>OX359278.1:5797500-6397500 GCA_947179155.2 Hedera helix
ATTTACACATTAATTATTCAATCCATGATTAAATAAATAATTAGATTGAATAAATAATTAAATATTTTAACCCATTAGTATTAAATTACTAAATGGACTAATAAATATTATTATTAATATTTCACATTATTTACATTAATTAATAATCATATTAATTAATTTATTATATTCAATTTAATTGAATATTTAATTAATAGGAAACTTATCAATTATTTTGATATTAAAACTTTAGGGTTTGTTCACTAATTTAATAACATATTAGTGACCCCCCTTTAATTAATTCTAGTAATTAATTACATAATTATTTAATCACATAATTAATTAATCACATAAAAATTTAAATAATCTCGTAAAACTAACTCGTCGGAATTTAAATTAATAATTTAATTAATAATGACGTGAAAATTCTAGGACATTACATTCTCCCCCCCTTATAAAAATTCCGTCCTCGGAATTGTAAAATAAGGTTACTCAAATAAAAACGGGTAATTCGTTCTTATTTCTTCCTCTAATTCCCACGTAGCTTCTTCAATGGCGTGATTCCTCCAAAGTACTTTGACAGAATGAATTATTTTATTCCTCAGTTTCTGTTCCTTCCTATCGAGTATCTGAACAGGAACTTCTTCATATGATAAGTCCTTCTCGACTTGAATTGGTTCATAGGAGATAACGTGCTTGTAGTCCGGTTTATACGGCCGTAACACTGACACATGAAACACGTTGTGAATGTGCTCCAGTTCAGGAGGTAATGCTACCTCGTACGCCACTTCACCGACTCGCCTAAAGATTTCAAAAGGTCCTATGAACCTAGGGCTCAGCTTGCCCTTCTTACCAAAACGGATCTTCCCCTTCCAGGGAGATACCTTCAGAAATACGTAACTGCCCACGTCGAAGTCCCGCTTTTGGCGATGCAAATCCGCGTACTTCTTTTGACGATCTTGAGCTGCTACCAGTCGATTCCTGATAAGTTGTACTGTGTCCAAGCATTCTTCGTTCACCGACCTCGTCCCAACACAACGGTGTTCGACATTTTCTTCCATAAAGCGCTTCGTATGGTGGCATACCGATACTAGCGTGGTAGCTGTTATTGTAAGCGAACTCCACCAGTGGCAAATGGTCATCCCAACTGCCCTTTAGGTCCATCACTACCGCTCGGAGCATATCCTCCAAGGTCTGAATCGTTCGCTCGCTCTGGCCGTCCGTTTGAGGATGGTATGCTGTACTCAACCTCAACTGTGTACCCATCCTTGCTTGCAGACTTTTCCAAAAATTTGACGTGAAGCGCGGATCTCTGTCGGACACAATCGATACCGGTACTCCATGTCGTGACACTATCTCCTTCACATAGAGCTTCGCTAACTGCTCCAGATTGTACCGTATTCTGATAGGTAGAAAATGAGCTGACTTGGTCAGACGATCCACTATTACCCAGATGGCGTCCAAACCTTTATGTGTCGGTGGCAAACCCACCACAAAATCCATCGTGATGTGCTCCCACTTCCACTCGGGAATCTCTAGTGGTTGAAGCAGCCCGCTCGGCCGCTGATGCTCTGCTTTAACCCGCTGGCATGTCAGACATCGACTGACACATTCTGCCACTTCCTTCTTCATATTCGGCCACCAAAAATATTTCCTTAAATCCTGATACATCTTCGTACTCCCGGGATGTACTGAGTACCTTGTACTGTGAGCTCCCTGAAGAATCTCTTCCCGAAGCTCCGGATCTAACGGTACCCAGACTCTCCCTTCAAACCTTAGCAACCCTGTGCTATCAATCTTGTACTTAAGCTCCTCGCCTTCAGCAAGTCGCTTCTTAATACTATCACAATCTTCATCCTTTTCCTGAGCCTCTTTGATCTTGTCTAATAAGGTCGGGCTTGCTGATACTGTAAATAACTTCTCGTCTGGCTCCATCGGATATTTGATCTCCAACTCCAAACGTTCAAAATCTCTCACCAACTCTTCCTGATTTGTTAGCTTCAACAACTTCTCCCTGCCCTTTCTGCTCAAAGCATCTGCTACTACATTGGCCTTGCCCGGATGGTACAAAATTTCACAGTCGTAGTCTTTGATCAATTCTAACCATCGGCGCTGCCTCATATTCAACTCCTTTTGAGTGAAGATATATTTCAGACTTTTGTGGTCTGTATATATCTCACACTTCTCGCCATATAGGTAGTGCCTCCAAATCTTCAGGGCAAAAACTACCGCTGCTAACTCCAGGTCATGAGTCGGGTAACCCTTCTCATAATCCTTTAACTGACGTGACGCATACGCAATGACCTTGCCGTGTTGCATTAGCACACAACCAAGACCCTTGTGTGACGCATCACTGTACACTACGAACCCTCCCGTGTCGTCCGGTAAAGCCAACACTGGTGCCTGGCTCAACCTCTTTTTCAACTCCATAAAACTTTCCTCGCACTTCTCCGACCAAACAAACTTCACAGTCTTTCGGGTAAGATTGGTCAACGGTGATGCTATCTTTGAAAAATCCTGAATGAATCTCCGATAATACCCCGCTAACCCTAAGAAACTCCTGATCTCAGTCGGCGTTTTCGGTTGTTCCCAATTGATAACTGCCTCCACCTTCGCTGGATCCACCGAAACACCGTCTTTGTCGATAACATGACCTAGAAACTGCACCCTCTGCAACCAAAATTCACACTTCGAAAACTTAGCGTACAACTTCTCCCTTCTCAAAGCCTCCAATGCGATCCGTAAGTGTTCTGCATGTTCTTCCTCCGTCTTCGAATACACCAATATGTCATCAATGAATACGACCACGAACTTGTCCAAGTACTGCTTGAACACTCTGTTCATCATATCCATGAATGCCGCTGGTGCATTCGTCAGTCCAAATGACATCACTAGAAACTCGAAATGACCATAACGAGTTCTGAATGCCGTTTTCGGGATATCCTCCTCCCTCACCTTCAGTTGATGATAACCCGTCCTCAAATCTATTTTCGAAAAGTATTTCGCTCCCTTAAGTTGATCAAACAGATCATCAATTCTGGGCAGCGGATATCTGTTCTTAATGGTGACCTTGTTCAACTCCCGGTAATCAATACAAAGCCTCATCGAACCATCCTTCTTCTTTACAAACAGAACCGGCGCTCCCCATGGTGACACGCTTGGTCTGATGTAACCTTTATCTAACAGTTCCTGCAGCTGAACCATCAATTCTTTCATTTCTACTGGTGCCATACGATACGGCGCCTTTGATATCGGTGCGGTCCCCGGTACCAAATCAATAACAAACTCCACTTCTCTGTCCGGCGGTAACCCCGGAATCTCTTCTGGGAAAACATCAGCGAATTCTCGTACAACAGGTATCTGACTCAGTTCGCCCTCGACACGTTGAGTATCGACCACATGAGCCAAATAACCTACGCACCCTTTCCTGAGCAACTTTCGTGCTTGCATCATCGTCAGACAACTTGATTGTCTCGGCGATTTACTACCGTAAAATATAACTTTGGACTTATTCGGAGTCTTTAAGTGCACACACTTCTTCTTACAGTCAATAACCGCCCCGTGACTCGATAGCCAATCCATCCCTAGGATTACATCAAACTCCCCCAGACGAATCGGTATCAAATCTACGTTAAGTCTAAACCCTCGTAATTCAGCACAACAGTTCCTATGAATGTAGTCTACGGGAATGATTTCTTTGTTTGCTACTTCTACGTTCATAGGGTGTTCTAGCTTTTCTTGAGGTAAATCTAATCTTTTAGCAAAATCTTCAGAAACAAATGAGCAGGTAGCACCCGAATCAAACAATACATATGCAGTAATATCATTGATCGGGATGATACCTGACACCACGTCCTTGGAGTCGACTGCATCCTGCACAGTCATGTTGAAGGTGCGCGCTGTGGGTCGGTTGGCCTGACTGGCTGGCCCTCCAATGCTCAGCCTGTTGTTGTTGTTGTTATTGTTGTTGTTGCTGCTGTTGCCTCTGTTGCCACTCCCAGCGTCTCCCTTCCTCTTTGGGCAGTCCTTGGCATGATGATCGGTTGCTCCACAGGAGAAACATACTCCCTTCATCTTCTTCGGGCATTGTGGAGCCATGTGCCCTGGCTGTCCGCAGCTATAGCAAACACTCTTCCCTTTCAAGCATTCGCCCGTGTGGTTCTTACCACAATTGTTGCATTTGCCTACTTTCTTAGCCTCTCCTCCAGATTTGTTACCTCCGGACGATTGACTTTCATTCCACTTTCGTTTATTGGGGTTGCTGCCTCCACTGCTCCCCGTCTTCTGTCCTTCATGACCTTTCTTCCTCTCCTGGTTGAATTTAGCCAGGGCATCACTGCCACCCTCTGCAATGATTGCCCTTTCCAATAGTTCTGCAAAGCTCTTGATTTTTAATACCGCTACAGAACGGTACACCCACGGCTTCAGTCCCAGCTCAAACCTCCGAGCCTTCCTAGCCTCCGTATCCACTTGATGAGTTGCAAACCTTGCCAACTCATTAAACTTGGCCGCATACTCGGCCACAGACATACTCCCCTGTTTTAGCTCGAGGAATTTCACCTCCATTTCTTGCTGCATGCTTTCTGGAAAGTAGTTTTCCAGAAACATTTCCTTAAAGCGTGCCCAGGTGATGACGCCTTCTCCCGCACGGCCCTTGTTGGCCTTCCACCAGTAGTTCGCCTCCCCCTTCATCATGAAGGTAGCGAAACTAGTCTTCTGTGCTTCGGCCACCCTAGCGACCTCAAACACCTTCTCTATTTCCTCGATCCAAGTCTGTGCTTCGATCGGGTTTAGAGTTCCCTGAAACTCCGGTGGTCCAACCAGTTTGAAGTCCTTAAAGTTTGCCAAGTGCGGCGCTGGCTGCGGTGCTGGTTGTACTACCACTGGTGGGGGTCTAGTTTGCATGGCTTCCGCCAGCATTTCTGCAAACATCCTCATAGGATTGGGTTGATCCCCAACCTCACTCACTGACTCTGGGATACGTTGATTGCGTGGTCTACCTCTCGGCATGATCTGCTAAAGAGCAAATCTTAGACTTATGCTTATAGTTCTACACATTATGTTAGCCAAATTAACATTTAAATTTAAACTATATATCAAGCATATTTGATTTAAACAAGGAAGTAAATGCATTTATATTCATATACCAATGTTTTAGTACAGACTCAACAAGTGGCATACTTCTATAAACGCTCAAGGCACAAGTTGCCTAATAACGACTATCCTCTGACGAACAAAAGTGAGGATTCACAACCATCAACCCCCCCTAACAGAACAAAAGTTGGGGTCTAACTGACATCCTATGCATACATAAAAATATAAAGGCTTACAATAGCTGAAACATCCCTAATAGAAACAAAATGTGGGACTCGCTACTTCTAGATACAAATAAGATAACAATAATAAATCACTGCCTGCTGCGGTGAACAGTCCTACGAATAGCCCTGCGTAAAGCCTGCTGGGCCAACTCCTCCACTGTACGGCGACGAATCCAGCGTCTGCTGTTACCCGCCTCCCTAGGGTGCCTCCTAACCCGACGCCTCAGTCGATCAAACGAAGTGTCAAGAGCATATTCTAAGGTATCGACCCTAGCAGCTCTCTCCCTATCAAGCTCAGCCCTGACTGTCTGGAGAACTGTCTGACTAGCCATCTCCCTAGCATCCAACCTCTCCACCGTCTGCCTCAGCTGACTATTCTGGATCATCAGCTGCTGCACAGTAGGACCCAACGGAGGTGCAGCGCTCTCCAACTGCTGAATTTTGGCCTGCAAATCGGCCATCTTCCCCTTAAGTTCCATGTTCTCACCAGAGAACATGTAAGCTGCGTCTCTATACTGCTCCTCAGTCTGCTGGTGAATCTGGTTCTGCTCCTCTAGGTGCTGAACCCTCTCCTCTAGCTCATCATTAGCCGTAGTCAAAGTATCGATGATGTCATTGGCAGTAGTGCCCATGCCATCAGCATACTCTGCTGGCTCCTCCTGCTCGTCATCCTCAGAATCGGCCTCATCCTCAGATTCGGCTTCCTCCTCACTATAGGGCCTCATCACCCCACCCCTGACGGGCTCCGCGGCATCCCTACTATCATCCTCCTCCAGATCGGACTCTCCTACTGGTGCTACAGGTGCAACGGGTGCATACCCTACCAACTGCTGCGTTTCCACTGGGATATCAATGAATACCACGTCCTCTCGAGCTCCGCTCGTCTCGCCTATAGCCATCCTACAACACAACAGAAAAACTAACATCAGTACAACAATAAAATATATTCATTGAAGAAATGAAATTATATTTCATTGGGTACGACTCGACTCGATGAATTCCCCAATTCATCAAAACCACATAGGATAAATCTCCTCGATTTATCTCCTAACACTCAATACGAGTTTAATACTAAGGTTATAACTTAGGTTTCGCAATCCTAACGTTTCTAACCTACGGCTCTGATACCAACCTGTGACGCCCCCAAATTTGGGTTCCAAATACCCGGATCCGGTCATCACGATCCAATACAAACATTCACCTCTAAACAACATACAATAACTAAATGCGGAATAATAAACATATGTTGTTCATTCAAAAGGTGTTACTAGTCCCAAGATACGATAACCTTACAAAAAGAACACAAATACCCTTAATAAAGTACTTAGGGTTTATATTACATAACAGTTAATTTAAATTAACTACAGGGCTGCATCTCGAAGTCTATTACTTCATCTTTCCTTTACCCTTGTTCTTTCCCGAAGTCTCGGGTTGCACTGCAATAAGGTTTCATGATATAGCAAGAGTGAGCAACTAGTTTGCTCAACAAGTTTAAATAACAACAAGGAACAATATATCATGAATGAAAGGGAATAGCTAAACAATTCAATATTGTGAATAACATAAGCAGGAATAATAAGTTGCTTTTAAAATTAGGATAGTCAAATAGACTATGAACTATAAATATCCACTGGAGTCAATAGCAGGTTGACCCAATGGTTACTACCAGAAATATGTACCCGAGGGGATCAGCCTCAGTACAATATGTGTATGCATAATATTTAATTTCCGTATTTTTTTGTACCTGATATTAGATACAGGGTACTCCCCTATAATAAAGGGGTGTTCATAATAGTCTAAGAATCCGCATCTTCAATGATTTGGATAGCTTTTAAAATCTTTAACATAATGTCTAGCCGAACAATGGCTTAGACCTACTTTGAACAGTTCTTTAAACGGTAGAACAGTAATTAAGTACAAGTCAATGACTGTACAATCTCAAGTGCAACAAGTGCGAATAACAATAATATCGATGTGGAATAATTGTAAAGTAATTAAACCACTCAAAGCATGCTTGGAAATAACAGTTCAAGCTTAGATAAATAATTTGCTCAATGAAATGAGTTTAGAGATAAGGAACTTGCCTGTCTGCTCAGCTACAATTAATGTCTAGCTTTAACTAACTGGCTTTGAATGACCTAACATTAATAAAGTCGGTCTAATAATTAGTACGGCGTATTTGCATAACTATACGCTCACTAAGGTACTTATTTATCATATAAGTACTAACACATAATTTACGTTAGTCGAAATAATATTATTAACCTTATAGACCCTCAATCAAATTAGGTTAATAATTTAATAAGTTAGAAAATATTTTTCTTAAGCGTTGGACACTTATTAAACCCTTAAACAACTTATTATAATTGTTTAATAAAAGTATAATTAAATTTTATTAATTCAATCTCTATTTAATTACTATTTAATCTTGGTTAAATAGAAATTAATTAATTAACTCTAGTTATTATTTAAAATAAATAATAACTAATTGTACTTACTTATTATTCAATCATAATTAAATAATAAATAACTATTGATTCATTTTAACCTTCTTTAATTTAATATTAATCAAATAATAATTAATTAATTAATTAACCTCACTTATTATTTAATTTAAGGAAATTAAATAATAGTTTACTAATGTTAATCATCTTTAATTATTATTTAATGCCAATTAAATAATAATTAATTATTTAATTAATTTTAATCGTTATTTAAGGTTAAATAAAATTTAATCTATTTATCCTTATTTATTATTTAAATTAAATAACTTAATTTCCCTTAATCATTATTTAATGCTAATTAAATAATAATTAATTACTTAATTATCCTTATTTATTATTTAATAATATTTAAATAATAAATAGTTAATTTATAAATTTTTATCTCTCTTTAATTATTATTTAATAGGAATTAAATAATAATTGCTAATTTATCACCTTTATTTATTATTAACATTTTAAATAATAAATAACTAATAAATTTATTTAACTTAACCATGATTTAGCTAACTAGATTAATATTTAAAATATTTAAATATTAAACTTAATTAAAAATATCCTCCCCAATATCATTTTTGAATTATTATTATTTTTGTTATAATTTTAAATTAGTTTTTAAATATTTAAATTAATTAAATTAAACCCGAATGGCATTTCTGTAAATAAGTTGAAAAACTGAACCGAGGGCAGAATGGTCATTTCGCCGAAAAAAAACACGGAGGGGCAGTTTAGTAATTTCTCGGAACTGGGCTCGCGCATTGCGCGCGTTATTCCGTATGCAGGCCCAAAACGGTGCCGTTTTGGGACACTGCTGATGGCTTCCGCGCGTACGCGCGGATTGATTTTATTTCTTTAAGCAAAACGACGCCGTTTTGTCTCCGCGTTTTTTGTGAACAGTTGTCCGCGCATTGCGCGGAAATTAAAATTTTTTTTTTTCTTTGCAGATTGTGAACAGTGTCCGGCAATACCCATTTTAAATAAAAATATACCATCAAGTAAGCTTTAAATCCCTAATAAAAATCCAAAAAAATTACCAATCACCTTATATTAATTTATAACATGAAAATTTAATTTTTCATGATTTAATATCATTATTTTTTTATAAAAATTTTTACATCACATAAACTACCATAAATCATAACTTTTTGTGTATAACTCCATTTTGAGTGATTCAAACTTTATTTTTTTTTCATGATTTAATGTTCTATAATATTAGAACATCAAACCTAAGTTTTATAAAAATATTTTTGGTCATATATTTCAAGACTTGATTATACACTATTAAATACATATTTTAGCATATAAAATATACCAAAATGCAAACCAAACCTATTAAACTCAAGCATGACATAAATATTACAACTACACATTAATAACTATATTAACATGTTTATACTAACATGATGATTTATTTAATTTAAAAACAAACTACATTTAAAATAATAATTACCTCGTTTTAATGGCTATCTTCCTTTTTCTTCCAAAGTAAGTGATGAAAGAAGATGACATGCACCAAGAACTCCTTCTCCTCTCTTAGTATTTTGCTCTCACTATTTTCTCACTCTCAAATGCTCTCTAGCTCTCTCTTTTGGTTTTGGAGCAAAAATGAAATAACATCTATCAATTTCAAGTATACTTGAAAAATTAATAGATACACATAATGTATCTAATAATTTTGACCATTACAAGCTAGCTATTGGATACTTACACAAGTTAATAAGCCATGACTTAGTTGGTGAAAAGAAGCATGGTGTCTATGTACTTTAAAAATAAAACAAGCAATCCTTTTATTAAATAAATGAAAATTAAAATAAACACCAAAGGTCACTTTTCTCTCTCATCTCCTAGCATGCTTCGGCTGATGGACTATTATTTGTCCCAAAATAATAGTCTTTTGGCTTACTTTAATAATTAAATAGTTTAATTAAGTATTTTTCAAGTGGGCCAATCATTGGGCTTTAATTTAAAATACCAATTGGGCTCCTATTAAATTGTTTGGGCTACTAAATTGTCAAATTTTATTATTCTACACTTGGGCTACTAATTGACCCATGTTGGGCTAATTTATTAATTTACACATTAATTATTCAATCCATGATTAAATAAATAATTAGATTGAATAAATAATTAAATATTTTAACCCATTAGTATTAAATTACTAAATGGACTAATAAATATTATTATTAATATTTCACATTATTTACATTAATTAATAATCATATTAATTAATTTATTATATTTAATTCACTCATTATATTCAATTTAATTGAATATTTAATTAATAGGAAACTTATCAATTATTTTGATATTAAAACTTTAGGGTTTGTTCACTAATTTAATAACATATTAGTGACCCCCCTTTAATTAATTCTAGTAATTAATTACATAATTATTTAATCACATAATTAATTAATCACATAAAAATTTAAATAATCTCGTAAAACTAACTCGTCGGAATTTAAATTAATAATTTAATTAATAATGACGTGAAAATTCTAGGACATTACAGTAGTCTACTGAATTAAAAAAAAAAACTGTAATTAAAAAACTGAACTATTAAAAACATTGTAATATATTGTCCCATCCTGTCAAATTTCTCAAATGTCCGTCAATAAAATGACCAAATTTCATACTCGTCCTTGAGAAAGAAAAAAGAAAAAGAAAGAAAACAACTCATTAATTACCCTGTCGATCGGCTTCAAACAAAAAAATAAAAAATAAAAACTCCACCGATCCTACTGACCAAATAGAAATTTATGAATGATCAAAGATGAAATTCTCTGCAAGAAGTTTAGGTAGTGTCGAATCTACAGGATCTACCTTCCGCAGATCATTCTTGGGATAAGTTAAGCTACCGCAAAAATGAAATAAGAAGATATCTAAGGATCCACATAATGCGGCGGTGAGACTGTTAGTCTTTAGTTTTTTATAGGTAGTATCCTCGTTTTCTTAAAGCTGAAAAGTATGCTAATCGTGTTGGCACCGAAACTCCCGTCTACCTTCTTCCTGTCCTCGAACACTACGAAGGTATGGCCAAATCTCATAACCTCTTTGCTCATTTTTGATTCACTACCAAAATTTCAAATTTCTAGGGTTTCATAAATGAATGCGATATAATTGTATAAGGACTGAGTTGGCTCGACACATGCAATTGGTAGTGAGAAGGATGAAGAGCTGAACAAACTTCTTGAAGATGTTACTAATATAATTTTCAACGGAGGTATGATGCCCAATTTTCACAACCTTTTTACTCTCAAAGAAATCGGGGGGTGACGTGTAATTAGTGACTCATTTTTCTTTTCTTTACACGCAAATATGTAAAAAATTTAGTCATTGATATTCATAGACGTTTAAGAAATTTAGCAGAATAAGATGATTACAGTGTTTATTTAGTTTAGTTGTTTAATTATAATTTTTTTTTATTTTTAATTTTTACTTCTGTAGACTATTGTAGAAAACGTGTTTATTTACTGAAATGATATTATTTATTTAGGAGTTTAATTTTACTAATAATAAAAATTGTTTTTTTATATAAAACTATATTATTTGAGTAGTAATGAATTCTACTTGAAATGTAGTTAATATAAATGTTTACAAGCCATTAGTGATGGCGAATCCGACTTGTAGGAGAACTAGAATATCCTTGACTGAAATACAAAATTAACCTCTCAGTTTGTAGCTTTCTTATAAATTCTTTTTTTTTTAATAATTTCGTAACCCTAACTTTTTCCCATTTTTTTATTTTATTTAATGTAATCGTGAATATATTGAAATTTTAGAATCCAAGTTCTTGCCTGGGGAGCCATGTAAGGAGGAGTGAGGCTGCTGGCCATCAATTGCTTGGTCCACGGGCTTATCCATTTATATGCCTTGAAGATCCAACTTGTGCAGCATGATTTGGAGGCATGTAAAAGGAAGGGGCCCTCTTGGAATTGTTGCAGCAAGCACCTCAATTTTGAATTTTAAGTTTTTTTGTTAAATTACTCAGTTGCCCTCGTTGTTACACACGTGACATGCATATGGTGAATTTTCATCCAAAGGTAATAATGTCCCGTCATTTTTTAAAAGAAAAGTTGCTAAGGGTAAATCTTTTTAGCATTTGCAAATAATGTTTAAAAAATTGGATTGGTAATCGAATTAAAAAAGTTATCGGATAGATGGGTCACTGGTCTAACCAGTGGTTAAATCGTTGTTGAACTAGTGACGTCATAAATACATAAAAAAAATATATTATTAATAATTAATAAAATTTTAAAATATCTAATTTTTTATAAGCTAAAATATAGTAAAATAATGTTATAATCTTATTAAAAATATTTTTTGTAAAAAAAAATAAACTTGAAAAGCGGGTCAACCGGTTTTACTAGTTGAACCACCGGTTGAGCCGGTGGTCAACTGGTTTTTGACCGGTTGCTGTTTTTTCGATTTTTTGGTCGAATCGGATTAAAAAGTCGATCGGTTCCGGTTGAACCGCGGTCGGACCGCCATTCTGGTTCGATTTTCTAAACATTGTTTGCAAGTTAAATATTATTTTCACCTCACTATGCTTCCAAAGTTTAGTTATGCTGATATGAAATTTTATTTTATTTTTAATTTCATGAGTCATTTGTTATAAGCCAAACTAAAAAATGTGAAAAAGACATTAAAGAAAAACAGAAAATTTTATTATAACCACATATAAGGGTCCAGGGACTATAGTACCTAACTCGAACAATACAAGAACAAAACAAGAAAATAATGTGAACCATAGTTTCTGTAAAATACGTACTCACCAAGACATGAACTTGACAACTGATACAATTAAACACAAATTCAACATCACTTGAGCTAGAGCTCCTTGATATTTATATTGTTGATGCATTTCAATTTTATTTATTTTCATTCTCCACTAGAAATTATTAAATTCTTATTGCATCCACATAAGATTTCCCATCAAGTTCACGAGAATATAATCCCTTGAAGTAATCGGCAACACCAATCCTTTTGAAGCGTGGCAAAGTTTGAGGAGAGAGAAGGCTTGGTGCAGGACCTAAATCTCCTTCTATATTCGGACTATAAATCGTAGCAATGGAGAGCCTCTCTTTCTCCGAGTTAACAGTCGCCCGATGCTCAATACTACGGTAAATTCCATTGGTCACAATCTGCAAAACCATGCATTAATTATTCAAAAAAATTGTAGGAATTTAAACAGAAAAAGCAAGAATATTGATGAGGTAGTGCATGTTATTAAAGTCTCATATTGAAACATAAGAAAAAAATATTAAAGCCAAATATTTTCTAACAGATTATAGAACTAATAAGTTAACCTTTTGAGTCAAGATATTATTTCAGATGAGTATAAATGAATTGAATATTTTCAACAACTAGTATCAGACCTATGACTTGGGTCATGAGTATGGCATTGAGTAAGTGGTGGACTCTTCTCGTAGAGAATTTTGGTTGGCTCTTAGCTAGGGATGTTGAAGCTAGTGTGAACTCGTCAGTTAGGAGATGTGATGGGTTATACTTAATAAATTATAAATGCTTAATGATTTATATATACACTCTTTGAGCATATGGTGGACTTATTATATACACACTCTTTGAGCATGTGGTGGACTTATTATATACACACTCTTTGAGCAAATCGTGGACTCTTCTTGGGGAAGCTGTTGATGTGGATGGAGAACATGCTTGTTAACTGAGAGATTGCACGTACATCATAAAGAGAAATATTGAAAACACACACACATATATGCCAAAATTAGTTAGAGTGGACAATTTTACAAAAAGTTAATATATTGGTTATGACATTGTAAAAATTAAAATTTAAGAGTTTATATTGTAATTCAATGTCAACACACAATATCAATTTTGCAGTTTGCTCAATATTAAAGACAAAGGTTGTAAAAAAAACATATTAAAACCAAAAGTTGTTATATGACTTAATTTTAAAAGTAGATTCAAGAAATCCTAAAATTTAAAAATATTGTGATTCATTAAATTTTTTTAAAAAGTTTAATTTCATACTTAATTAATTGTTCTTCTCTTATCAATCCGTGATTAATCCATTGGTTATATAGACTCTCGGTGAACATAATATTAATACCTCCAAAATGTCTCCAATGTTGACAATTAAAGCATTCGGGAGCGGTTTAACCGGAATCCATATGCCATCCTTTCTAATCTGTAGGCCTTCCATTTCATTAACCTGGAGTAGGATGGTGAGGCCAACAGGATCTGAATGAGGAGTGAGGCCGATAGCCAGCTCCGGCTGAGGACAGGGAGGATAATAGTTCATCCTCATTGCTTGTATCCCTTCTTCAAACAGCATTATCATATCCTCATTCTTCATGTTTAGAGCTTTAGCCATTAAGTTGAGAATGTTCATGGCAATGTTTTTCAATTCCGCTGAGTAAGCCTCAATTGCATCTCTGCGTGATAGAAAAATATTTACTATATTTTGTTAAATTAGCTCAATGATAAGTAGTCCCTCTTTAAAATAAATAAAGCATAAGACTAATAAAACTATAGTATCTCCCTCCACACATTGTCAACCCAGTATATAGTGTAATTACCTCGAGTATCCTCTATTTCCATCAAGAAGATAATCAGATCGTGATGTTTCAACTAATCAGTCATATAATAACAAAACATCACATTCAAATATTCATTGTACAGCTAGCAGGATGAGAAGTTGGTCCAATGCATGGTAAACAAGCCAATCACGCATGCCTTTGGGAAGAATTCAAATCCTATCCCGTCTCCCATGCATAGCGTAATGTTGTTGTAATGTTATAAGGTTTAATAGTACAAAACACAAAAAAATAAAAAAAATGGGCATGCATGTGCAAGTGTGTGTGTGAGAGAGAGAGAGAGATGTGACCTGAATGGAAGAGGGAGTTCTGGATATAAGTGAGGCTTTCTGAGCTTTTTAGGAAGGGTGACCATGTAAAACATGTCAGCCCAATCAAGCTTCTGCTCCTCAGACACCACAAAGGCTTGTCCATATCCCTCAATGTCTCCTTCTAATTGATCATATTTTTGCTTCTCTTCCAGTGGCAGTTTAAAGAATTCTTGAATCCCAAGCTTCATTTTTTCCACTACTGAAGTACTCACCCCATGGTTTATCAGCTACAAAAACGTTTAATTAATTTAAGCTTGATATGTATCACTCTCTCGTTCAGAAATTGCCGTATAGACTAACGTAAAAAGTCTCAACTTTGATGCTACATTCTTCTTTAGTGCTAGCATGGTTATAAAACTATGACATATTTGAGGATATTATATTATTTTATATTACTATAAAAAGGAAAAACATTATTTTCGTGACTCTTTTATAGAACATATTGTATATTATTTACAAAAAATCTATTCAAGTATGTTGTGTAAAATATGAATCTTTTAAGATTCATTTGACAGATCGGCAACATGTCACTAAACGCCGTTAGTCACTTACTTAGTAACGGAAGCCTCCAATTGCTATTGTCCTGAAGTTTAAGTCCTTGTTTATAAAAACAAAAAGATGGACCACTGAAAACGAAATAAATTAAAATTTTGGAGGAAACGTGTGCAAGTTTGTAAAGGAATAGCTCCAAAATAATTGCCTGCAATTCCTATGTTACCAATTTTGACCTCACACTAATGACCGAGAAAATGCCAAATTCAGTTTTGTATGGGTTTTCCATTTTTTCTTAATTGTTGAGTTCTGAAAGTGATAATAATATTAAATATTTTAATAATATAATTAATAATAAAAAATGCACGTAATTAATTACAACATCTCATTTGAGACTACCAAAATTTCAAAACTCCTAATATTAGTCATTATCAATAGTACATTCTACAGATTGGCATTCAAGTGGCGGCACTACATGGAGGCTGGGTCGGGTCATGGCCCCACCCATTTTTTTTATAATTAATATATAGTCAAATACTTTTAATTTCCAAATACTCTTTTAATTAATTATTTTTTTCAAAGCAAACTTTAAGTGTTTAGCGTTATTTAAATCTTTTTCTAAATTTTGATGTATCACACATTATTTTTAATACGGATTTCCTCTTCACAATTTTAATTAACTTAATGCTAATTTTAAATAATTTATTTTTAAAGTTAAGAAATATAATAAGTATATTATTATTTGAGCTTGTGAATTTTTTATATTGATATTTTTTTATCGTATCTCTTGCAAAAAATATATGAAATTAATTAATTAGGATTATATAACATATATTTGAAATCATAAATTAGATATTTATAATTATTTATTTTGTTATAATACAATTTTTAAAGTGAACCTGAGGTTGAATAAGTTTTTTTTTAGAGTTATGTATTTGACACTTTTAACCCTCTTTTAAGGTATAACATATTACGGATTGTAGTCTTAGCTTAGTTAAAATGGGTACAAGGTAGGAATGGAGGGTTAGGATTAAGAGCTAATAATGAATGGCTTAGACAGGTTTTCTAGTTATATTAATTGTATTTCTCCTTTCTTTTAAAAGGGCTGAATGTATGTGATTATTGGTATCAATGAAATGAACTAAACTTTTTTTTTAATTTATCTTTTTTTTTTTTTTTTTTTTTTTTTATCTTTTCTATGATTCTTTTCAAGGTTCTATCTGAGACTTTAAATCTATAACATAAAAAATAAAATTTATTTTATTGTGATTTTTATACAATTTTAAAAGGAAAAAAAATCTTATCACTTTTTGATGTTGTATCTTACAAATAAATTACTCATAATAATTCATTGCGAAGTTAATTTAAAGATACATTTTGTGATTTAAATCTAGTGCATATAATTTTATTTATATTTCTCATTTAAACATTTATTCTTAAATATTTTGGCCTCATCCAACTCAAAATTCTGGTGCCGCCAGTGTGCTAAAATATCCTAATTCCTATGCAAACCTTAACTACTAGTTTGAAAAGAAAAATCAACAGAAAAATAGAACTCTTTTTTTTTATTATTTTAATTTATATATATTTTTTTAACAACCGAGGGTAATGGCAAAATGAAAAAACAGATTAGGGTGTTCTTATTATCCTTTTAAATTGTAATTATATAGGTGTATAAAGTAAAAACGGTTAAGGTGAAGTTAATTTTACAGTAAATTAGTTCAAGAATCAATAAAGTGTTAATACGCAGACAGAGAGAATATACCCCTGTCTGCATGTCAATACTTTATTAGTCTTTGAACTAACTTACGGTGAAATTAACTTCACCCCGTATAAAGTATATGAATATTGGTCATACATACTAAATGTTACGAAAGCAACAGTTATGGGCAGATTTTTAATGACATATATACCTGAAAGAAACCCCATTCTTTGCATGCATGGTGCAACTTGTTAAGCTCAGAATCCATTAAATCTCCATGAAGTAAACTTTGCAAATCAATTAGCGGGACCTCAGGCAAAGAGGAGGAGCCGGATATGATCGGAGGATCCTGATCAGAACGTATATATCGGATTGGAACTGCGGCCAGTTGATCCTTAGCCAGCTCCTGGACAGATGGTACTTTAAGAGAGCTCCCTAACTTCGTGAAATTTGGTTCCATAAGTGCTTTTGATCAGATGGTCCAATGCTCCCTCTCTAGTATAAGGCACACATCTCTCTATATTATACACAATAAAACAAGTATTTACTACCAAAATTAATGCCATTTGAAATATAAAGTACAAAAACGAGGTTCCCAATTTCAAAAGCTACTTAATTTGTCTAGCAAGTAGGACACGAAAATGTTATAGTGACATCTTCGCCTCGGCTGTTTAACAATCCATCCGTCTGAAAAGAAAAGAGTCGTCCATTTTTTTTGACTTTGATAAAAAATGGTATTAAATATTTCATCTCGTCTCACCTGTTACTTCCCTAGTACTTATAAAAAAAGATATTGATAAATAAAAATATATTAAATAATATTTTACTAATGTTTATTAATGTATCTTAACGGCTTACTTTTTAATACATTTTAATGTGATCCTCTTAATTTAAACTTTTTAATACATTTTAATGTGATCCTCTTAATAATATAAATTTAATTTTATATCTTAATGATTTAGTAACATTTAGAGGAATTTTTTATATCCCAATTTCAAGTATTAAAATGTGAAGTATTAAAATACATTAAGATGTAATCAAATACGATTGATAGTGTACTTTGCAAAATCCAAGTTATAATTTTTTTGGTTTTCAATTGTTTTTCAAAAATAATTTTTTTTTTATTTTGCTAAAAAAAAGAGTATAAGAAAATACCACTTCCAGAACGGAGGAGCGAATATCTGGGGTCCCAACACGATAATATCTCTTCCAAAAGTCAAAAAGAATATTGCGTAAAATTTTGATTGAAACTCATTGTAGTATCCAAGTAGTATTCAACAAAGGATTCATGACTAACTGATTGTGATTATATTCTTCCCCTCTTGCATAGTATTCTATCTTCATCTTCTTAATTCAACTACCCAAATAATAGCATCTCCGATAGATGAATTATTATATAAATTATATTTAATTCATATGACATCAATAAATATTCTTTAATCCTTAATCATTTCAGTAGATGGACTATCCCGTAGACTATAATATAAAAAAAATTAAAATAATCAATAAATTCAAAAAAACTTTTATCATCCTTTTACTTTCTCATTTAAATATAATTAAATTTTTAATCCATAGACTATCTAATTCCTAAATTTAGTCTTTTAAAGATTTTAAATATAATCTAAGATTATATTTAGTCTATTTATTGGAGAAGAAAATTAAATTTTAGATTATATTTAATTTAAGAATTCATTATCGGAGATCCTCTAAATTTCGGTCGCCGGGGGATATATATATATATATATACATCATGTTTTTAATAACAAAGACATAATAATATAAATAATGGATACATAAAATCTCCTCCCGGGAGAAGGGGCTAAAAATAGACAGGACTTGACTGGATAAGGCTTAAAACTAAAAAGTCTGCAAAATATGACAATATATGAGTTTTTAATTTTACATAAAAGTAACAAAATTCAATTAAAAATTACTCCAATCTCAAACTTTCCAATTATATGCACTTATACTTATCATATATATATATATATATATATATATATATATATTACAGATAGAGGTGTACAACGGTAGGTTTGGTAGATTTAGTCGGTAAAAAAATAATCAAACCATTTAAATCGGTTATAAAAAATTAAAAATCAAAATCGCATAAATTTTTACTCCGTAATCGGTTATCGGTTTATTCGATTTTCTGTTAAATCGGTCGATTTAATCGGCTTAGTCGGTTATTAAAACTTAAACATGAGAGAAGGGTTGGTTATTAAAACTTAAGCATACGCGGTTAATTTTAAAATATTTTATTCAAATATAAAATCAAGTGTGTATATCATTATACATGTAATGTAATTATGTAATTAATTGTCATAACTGAATTAATTTTATTAAATCTTAAGTTTCATAACTAAAATAAATATTTATTAGAAAAGTATATAAAAAATATTATAATTTTAAATTATTTGGTCGGTTTCGATTTTTTGAAAAGTAAAACCGAAATCTGTCGAACTAGTCTCGGTTTTCCGGTTTTACAATATTCGATTTTTCAATTTTGTACTTTTTTGTTTGAATTTTTAACTGTACGATTTGATCCGGTCAATTTTTCAGTTTGTTTTTTATATTTCTTGTGCATCCTTAATAGCAAAGACAATTTGAAGGTGAAATTGCACTCTCAATATCTCTTAGAGACCAATCAGGTGAAAGAGTTCCCAGAAAGAAAAAAATTAGGGTTCTATAGAGGATCAGAGACATGAAAGCAACTTTAAACTATAGGAATCGAAGATGCAAAGGAAAGGAGAGAGAAATGGGCAAAAAAAAGTTAAGTAAAGCGATATATATAATAGAGAGAGAAAAAGCAAACAGTTGAAAGTAAATATTCGACAACAAAAACACATACAGATCGAGGGAAGCTCAAAGGAAACTTACACTGTCGATTACAAAACGAAGAGATCGATTGAAGAGATAATAGAAGACTCAGAGTTGGAGAAACGACGAGCTCGAGGTAGAAATAACTGCTCTCTCTCTCTCTCTCTCTCCGAGATAGTTGCTCTTTCTCTCCCTATGTATCTATATGTCTGTTTCTCGCACTATACAGAGAGGTTTTTCTCACTCTAATTTCTCTCTCCACTCTCTCTCTCCTCTATTGTGCGGAGAAAATAAAATACTCCAACAAAGGCGTTCCTTACATAAATAGAGATTTTTATAGAGGGGCGTGTGATAGCTGAAGATAACTAACCCTAAATATCAACTCAATAAGTACTCTTTCTTATGGATATGGATATGGACACGATGCTTTTATATAAGAACAGTTTCAATGGGCCCTACTGAGCCGGCTAGAATTTGTCCAGTTCATCGGCTCGGAATCTGGAGTGCCAGCTGTCCTTCAATTTAATTCAGTACTGAATAGACAGAGATATATTACAGTACTCAACCTCCTACTGTACGCGATAATATCTCTTCCAAAAGTCAAAAGAATATTGCGTAAAATTTTGATTGAAACTCACTGTAGTATCCAAGTAGTATTCAACAAAGGATTCATGACTTAACTGATTGTGATTATATTCTTCCCCCCCTTGCATAGTATTAAAGATTATGAAAGCATGTGGGACACATAGCTTTTCCTTGATTACACGCAGCTTCCTTTAAAAATGACAAAACATACTATTATTATTTTAATTATTTAGTCAATAAAATTTTTTAAAAAAAAGTAGGTTATTATATTTAAAAAAAATTATAAATTAGATTTTTGTCTAATTTGACGGACAGACGCCAATTAATTTTTTTTTAAAAATAAATAACATATAAATACTTATATATCACAATTGACTTATTTTTTTACATGATAACACAAAAAATAATTAAAAAATAAAATCATTAATTTTGTGACAAAAAATAATTAAAATAATAATAATTTTTAAAATTAAAAATTTAATAAAATTTAATAATAAATATATTCAAAAAATTTAATAAAATAATTGATTTTTTAATAAAAAAAATTACATATTTAATAAAAATTTAAACAATAATTACTATTTTTAATTTTTTAAATTAATTTTTAATTTTAAACAACTCAATTCAAATAAAGATGAAGATCTATAGCCCACGTGTTTTTTCTCTCTCCTCTCTTTTTTCTTTCATTCCTATCTTCATCTTCTACACCAAGTAAACGCCGGTACATAATCGCCTACCGCCACCGCCTACCACCACAACTGCCGTCAACATCGCCTACCGCCACCGCCTACCACCATAACTGCCGTCAACATCGCCTGCCACCACCAATAAACGCCAATACGTAATCGCCAACCTCATCATCATCAACATTACACCAATTCGTAATCTAGATTAAGCTAACATTCTAATAACTCTAGATCCCAACAAGCATGACTAAATACACACTTACACATAATCGCAAATCAAAAAATCTCAAGTACTAATGTTGACACCACAAATCAAGATCTGGATTTAGAAATTTTTTTGTTTTTGAATAACAAATTTTCACCTTCAAAATCAGATATGTTTAGGATCTCAGTATATATATATATATATCCATACATACATACATACATACATACATATAGATCTCAGAATATATATACACAGAGATCTGAGAAAGAAAAGGAGAAGAAGATGAACAGTGCTCGATTTAAGAGAGGACCTTCTCTTGTTACAATCTGAAAACCCCAATTTAAAATGCTCTCTTCTCTAATTTTCAATCATTTCTATCACATAATAGTCCTTTTTTATGCAAATCTTTTTGGTTCGTAATAAAACCCAAACCCATTCTGAACCAGAGGAGGATTTCATACATGGAGAGAGATAGAAACCCAAATTCAATAAAATCCATATGAAATGGGGTCTCTCTCCAAAATGGGTAACAGAACGACGTCGTCCCGTGTTGCCTTCACCGACACCGAGCGTTTGATCGGTGATGCCACCAAGAACCAAGTCGCCATGAATCCGATTAACAACGTCTTTGATGCTAAGAGGTTAATTGGTAGGAGATTTTCTGATGCCTCTGTTCAGAGTGACATCAATTTGGGACTATCCAGTAATTACTTGAAGTCTAAATGCGTAAATTATTTAAGTTTTTTTTAATATAAATTAGCATGGCATTAACATTTAATTTTTATATATTTTTTTAGTTTTTATTTCTTTCTACCACTAATCCACGTAAAAAAATAATTATTATTTAAAAAAATAAAATTAATGTCACATAAGATACTTTTAACGCCTATTATTTTTTTTTTAAAAAATAACCTAATTAATAAATTTTTAAAAATACAATAACTCAATTATATTTTTTAAAAATTTAATTACTAAATGTTGAAAATTGTATAATCTCATGTCCTGCATTTCAAAAATTTATGCAGCGACATAAAATTTTACGAAACCTCTTAATTCAATTTAAATTTTTGCTACAAAAACATATGATATGTAATAGTGGTAAGACCAATCTTTTTACCTCCCAAGGTTATCAGTTATTTTCTTTCAAGTTTTTCTTAATTTTTCTCGTTCTTTCCCAAGGCCCTCTTAGAAATTAAATGTAATAATATAAATTTCTCAAAAAAAATATATTTATATTTTGGTCTATTCCTTCTACAAAAATGAGTGTTTGTTTATGAATTTTTATTTGTCCTAAAGAATTTTTCTATATTATATCTATTCTCTATTTTTCTCCGATACACACTTAAAAATACAAATATGCTTTTGACGACATAACTATTTGCAATGAATTGTCTTGCTAATTTTTAGCAAGACGATTTTTTGTTGTAGTTGTTAATTTAATAAATGTGTCGTTGGATATGTATTGAGAGAAATTAAAAAATAACTGTAATGGAGGGGATCATAATCCGATTTATAATCCTGTATGAGCTAATATTTTTCAACACAATTTTAAAACTTTCAGTCAGTTCAATAAATAATTAAGAATTGATATTTTCATAAGCTAAATTTAATATTTTCACAAGATTTTTAAAACATAAATGCATAACTCATCTACTATTTATGTAAAAATAATTTTGTATAATTATTATTTTTATTTATAAAAATATCAATTTAAAAAATAATTATTAAGTTAATTTTTTTTTAAAAAATCCTCGAAATATATATTTTTTATGCATCGTATTCCGAAATATAAAAACTCTTTATCTCTGAACCCAAATAATAAAACAAAAATTTACCCAAATTAATGCCATTCGAAAAAAAAGTACAAAACGAGGTTTCCACTTTCAAAAGTTACTAATTTGTCCATAGCAAGTCGGACACGAAAATGTTATAGTGACATCATCGCCTCGGGTGCGTAACACTCCATGCGTCTGAAAAGAGTTGTTTTTTTTTTTTTGACTTTGATAAGGGATTAAATTTGAGTTCAAATGAGTAAGATATAGGGGGGTGAAACTTGTATTATTTTTGCTTGCGTATAGATTTGTCCAAAAGTTTTTCACCTACTTCCTTGATACTTATTATTTCGCTGCGGCGCAAATGAGTTTTATTCTCGCAAGCCCAATAAACTTCCGTGCACGTAACAGGTTTTGAGTTTGGACAATAATTGAAATAGCAGTTACCTTCTCCCAAATAATCTATTGGACTACCCAAGAAATTGAGGAAAAGAGGCCGCGAATATAAAAAACAAAGGAGACAATAGAGTTACAAATAATAGCATTCTTGCATGCTGAATACTAGCACCTTCACCTGAGATAAATAATAAGTATATATTTAAATTAATCTGGCCTCTATGGGTTCGACATGTACTTGTCAGTTCTTCAATTTGACGTTCTGCACTTTCAGTTACACATATTTTTCATATTACTATGCTTCCAAATTTTAGTTATGCTGAAATGGAATTTTATTATATTTTTAATTTCACGAGTCATTTGTAATAAGCCAAACTAAAAAATGTGAAAAAAAAAGACATTAAAGAAAAACTCAAAATTTTATTATAACCATATAAAGGTTGAGAGGCTATAGTACCTAACTCGAACAATACAAGAAAATAATGTGAACTATAGTTTCTGTAAGATATGACCTCACCAAGACATGCACTTGACAACTGATCTCATTAAACACAAATTCAATATCACTTGAGCTAGAGCTCCTTGATATTTATATTCTTGATGCATTTCAATTTTATTTATTTTCATTCTCCACTAGAAATTATTAAATTCTTATTGCATCCACATAAGATTTCCCAACAAGTTCATGAAAATATAATCCATTGAAGTAATCGGCAACACCAACAGTCACCCGGTGCTCAATACAACGGTAAGTGACGAAGGAAAATGAATTCAAGAAATGATTTCAGTCATTTATATTTCCCTGGTTCAACTTGATCTGACGACTCATGTATAATTTACTTAAATTGATCACCGCCATTGATGCATCATTAAATTTTGAATTCCCGCATTTTGCAGTGGAGTCTACGTGACGTTCTTTGATCGGATGACTTGGTGGTAATGACTAAATCTAAAAGGGTTTTTTACTCGTTAAATCATATTTTGATGATAAAGATTCAAAAAATTATATATATATATATATATATATATATATATATATATATATATATATATATATATATTAATAATTTTAAAAAACTTTTATATATAGTTATAAAAAAATTGAATATTTTAGTAAAACATTAATAAATGAAATTATGAGTGTGGATGTAGAAAATAAATGTAAAAGGTTATCTTAGTCTACCACAGGCTCACCCAAAATGGCATGACTGAATGTATTAATGATTGTAACTTAGGTCTTTATAAATACATACAAATATTTCACATTATTTAATGTGAGACTGAGGTGTTACGTATATGAATGGAGTAAAAGTTACTTTTAAAAGATTTAAGAAAGTGGGCTTCATGGTGAAAAATGATACCTTTTTTAAGAGATTGAAAGAATTTATTTTGTCGACTGCCTTAATTTTATTAGAAATTTTGGAGGGAACGGAGGTATAGATTGGAATCTTGCAAATTTGGTGTTGATGTTCATGGTTAATACAATAACATAAATATAGCTTTCAGTAGAATTAATTACAACCAAATTAAACCAAACAACCATCAAGTTTTTCTTACTCTCTCTCTCTGTTACTACGTACATACATGCATCTATACATACATACATACATCTATACATACATAACCTTGTTATTGAAGCTGGAAATGTGGAAGAAATGCAGTACCATCAAGTCCTTTTGACATGTAATACGTTACATATTCACGAATGCTGATTTCTTTGTATCTTGGTTTATTATCATCACTCAGAATCTCCTTTATCGGTCCATATGGCTTTAATATATCCCTAGTACTAGGGTACAAAAAGCTTGCAATCGACACCCTTGGACCCACGTGCCCCGCCACTACTCTATGCTCCACACTCTTGAATTTGTCATTTGTTATAAGCTGCACAAAATTTAAATGTTAAAGAAATTAGCAAATATTATTCACAACATTTTAGCACACCAAACATTTCAGCATATGCTGCTAGCCAATTACAAAAATAAATCCCCCGTCCAGAACTTAATAATAACATGTAATGTGTGTGTTCAAATTTCAGTTGATGTGTATAAATTGTACCTGCATTAAATCTCCAATATTTACGAGAAGAGATCCTCGCGCAGGCGGCACATTTATCCACTGATTTTGATGCAATACTTGGAGGGCGCCAATATTGTCTTGGAGGAGAATGGTTAGAAAATTAGGGTCACAGTGTTTGCTTGTGCCTAAGGTCAGTTCAGGCTCCGGACAAGGTGGGTAATAGTGACATGCCAATTTTTGAGTTTCCAAACATTTTAGGCGTGCAAGGTGATCACTGCCAAGTCCGAGAGCCTCCGATAGCAATTCAGATAGTAAGTTCTTCAGCTTGGTTAAGCATTCCACATACTTGCACATAATTTCTCTACAAGACAAAAACTCAAGCAAAATCAAATGAGGATACAATAAGGCATGGATCTAAAAGTGTCATCAAATGATAGATGTCCTATCAACACTAATCGAGTATCCCACAATTAAGCTTGACGTAAGTGTTAGTTCATGTCAGATCAGTTAACTACGGCTTAAGAGATGGATCAAATAACAAAAGGAAAAAAAAATTATATATACACTAACAGTTGTGCACTAACTGTGGACTCACAAAGTGCGCATTAAATTATTCAAAAAGAAAAAGAGAAAAGTCTTGACAATTTGCCAAGTAGTAGTAAATTGGATTGATCATTTTAGCTCAAAAATTACCTGAAAACTATAGGCAAGCCTTCAGGGTCAGCTATGCTGTCTTCAAAATCAATAGCCAGTGAGTCCCTCCACTGTCCAATTTTAATAACATGGAGATCTAAAGTGCTGTAATATTTAATTCTGCGTGTAAAATCACGCGTATAAAACTCCATCTTCATCTCCTTCGGCTGCTCATAGAAGCGCTTCACCCCTTCTAACAATTCATCCATTACATCAACTGGAATTCCATGATTAATTATCCGAAAAAATCCCCATGTTTCCGATGCCTCACAAATTCCTCTCACAATCTCCGATCGTCGTCTACTTTCAAACCCTTCAAGATTGATCACAGGTAACTCTACCAGAACAGTACCATCATTTGCCTTTGGCAATTTTTCGGGTGGATGGATGAAGAATCTGGGGATCTTCTTAATGCCGGAATCAACAAGCCCTTTTACTCCTGCCTTTGAATCATCAAATTCCTTCACTTCTTTAAGCCTATCATAATTTGTAAATTCTTCAAAAAGAAGTTTTTCAGTTTCCATGGCAGTGTATAACAAAGGTATAAAATAAAATATAAATGTGTACTAGTTCAAGAAAACAAGATGTTTAATGAAACAAGAACTTAACAGGATGAGTACTATGTTCCTATGCCTTCTATTTATAATAGAAGGAAAGGTACCAAATTCAAATTAGCTAAAAATAAAGGTACCAAATTCAACTTTTTTTTTATAGAATTACTCATATTTTATTGATTTGTCGATTTTAACACCGTTGGAATATATATTGTTATTTAATTTATCGTGATCCTAACACTACTATTCGTGTATATTTTAAAAAATAAATACTCGGGTGTCGGTATATCAAATTTAAATTATTATTTTTTCTGTTATATAACCTTATAATATGGAGCCTATCTTATTTTATTGAACAACTTTCATTTTATCAACAATTGATGAAGCATGTAAAATGAGGGAACAATGTATGCTTGACATTAACGCCATTTTCTTTTTCTTAAGGCCCACATATTTATTGCGCAAGAAAATTATTTTGGAAGAGAAACTAGACAGCATTAAAAAACCACCAAGATATAGTTGACAGGTAAACGCTGGCCATAGCTGATGGGCTTAGGCCACAAAATAAATAAATAACAATAAAATGATGATAATATCAAATCCAGCTTCCTGGGGTGCAGAAATTTCAATCTAATATAGAACCTTTTTCATGTAATCTTTAAAAGAGAACAATATTTTTAAAATGATACTATATAAAAAAATAATATTAAAAATAAAATCATCAAACAAAATGTGTCTATATACGTGTGTGTCAGAGGTGACTCGAGATAATTTGGAGCTTAAATTAATATTTTTAAATTAAGCCTTCTATGTTTAGTATGTCCTCCATTGACTTTTATTATTAAATTGACTATTTTTTAAATTAATATATCTTATTATTATTTAATATATATGTAAAAAACCTATAAACTACATAAAATTTAGTACTAATCTCATGTCTAATTGTTAATTTTAAAAATGGTCAATTTGATTACAAAAGTCAATAAAAGATTTTTATTTTGGGACAGAAGGAGTATTAATATTTTTTATTTAAATGATGCTTTTTTTTTTTATTTATATATTCTTAATTTTTTTTAAGTGTTTAATATTTGAATTGAACTATGGGCCCTAAAGAATTGATTGAACTTATATTTTTATAAGAATTTTTTTGCATGAATTATTTATGGTGTTTAAAAATTTTAAATCTTATTTTGAAATTGGGCCTAAAACCCAAACTTTTTTGTTTAGGCTACAAGGCCGGCCCTATTGTGTGTGTATATATTATAAACAAACATATTATGCATAAAAAATACATGCATTTTAATTTTTTATATAATTGGTGTGACTCTCTCCTTATGTTTATTATTTTTTCCTGCATATTTCATCACACGAAATTTCAATAACACTGAACTTGGAATTAGTCCAAAGTATTAATTTTTGTTATAAAAACGTGCTTTGATTGCCATAAATTATAATTATAACATGTGCCGTGTGCCTAATGTCAAAGACAAAGTCCATGACTTATTCAAGCTTATAATTATAATTAATTACGCGCTACATGTGCCTAATGTCGAAGACAAGGTCCGTGTTTAATGGGGTAGAAAATTTTGTACCTAGGCAAGTTTTTGTGGAAAAGCTTAATTATTCGAATAAATGATCATTGACTTGGCACCACTGATTGATTCGACAGGGGTTCAATGAATCCGAATTAACTGTTTTAAATTAGGGACAATTACATTTATTAGTATATTTTTAAAAAATATTATAACAAAAGTGTATACATAAAATATGTACAAAATTAATGCATTTTTAATATTTAATTTTTAAATTAGTGCATTGTTATTCCTTTAATTTAGTTATGTGATTTAATGGGTAGTTGGTTCCAAATTTTAAAATTTAAAAAATTAAAATAAAAAGTTAATGAAAAGTCAAACAAATAACATTATCTGCCCAATTGTTTTTTTTTCTACGGTATCACATGCATCATGAATGTATGTATATGTATCGTGGTCGCAATGGCCTTTTCCAAGACAGACATGACTATATCATTAGCTTCAGGGCATGTGAACTGGTAGTATTCTAGATAAAGACCAGAATATCCTCCTCCTCCTCCAATGTGGTGGCGGCCGCCATCTGGTCCGCCCCAACCAAAATTGAAACCTGGGAAAGCCCCAACGCAACTGATGGGAACACCAATGCAACTAATGAGAATATATATATATATATATATATATATATATATATATATATATATATATATATATATATATATATAAACCACCATCTTCTTCAAGGGAAAAGAAGAAGATGCAAAAAAACACCGTCAATGGAACCACCGTCAATCCCTTCTATACCACTGTCACTGATCGGCGTCGTTATGGTGGTGTCAATGATGGCGTCAAGTTAATGGAGTTTTCATGTTCATGGTTAGATTTCTCCAGGTAACCAAACACTAATATGGAGGTAACTAAACACTATTATGGAGGTAACCAAACACTATTATGACGATTTTTTGGTGCAGTAAATCTAGGTAACCAAACACTAGTATGGAGGTAGCTAAACACTAGTATGGAGGTAACCAATTCCTGAATGTGTAGTAACTAGTTTTTTCGTGGAGTAAATCTATATAACCAAACACTAGTATGGAGCTAACCAATTCATGAATGTGTAGTAACTAGTTTTTTTCGTGTAGTAACTCTATGTAACCAAACACAGTTGGTAACCAAACCTTCATATCAAGGTAACCAAACATTTATACCAAGGTAACCAAAACCTGGACTGCTAGAGATTTGCGGCAGAGGATGATGAAGGGGAGGCGGATGGAGAGAATGATGAAGGGGAGGCAATAGCGGAGGACGATAATGAAGGTGAAACGGCGGAAGAGGAGGATGAAGGGAAGACAAATATTCGCGACAGAGGCGGTGATGAAGAGGGTGAGGACGCGGCGGAGGAAAATGATGAGGAAGATGAAGATTATGATAGATAAGATAATTTTTTTTTCTTTTTCATTTCTTTTGATTTGAATTTGTATTATGGATTTGTTTTTGTTGTTAGATCTCAAATATTTGAATTTGAATTATTAATTATGGTAGTTATTTGTCCTTGATTTTAGGTTTCCTTATCAATGTGAAATTGAATGGTTTGAATTTGTTGTCCTCTTTTTGTAATTATTTTGTAGATACACTAATCATGTAATTACTTTCTAATTATTGTATATTTATGTAAAGAGCCCTTTAAATTACGTCTCATTTGCCTTCCCATATGTTATGGATCATATTTCTCTTTTTATATAATAAAAAAAATTAAAATTTGTGTTATATTTTATTTTTTAATAATTCAGATAAATTTTATATTTTTAGACTTATTTAAAATAAATTATCTTTCTACTATTATTCTTATTAACGACAAATATATTTTTTTAAATTAAATCTCTCATTAAAAAGGTTGAGATAAATTTATTAAAATAATATCCATATCAACTAGGTGCTCATTTTCTTCTAAAAGATACATTTTATCCCCAACAAAAAATTCTACATTTTGAAATTTGAAAGCCTGTGGAGCCTGTAATGACCAAGAAAATTTGTACAATATTTATTAAATTAAATTATATGAATTAATTTTTATTTGGTTAGGTGATGCTCAAATTGGAATGAAAAGGAAAACCAACATGAGTTGAATTTGAAATATTGTAAAGTATGAACTAAATTTGGATTATTTAAATTAATAACTTATATATGAGACTTTAAAGGCTAGTTTAGCATATTAATTAATAATATGATTAATTAATATATTGTTATTATTGAGAACCAAATAATTATTTAACATTTTGAGTCATAGGGCAATTGAATTGAATGAGCAAGGGTAAGTTATAATTAACCCGAAACTTATTTTATGTATGACCCAAATTTTGACTTGATTTTAGTCCAAATTAATTGGTCATTTTGGGGTGAGGGACTCTTATTGGTCCAAATTCAAGAGTATTTCAGCAAGCCTATGTATTGCCAAGGGTCCAATGCTTGTTCCCAGCCTAAACCGTAAAGTCCTTGTAGCATGTCAAGAGTGTCACTCAAATTGGGACAAGAGTTACGACTGGAACCAGATTTTAGGGGACCAGTTATTAGTGAGCGGCGCCGCAATTCTTGAGGGGCTACGATGGAGGTCATCTCAGTAGCCTTAGTAGGTGGTATAAGGAATGAACCAATGGTCTTCAACTGATGGAATAAGAGGAGAATTCAGCTATATACTCAGCCATGTGTCATTCCAAAATTTTATCACTTGCTAAGTAGAAGGAAACAATATAGAGAGAAAGGAGAGAGCATAACTGAGTAAGGAGAAGAAGAAGGAAGCTGCTCAAATTCCTTTTAACCATCAACAACTAAGTAGCAAAGGTATAATGACTACTCTCTTTTAAACTCCATTAATTTCAAACTTTGGTATGTTCACTTAAGTGAGTATTAGATCATTTGCTTGTGGGAGTTTTGTTGTGTATGAAGGGTCATGAAGTACCCGGTGGTATAAGGATGAATATGTGAATGGAGGTTATGTAATTTATGTGCTTAGATGGTTATAACAAGTTTATATTTGAAGGATACATACTAGGTGTTTGTCAAAATTCCTAAAAAAAGAGAATTGCTATGTTTTATGGGTTAAGTGTGGTTTTCAAATTCAAGGGGTTTATATATGTGTGGGATATTAGAACCGAGTATGTCACGACGATTAAAACCAAGAATTAAAGCATACTCTATGAACTAATTAAGATGGAGGGATATATGTCCCAAGTTAAAATGATTGAGTTTGTAAACAAAATTGTTTATATGTGAGTGTTGAATCATGAGAATCTTAAGAAGGTTTGGCGCTAAGCTAGGTAAATATGATGTTACATGAGCCCATCATGGGATAAGAAAACTTTGTGTGAAATGTTATTAGATGTCAAGCCAACATGTATGATATCTTTTAAATAAATGGGTGTGTTTTTATGTGACAAAATTACATCTTGAAACTATATTGATTATATATTTCATTAAGAAATTCATTCAAAGCTTTGTTCTCATAACTTATTTTGATCATAAGTTGGTTGTAACTACGAAAAACATACACTATATAAGTGAAAATTGTGTCTTGAATAGCTATGAATCATGAATGCTCAAAATTTGGGAAAACTGGAAGCAGGGGAACCTGCTGTGTGAACTTTGGTTTTGGTAGCGCGGTTGCGCCACGCCTTTTGTATTTTTGCGGGTGTCCGCGCCATCAGGGTTTCCATATTTTCGGTGGGACTGGGGCGGCCGCGCAAATTCATGGCGCGGGCGTACCACTTAAGAATATATATATATATATATTTCTGAAATTAAATTTTGTAAGTTTTCAACTATGATATTATGTTGTTTTGTATATATACCAAGAATAGAGCGACATGAAGCCATGGTGTTATACGAGAAGATTTATAAAACAACGAGTAAATACTCTATGTTGTGAGTCATGTACTATGTGACCATATAATGACTTGTATAAGATAACCGGATTGTATAACACTTAGAACTTTGACGTATGATAATTCATGGCTATACCTAATTAGTAGATCAATATTGTGGTATATATAGGTCAAATCGGTAACGAAGTAGAACAGTTAAGTCTAATCAACATATCAGACAAGTGTCATACTCTAAACTCTTTGTTGGTACATATTTATTGTATAAAATTCATACTTCGCATTTTGTTCACTTTGTCAGAATATTCATATATTGAACTGTTCACGCTTAAAGTTTTTTTACATTTGAACTAGATTATCACATAAGAGTCTAATCCATTTGATCCGGTTAGACCAATGTTGTCAGCAATTATTGAGTTCAAATAAATTCTTTGAAGCTAATCCAAACCATATTGTTGTGGTGCAGAATCATAATGTAAAACTGAGATGAACAAAACCCTAATATAGGGAATTTTAATCAATTAACCCGATGTAGAAAACTAAACGATATGCATATCCGTAAAGTACAAGAGGCTGATCACCTTAAGTACTTGTTGAGAATATTTTTCATTCATGAAAATGTTAAACATTACGTAGAATTATTGTTCATATCTCATAATTATTCATGGTTCTTTATAACCACTTGTCATGTTAAACTCAGTTATTTATCCTTATTGAAGAGCATGTTATTATTTATGTACTTCATAATTATTGTTCAATTGTGGAAGGCATTGAGAAGCTTATCTTTGTTTGTTAATAGTAATCTATTATTGTATCCTTTAAACTTGCTGAGCAAATTAGTTGCTCACATTTGCTTATATTATCCATTTCAGCTAAGCCCGAGGTTTCAGAAGGAAACAAGAAAGATAAAGGCAAAGGCAAAGCCCAAGATTAGCTTAATTGTATTTAATTTCGTTTACTTATGTTGTAGACTTTATGAACTGAATATCTTGTTTTAAGGTTGTAGATACTTAGGATGAATGTAAAATGGTTGTGTTAATGTAATATTTATATTTTCGCGTATGAATGGGTAGATATATGTTATGCTTATGGTGGATCGTGAACACCAAACCCGACATTGCAAGAACCCAAATTTGGGGGCGCCACGGGTTGGTATCAAAGCTGTAGGTTATAAACCTTAGGTTGAGGGAAAACCTCAGGGGTATGACCGTAAGAAGATAGTAAAACTCACATCGAGTTAGGAACTGAATTGTGAAAATTCAGTGAAAAAAGAACTTATAAAAGATCAACTTATGTGTTTTGTAGTAGAATAACATGATTTCTTCAAGATACTAATTATTGTTTTTGGTGGTTGTAGGATGTCAGAAGTTGGAGAGTTAAGTAGGACTGTTGAGGAGGTGTTCCTAGATATCCATACGGGTATGATTGAGCCCGAGATAGATCCTAAGGAGGATCACATGGCTGAAAACAATGTGGAGCTGGCAGCCAAGGAGGAGCCAGTTGATGTGGGCAAATTTATGGATGAAGCCGAGGAGAGGGTGCAGTACTATACTTCATCAGAGAAAGATCATTGGGTAGAGCAGTTGGCAGACAAGAATCTTGAGCTGGAAGACAGGATTAAGCACCTAGAAGAGGAGAATCAGACACATCAAGATATGGAAGAGCAATACAAAACATTGGCAAACCAGTTGATTGATATGAACACGGAATTGGAGGATAGAGTTCGTAAGCTGTAGGAGGAGAACCATGATTATTAGAACATAATAGGTCAGTATGAGTCACTAGTATATCACTTGATGGCGGGAATTACTGAGATTAGTGAGAGGTGCCAAGAAGTTAGGCAAAAAAGATCTGAATTACAGGCAGAGAATGAGGACATGAAGGCCGAGTTTGATTTAGAAATTGCAGATAAAATTAGGATTAAAGAGGTATAAAGCAGATCTGCCAGGCGAGTAGATCAACTGGAAGGGGAGGTCTAAGCCAAGAAGGCTAAGATAGATTCCATGAGTTATGCATTCAGCGTGGCTATGAGGAGATGGTTAAATAGAGTGCACAGATACCCAACAGAGGAAGGGCAAACTAGTCACACTATAAGTCGACAGTTGATGGATCACATTGGTCGACAGGAATATGATGACGTCATTCAGCGTAGCATACTTGGATAGTTGGTCCGTATGTATGTCTATAGTAGTTATGTCTAAATGTTAATGTAATCCCAACTTTTGTGTAGTTGAGGGATGTCTAGATTGTCCCCAAACTTTTGTGATAGTAGGGGCTATATTTATGTAAATTTCGTCTTTTGTTCAAGATAGGGGGATAATGAACGTTTATAACAATATGCTATGATATGAAAAGTGTAATGCACTACTTGCTGGTATATGAATATAAACAAGCTTTATTAAAATGTACTTTGTGATGTTTAAATGTTGAATGTTTAAATACTTGAAGATAAATATTGAAATAATAATACAAAGTTTTAATTAACAGAAAATGTCGCCACGAAGGGGAATACCAGCACACCAAGAAGGGTCAGTAAATAATGAGAGAGATCCAGTTGACCCAATGCAACGTTTTGTAGATCTCTTAGTAGGAGTAATGCAAAGGAAAGAACCGCCGGTAACTAACCCAACTCCGGTAGTAAACCCACTAGCTAGTTTTAAGGAATTCAAGGTTGTTGGACGGCCAGAATTCAAAGGAACCGCGGATTCGATTGAAGCCCAAACTTAGGTGAAAGAAATGGAGAAAGGCTTCGATGTTGCACGTATAGGTGAAGACTAGAAAATAGTTTCCGCTACCTTCATGATGAAAGGGGAAGCTAACTACTGGTGGAAAGCTAACAAGAACCAAGCGGGAGAAGGAATGGTACCATGGGATCGTTTCAAGGAACTATTTTTCAAAAACTACTTTCCGACTAGCCTACAAGCAAGGATGAAAGTCAAGTTTATGGAATTTAAATAAGAGAACATGGCAGTAGCTAAATATGCTGTCAAGTTCAACGAATTAGCGAGATTTTCTCCACACCGGGTGGACACTAAAGAACGCAAAGTAAGAAGGTTCGAATTAGGATTGAAGCCTTGGATATATAGCAGAGTTTCTTTTTTACAAATCAACTCATTTACAACACTACTGGAGAAAGCGATAATAGCTGAGGGTGAAAGTGAAGCCCTGATAAAGTATAACCAAGAGAAAAAGGAAAACAAGTGCGATGGTGTGAACCGCGAAGGCAGCAGTGGGGGAAGTAACTTTGGAAAAAAAAGAAAGTGGAACAACAACAACAACAATACTAGGAACAATCAAGGAGATGGAAAGAATAAGAGTATAGTATGTGAAAACTGCGGCAAAAGTCATCAAAGTGTTTACATGAAAGGAAAGAACGTCTGTTATAACTGTGGGATGGAGTGGCACATTTCGCCGAACTATCCCAAACCAAAGAAGAACCAAGGATGTTTCATTTGTGGTGCTACGGATCACGTAGTCAAGAATTGTCCAAAGAAAGGATTTGGATGAGTGATGGAAATAAGGGAAGTAACAACAAGTTGTCAATCGGGGGACCAACGCTGCCTAATCGACCAACAGCAAGGACATTCAATATGACGATTCAGGATGCAGTGACATCCAGAGATGTGGTGTTATATATCATCCCAGTCAACGAAATTAATACATATGTATTATTTTATTCGGGTGCTACTTGCTCTTTCATATCTGATGAATTTGTGCAACAATTAAAATTACCCCAAGAAAAACTCGAATCCCCATTAAATATTGAAGTAGCAAACAAAGAGATAATTCATGTTATGTATGTGCATAGAAATTGTTGCATGAATATTAGGGGGCACCAGATGTCGGTGGATTTAATTCCGATAAGGCTAGGAGAATTTGATGTAATCCTAAGAATGAATTGGTTATTTAACTAGGGTGCAGTTATAGACTGTCAGAAGAAGTGTGTAAACCTGTTGACTCCGAAAAAGTCAAAGGTAGTGTTTTATGGTAGCAAATCGCCAAGACAATCATGTAGTTTGATGATGATGCAGGCCAAAAAAACTGCTAAGAAAAGGATGTGTAGGTTATCTGTGCCATATAGAGGATACCCAGAAGGAGGTGAAAGAAATAGGGCAGATACCTGTAGTAAGCGAATTTGCGGATGTTTTTCCAGATGAACTATCAGGTCTGCCGCCAGACTGAGATATTGAGTTTGTTATAGATTTAGTACCGGGAACAGCACCAATATCAAAGGCTTCATATCGTATGGCGCCTGTAGAGATGAAGAAACTAATGGTCCAATTGCAAGAGTTATTGAATAAGAGGTACATTCAGCCGAGTGTGTCTCCGTGGGAAGCACCGGTGCTATTTGTTAAGAAGAAGGATGGGTCGATGAGGCTATGCATCGATTATAGAGAGTTAAACAAAGTCACAATCAAGAATAAGCATCTGTTATCAAGGATAGACGATTTGTTTGATCAGTTGAAGGGAGCAAGGTATTTCTCCAAGATAAACTTAAGAACTTGTTACCATCAGTTGAAGGTAAGAAAGGAGGATGTGCCAAAGGCAGCATTTAGGACCCGTTATTGTCATTACGAGTTTTTAGTGATATCATTTGAGTTGACGAACGCGCCACCAACATTCATGGATATGATGAATCTTATGTTCAAATAGTATTTAGCCAAGTTTGTAATGGTCTTCATTGACGATATTTTAGTTTACTCCAAAACTAAGAAAGAGCATTCAGAACATCTAAGAGTAGTATTGGAAACCTTGAGAAATGGGAAGTTGTACGCAAAATTTCCAAAGTGTGAATTTTGGTTGGGAAGAATTCGGTTTATGGGTCACGTTATCGATAAAAATGGAATATATGTGGATTCGACAAAAGTGCAGGTGGTGATTAATTGGGAGCAGCCCAAGACGCCAACAAAAGTACGAAGTTTCTTAGGATTAGAGAGTTACTATCGAAGATTTATCCAAGATTTTTCCAAGTTAGCGACCCCGTTAACTAACCTGACGAGAAAGATTGTAAAGTTCATTTGGGCGAACAAATGTGAGGAGAGTTTCAAGGAGTTGAAAAAGAGGTTTAGTTAGGCTCCTGTGTTATCTTTGTAAGATAGTACAGGAGGATTTATAGTATATAGTGATGCATCGCATAAAGGACTAGGCTGTGTGCTTATGCAAAATGGTAAGGTCATTGTGTATGCCTCACATCAGCTGAAAGATTATGAAAAGAACTACCCAACGCATGATTTAGAATTAGCAGGGTGATTTTTGCATTAAAAATTTAGAGACATTACCTCTATAGAGAGAAGTGTGAGATATATACAAATCATAAAAGTCTAAAATATATTTTCACACAGAAAGAACTTAACATGAGGCAGAGAAGATGGTTGGAGTTAATCAAATATTACGATTATGAAATTCTGTATCATCCAGGAAAGGCCAACATAGTGGCCGACGCGTTAAGCAGAAAAGGTAGTGAAAAATTATTGACGTTGATTGTTCAGGGTGAATTAATCCGAGAAATGGCAAGGTTGGAATTGGAAATCAAAGTTTCGGAAGAATCGAAGGAGATGTTATTTGCAATGGAGGTTCGACCAACTCTATTGGACAAAATAAAAGAAGTGCAAGAAAAAGACGACGAATGTGAAAAAGTACATAAGCAAATCACTGAAGGAAAGGAAGTTAAATACAAGATGGATAAGGATAACATCCTCATATTTGAAGAAAGAGTGTGGGTAACATCCGTAGCTGAATTGAAAGAGAAAATTTTGTAAGAAGCTCATAGCTCAAAATATTCGATACACCCGGGTAACATAAAGATGTACCAAGACTTGCGACAACATTTTTGGTTGCCAAATATGAAACGATAAGTGGCAGAATATGTGAGCAGATGCCTGACGTGTCAAAGAATTAAAGCAAAGCATCAGCGACTAGGTGGTCTATTGCAACCTTTAGAGATACCCAAGTGGAAATGGGAGCACATTACGATGGATTTTGTGGTAAGACTTCCAGTTACACCAAAAGGATTTGATACGATATGTGTGATAGTAGATCAGCTAACTAAGTCAGCGCATTTTTTTTCGATTAAGATCATATTTAATTTGGATCAGTTACCCAAACTATATGTCAAGGAAATTGTTTCAAAACATGGAGTTCCAGTGTCAGATCGAGACTCGAGATTTACTTTAAATTTTTGAAAAAGTTTTCAAGAACAATTGGGAACGCAATTGAGGTCGAGTATGGCATACCATCCTCAAACGGACGGACAGAGCGAGAGGACGATACAAACATTGGAGGATATATTACGAGCATGCGTGATGGACTTTAAGGAAAACTGGGATGACCATTTGCCTTTAGTTGAATTTGTATATAATAACAGTTATCATACAAGTATCGGCATGTCATCTTATGAAGCTTTGTACAGAAGAAAGTGCAGAACACTTTTATGTTGGAATGAGGTAGGAAAGTGACAATTGTTGGGACCGAAAATGGTACAGTAAACAGCAGAGATGGTTAAAATAATAAGGACCAGGCTTGCAGCAGCGCAAGATAGACAGAAGAAGTATGTAGATTTGCATCATCAGCGTAGAGATTTTGAGGTAGGAAGTTTTGTATTTTTGAAAGTATATCCCTGGAAAGGGAAGATAAGATTTGGAAAGAAGGAAAAATTGAGCCCTAGGTTTATAGGACCTTTCGAGATTCTGAAAAGAATTGGAGAAATGGTATACAAGGTAGTTTCACCTCCCGAGCTGGAACATATTCACAATATATTTCACGTGTCAATGTTATAACCATACAAGCCGGATTATAAACATATGATCGCATATGAGCCGATACAAGTTGAGAAAGATCTAAGGTATGAGGAAGCCCTTGTCCAAATCATTGATCGTAAAGAACAAGTTTTAAGAAATAAGATAATACTTTATGTAAAAGTAATTTGGAGGAACTGCAGCAATGAAGAAGCCACGTGGGAGTTCAAAGATAGAATGAAGAGTAGTTATCCACATCTCTTTGAGTAACCTTATATTTGTGATTCCAAGGACGGAATCCCTATAAGTGGGGAAGAATGTAATGACCAAGAAAATTTGTACAATATTTATTAAATTAAATTATGTGAATTAATTTTTATTTGGTTATGTGATGCTCAAATTGGAATGAAAAGGAAAGCCAATATGAGTTGAATTTGAAATGTTGTAAAATATGAACTAAATTTGGATTATTTAAATTAATAACTTATATATGAGACTTTAAAGGCTAGTTAAGCATATTAATTAATAATAAGATTAATTAATATATTGTTATTATTGAGACCCAAATAATTATTTAACATTTTGGGTTATAGGGCAATTGAATTGAATGAGCAAGGGTAAGTTATAATTAACCTAAAACTTATTTTGTGTATGACCCAAATTTTGACTTGATTTTAGCCCAAATTAATTGGTCATTTTGGGGTGAAAGACTCTTATTGGTCCAAATTCAAGAGTATTTCAGCAAGCCTATGTATTGCCAAAAGTCCAATGCTTGTTCCCAGCCCAAACCGTAAAGTCCTTGTAGCATGTCAAGAATGTCACTCAAATTGGGACAAGAGTTGTGACTGGAGCCAGATTTTAAGGGACCGATTATTGGTGAGCGGCGCCGCAATTCTTGAGGGGCTGCGATGGAGGTCACCTCAATAGCCTTAGTAGGTGGTATAAGGAATGAACCAAATGTCTTTAACTGATGGAACAAGAGGAAAATTCAGCTATTAACTCAGCCTTGTGTCATTCTAGAATTTCATCACTTGCTAAGTAGAAGGAAACAATATAGAAAGATAGGAGAGAGCACGACTGAGTAAAGATAAGAAGAATGAAGCTACTCAGATTTCTTTTAATCATCAACAACCAAGTAGCAAAGGTGATATTATCACACGTAATTTTATTATCACAATTTTATTATTATATAATTATTATTATTATTATTATACTAAACACATAATAAATTAATTAAAAGAATTGAGAACATGAAAAAAAAAATATAATCCTTAAAGTAGAAATTTAATAAATGAGACTTTTTTTTTTGTAAAATAGAGATAATAATTATGAAATGAAAGTTAAATCTAATCAATCGAACTTGATCTTATGTTCATGACACCTTTTCATCACTTTTATGCAAGTAATCGCTCACAAACAAAAATAGAGTCTCATTTGGAGACGGCTTAGATGTACATACTTCACTACCTTCGTACGTTAAAGAATTATCATGGAAATTTTAAACTGTACTGTGAAGAAACCATTTACTATGCAACTTAACAAGTCTCTTTCATTCTTTAATTTTTACTCCCCCTTTCTTATTTACTGTCTGAAGAAACCATATAGGCTAATCGCTAGCTATGGGTGGAAAAGAAAGGGTGAGAGGGTTAAATATAATCATTCGAGAAAAGAAAGGGAAAGAAAGTAAACTCGAGTAAATTAAAATAAAAAATTGTCTCAAATTTTGAAATAATTAATGGGAGTATGTATATATATAATGGTTGTCTTATAAGAGAACTGACATTTTCAACGTAATTTTTATATTTATTTGTAAAAATAGAGTGCAATAAATAAGAGTAGCTAGCAAATTGCACTGTGAATTTGGAAAAAAAATATATGTTGTCAAAGTCATTGTTCTTATTTTATCTTTGCCTTTGTTTTTGTGTAATACTGTCTCTTTCTGGGATGGATTGGGACGGGATATATATATATATATATATATATATATATATATATATATATGCAATTGGGCAAACAAAGAGGGACATGTGAATTGACATGCACCAGGCGAGTGGACTTCTAATCTACATGCATGATGGCAGCATATAACTAGTCCTTATGTATGCCGCATGTCCTTATGGAAGATGGTCAAGATGTGGACTACTCTCGTGAGAAATTCTCTCCTCTCTTAATTATATACTCGCTTCTCCGATTTAAATTATAAGAGTAATATTAATTTTTTAAAATTAATTTTAAATATTTTTAAATTTAAAATTAATATGAATTCATACAGTTTATATTACTATAATTATAAATATTATAAATTACCTAAAAAATATTACTATAGTATTTTTAAAACTTAAATGAATCATGTTAATTTTGAGTTTAAAAATTATTTTTAAAAATTCAATATTAGTCTTATAATTTAGAACAGATGAAGTATCAATATTTTTTAGTAAAAAGGTACAAGAATTGTAACATTAACTAATCTTATTTGGTCTTTTCAGCCAATTAATCTTGTCTGCAATTTAGGAGTAGATATGTTACATCATAAAAGACTTTGAAACCGAAATATGAAATCGAAGCACCACGTAATATTACAAATTTATCAAATCACATAGAAAGCGAAAGTATAGTTTTCAGGAAAATTACAAGAAAAAGATATGATCACCAGCAACAAGTTTTTCAATCTCTCAGGTACTGCAAATTATAGTCTTATTATTGATGCTTGAAATGGGGAAGAACTGAAGTACCATCAAGTCCATTTGACATGTAACAAGTTATAAACTCGCGGGTGCTGATTTGCTTGTATCTTGGTTGATTATCATCAGACAGAATCTCCTTTATCGGTCCATATGGCTTTAATACATCCTTAGAACTAGGGTACAAAAAGCTTGCAATGGACACCCTTGGACCGACGTGCCCTGCCACCACTCTATGTTGCACACTCTTGAATTTGTCATTTGATATAAGCTGCACAATATTAACATGTTTGAAAAAATTATCAACATATGCATCAGCTACGACAAAGTATAATTATATCTATATATAACGTGTGTATGATTCACTTTCAGTTGTTGCATATAAATTAATTGTACCTGCAATAAGTCTCCAATATTTACGAGTAGAGATCCTCGCGCAGGCAGCACATTTATCCACTGATTTTGATGCAAGACTTGGAGGGCACCAATGTTGTCTTGGAGGAGAATGGTTAGAAAATTAGGGTCACAGTGTTTGGTGGTGCCTAAGGTCAATTCAGGCTCCGGACAAGGTGGGTAATAGTGACATGCCAATTTTTGAGTTTCCAAACATTTTAAGCGTGCAAGGTGATCACTGCTAAGTCCGAGAGCCTCCGATAGCAATTCAGATAGTAAGTTCTTCAGCTTGGTCAAGCATCCCACATACTCACCCATAGCTTCTCTACAAGTCAAATTAAAACAAAAATAAATGAGATACAGTGTAAGGCATGGAGTTAATGCTTGGTGGTATGCTTTTAAGCCCTTTACACAGATACTTTTCAAATTAATTTTTGTTTCAGTTTGGTCCTAATTAAAACAAACTTGCAACTTAAAACTATATATAAATGATATGTTGATGATAATATATAAATATAAGAGTAAAAAATTCCTAGCCGCATTTTGTGAAAAAAATTTGGCTTCGTCCCTGGTCTCCATATATGGGCTAGACACAGACATTTGTTCATGTTAGATTACACACATAGACTAGGTATACACAAGTGTTTGTTCATGTCAAATCACCTAATTAAGGTAAATTTGACTCTCGTTCGGACGGAAGGGACTTGAACTCGAGTTCTCTTGTCGAGAAGAATATGTGAATAACATATATATATATATATATATATATATATATATATATATATAAAGTAAACGGAAATTCCTATTGTGAAAAAAATAAAAAAAAAAGAAACAGAGAGTTCAGGACAATTAGTTACGCAGTAATTGGATTGATTTTAGCTCAACAATTTAATGTAACGTACCTGAAAACTAAAGGCAATCCTTGAAGATTAAGTATGCTATCTTCAAAATCACAAGCAACTGTGTCCCTCCACTGTCCAATTTGAGTAGCATGGAGGCCTAAAGTGCAGTAATATTTGACTCTGCGTGAATGGTCACGCGTATAAAACTCCATCTTCATCTCCTTTGGTTGCTCATGGAATCGCCTCACCCCCTGTAACACTTCATCCATTACACCAATCGGAATTCCATGATTAATTATCCGAAAAAATCCCCATGATTCGGATGCTTCACAAACTCCACTCACAATTTCTGCTCGTCGTATATTTCCAAACCCTTCAAGATTAATCACAGGCAACTCTAGGTAAATATTATCAGCCTCTGCCTTCGGAAATTTCTCCGGGGGATGGATGAAGAATCTGGGGATCTTTTCAATGCCAGAATCAACGAGACCTTTAACTCCTGCTTTTGAATCATCAAATTCCTTCATTTCTTTAAGGATGTGATCATAACATGGAATTTTATCACCAAGAAGTTTTTCAGCTTCCATGGCAGAGAACTATAACAAGGTTGGTTTCAAATGGAAACAAATGTAAGAAAATATACACTAGTATAAGTAAACATGATTATTGTTATAACAAGCTCCAAATGTTGGGTATTTAGCTTAGCGGAGCAGTGCATTAAAGACGCACACTATTAAATAAAATTGGAAAATGATATACATTGTCGTCAATTTTTTTATTATCAATTTTATAATTGTAATTAAGAATAAATTTATCGCAATATATAGTTACACTGAATAAAATTTTGATTTTTTTTCCTGTGCTTGGTGTTCCTACGAAAGCACTTATTTTGGCTAGAAAACAATTTTGTTGGAAGCAATTTTTTTTTACTTTGCTATTATTATTAAAAGTGTTTTTATCATACAGCATCATACTACACTTGGGTCATCTTGATTCACTCTACCCTTTTAGATACTAGAATTAAGACCTTATAGACAATTTTGGATGTCGAGCTGAATTATCACAATAGTTGTGCCAGCAAAAAGCCATGATAGTGGCAGGTGAACACCTGACGTTAGCCAAGTCACATAATAAATGTATAATAAAATGACGACAATTGACAAATTCAGCATCATCGAGTGCATATCAATCTGATAATTATTATTTAAATATAGCATATTCTTCACTCCAATCAAGCACTTAAAATAATAGTAGCTGAACTTTCATGCTGCATTTATTAAATCTCAAATATTTACGAGAGGAGATCCTCGCGCAGGCGGCACATGTATCCACTGATTTTGATGCAAGACTTGGCGGGCGCCAATATTGTCTTGGAGGAGAATGGTTAGAAAATTAGGGTCAGAGTGTTTGCTTGTGCCTAAGGTCAGTTCAGGCTCCGGACAAGGTGGGTAATAATGACATGCCAATTTTTGAGTTTCCAAACATTTTAGGCTTACAGGGTGATCACTGCCAAGTCCAAGAGCCTCCGATAGCAATTCGGATAGTAAAGTCTTCAGCTTGATTAAGCATTCCACAAATTTCTCTACAAAAAAAATTCAAGCAAAATCAAATGAGGATACAATAAGGCATGGACCTGAAAGTGTAGTCAAATGATAGATGTCCTATCAATACTATTTTAGTATCCCACAAGTACTCCCACAGATAAACTTGACGTAAGTGTTAATTCATGTCAGATTACTTAACTACGGTTCAAAAGATGGATCAAATAACAATAGGAAAAAAAAAAGTTTTATGTACATTAACAGTTGTGCATTAACTGTGGACTGACAGAGTGCACATTGAATTATTCAAAAGGAAAAAGAAAAAAAAGCCTTGCCAATTAGCTAAGTACTAATTAATTGGATTGATCATTTTAGCTGAAAACCATAGGGCAAGCCTTCAGGGTCAACTATGTTGTCTTCAAAATCAATAGCCAGTGAGTCCCTCAACTGTCCAATTTTAGTAACATGGAGATCCAAAGTGATGTAATATTTGACTCTGCGTATAAGATCACACGTATAAAACTCCATCTCCATCTCCTTCGGCTGCTCATGGAATCGCTTCACCCCTTCTAACAATTCATCCATTATTACATCAACTGGAATTCCGTGATTAATTATCCGAAAAAATCCCCATGTTTCGATGCCGCACAAATTTCCCCCATAATCACCCATTGTCATAACACATAATTCATATATTTTGTTATCCCTAATTTTGTCATTTTTATTATATTAGCTTATTTAATTTATATGTTTTATTTTATTTTGTAGTATTTAATATTTTGTTATTATAAAGTCAAAATCTTGATGATTAAGCAATATTTAATATTCAAATCCAATTAAGAAAAGAAATGTTCATCAGAAGATTTTTTGAAAGAAGTTAGATTTCTACCGACCACAAAGAATAAGATTTTGATGTATTAATTATGATTGGAAGTAAAATTAAATTATCTTTTCATTATATGCTCGGCGAAAAGTCATTAAATAAAGAGAATATTTTTATTTTATTTTTCTTCTTCTTTTTTATCTTCCTTAATTTATTTGTTTATATGCCGATCTAAATTCTGTAATTTAAGATGAAGATGAAATTAAATAATAAGATAGATGATCAACTGAGTTTAGCAGGTATATTACTAAAACTTGAGGATTGGGTTGAAGTCGGTATGTCCAATTATATTTGGATTAATTATCAACTAAAGACTGTAGGTACAATTATTGTGAGTTAAATTCCTATAAGACCCTCACACATCATAATCTGTATGGTATTAGATATATATAAATTCCATATTTCCAGTATAAAACCTCCGTCTCTCGAACCCCCACGCCCTAAAAAAGGGAATAACAAGGCTTTAACACCCAGCATCCTTTACCTCTATTACAACTATACATGTATGAACAATCAGAGTCTCCAAAAAGAGCTAGAAAACAGAGGCAGCACAGAGCTACAAGAAAAGTTCTTCCTCTTTATCTCCCTGCAAAATTACTTCCATCTTCCAGATCTTCATCACTAGTATAATCATCTTTCATAAACAAGCCAAGCCGTTCCAAAGGGTTTCGAAAGTGATCACACTCGGTTTCTCCTTGAACGTCAGATCCATCTGCCCCGTCAAAGAGGTGATCTAAGGACACACACTGACTGAACATCTTGAGTTCTTCAAGAATCTTCAGATTGTCATCTATCTCAACAGTCTTCTCCATCTGGATAAAACAAGCAGCGGAAACATTCATTCATTCTGTCAGTGACCAACACAACTAAACACCCGTAACAAATATGAAATTAAAAGTACAAGGAGACACTTAAACCTTCTGTAATGCAATTCTGGCAGCTTCTCTTTCTCTCCGCCGCATTCTCAAGTCCTCCTGAGCCCTCAAAGTTGAGGCAACTTCAGCAGCTCTAATTTGGGCTTCGATTCTGGCCTTCTCTGTAAACAAGATTACAGACAGTTCAGTATTTTTCATAGGAAAGGAATTGGGAACCAAGTCACAGTGGCTTCAAATGTGGACTGAGTAACATATTATATTTTTGCTTTTCCTTTTTCAGCAAATTCTATGTATACTATTTTCATTGATAACAAGTATTAAGGGATAGAAAAGAACAGAGAATAAAGCACTTTAATAAAGCTTAGTAAACTTGTACCTAAATAGTATGATATGATGTATGAAATGCATCATATCAACTACGTTACTTTAAACTTGCATTATGATGAATCGTCATTCCAGTTGAAGAAAAAATTACAGTATTTATCCAAAGTCGTTTAGTATCTTTGACAAGCTAATCACATAAATCTATCATTTTGCCGTTAGCAAGATAAAAGACCTTAAAAAAAAGGATAATTACGCTCTAACAAATGTCCAACACATAAATATCAATACTAATATATAACAACGCAAGAGGCGATCCCAAATCCAATTATTCCGAGTCAATTTCGTTATAATAAGGTAGTTCCTTCCCAAACTCTTCCTCTCCCATAAAACTCTTCTTTCAAAGAGTCATTCCCAAACTCTTCTTCTTCCAATAAATTAGATATTTATGAATCAATAAAATTTATAATATAAAATAATATACATATATATCACGTATGTATAATATTGCAATATTTATAAATTATATATATATATATATATATATATATATATATATATATATATAGAGAGAGAGAGAGAGAGAGAGAGAGTATAAAATAAATTAAAATATTTTTAAAAAAAAATCTTTCACACTAGCCCGTGTCTTACACGGGCTTATCAAACTTGTAAAAAATAACACAATCTTGTCAGATTTCCTCTCTCTCTCTCTCTCTCTCTCTCTCTCTCTCTCTCTCTCTCTCTCTCTCTCTCTGAAGCGGTTTCTTGTCTCTTGCCTGAGAAAGGGGGAGAGGAGCAGCAGAGGTAATTTTACAGGCATAATACTAGATACTCCAAAAGAAAATGAGAAAATATAATCAAAGTTATTTTTAACACTTTAGATAGACTTGCAACCTTCTCAATTTTTTTTTGTATAATTTTGTTAAAAAAATTGTGAAAGCAGAACAAGAAAAATTATTAGCTAAGTCAGCCCCCTCTTCAATTAGTTTTTGGCAATTTTTGCAAGCACGGTAAATAATTAAATTCCGTTTTTGCACCTAATTAAGACCCTTACTGTCATTCATCAATAGTTACAAGTCCTGCATTGAAGGTTCCAGCTGATTACTCTGCCTTTCATTTTTTGGACTAAATTCTAATTGCTTTATCTAGATATTTAATGAATCCATAAAAGACATCACCGATATCTCCCATATTTGCTTTATTTAATCAATCTAATATGTTTCATTCAGAAAAAGGAAAAGGTTCGATTTAATATACACTTAACTGCCATAAATCTTCAGAAAAAAAGGGGGCTAAAACTTCAAATTTGATCAGCAATAAAATAATTGTAAAGCTTTGAATGCAGTTGAGTATAAAACACACATAATTTTGCAGTTTTTTCCAGCTCACCTTCTTGCTGTTGCCTTTCCAGCTTTTCTTTTTCCTGCTGCAATTTTACTGGATCCACCTTATGATCCTGGATGAGCAAAATATAGCCTCAGTAATAAAAATCTCGCAACAAATTGTATACAACTTATATGTCGATTATATTTGATCAGAACATCTTAAACTTGCATGCCAAAATGAATGCCAAAAAATGAAAAAGTATTACATGATCAAGGAATGTCTTCTGTTTCGCCTTCAGTATAGTGTCTGCAAAACGGCTTTTTAGCATCGCAGCGCGTAGAGCCTTTTTCGGAGACAATTGAATGTCAATGCTAGGAGTACATTCTGTAGCGAATTAGCCAACAACAAGAGAAAGGTCAACATATTAAATACATTTGTACCAAATAGAAGAATTAATAACTAACATACTCTTCAAGTGTCACATAAAAAACAAACTAACCATCTCCAGAAGTAACAGTTGTAGAAAGGGTTGAATGTCGAGTAGACCTTATATTTTCTTCAGCCAACACACTTACAGCCCCTTCAAATCATTTCAACATGTCAATGCTTGAATGATGAACACATCAAAAGGTAGAATTTTATGATAAACACAAAATACCGTCCTCACCATCAGACTCTGGATCTGATTTGCACATAGCTGATGTCAGCATGCTTTTTACCTTGTGATCCTGCACCATACAAACAGTCAAACTCATATAGAACAAAGGTAAATTGAAGACATCGACAGTAAAGTCATCACACATTCGAGAGTGCAACTGTATTTACCATTTTAGAAGCACCACGATCTTGTCCCAATGATCTTTCTATAGTTAAATCTGCACAAAAACAAGTAAACGAGTTAAGTTAACTTTTGAAAGAGGGCAAGATGAGAAACAGCATAAGACACTAAACTTACCCATAACGGATGCATGGGAAAAATCATTTTGAAGGCTGCATTGGCATCTCATATTACCACATGAAGGGCATTTGGAGGCAGCTGTGCCCAACGGAGGTATTGTATTGGATGAGCCACAAGTAATTCTATTACCATTAACTGTGCCTAGAAGACACATTGCCAATTAGCTCCAATAAAGAGCCATAAAGCAGAAAAGTACCTGCAACTCAACTCCATACCTTTATGAAAAACCTTCCCTAATGGACAACTGCCATTTTGCATAGGTTTTGCAGGCTCCACCTGTGACCAAATAAGATACAGCTCAATCAAAATTCAGACAAGGCAAACCTCAACTGACATAGATTTCTAAATTCTAATACACACGAGCATTTTTATTGATCAAAAAAAGGCTTGTGAGTATATATAGCTTAAAATAATCAAAGCAATCAGACCAGCTCCTCTCAATAAGTATGCGAGCCGCAGAAAGCTGAATCATACCAATCTTCCGGCAAGCTCATAAAAGCTTAAGTGCATCCAATCATAACTTTCAAGAAAATCACTTACCTTTGAAGCTCTTGCATCTAAAGAAGCTTTCACCACTCTTTTCAACTCCCACAAAGTGGCATCTTGAAATCCATTAATTTTGATTTCACTTTTTTCTCCATTTTGGAGACTCAAACCGAGTTCTTTAAGAAGAGTCCACAATTGTTTGGTCATCTTCCCCCTCATTGCTTCCACAAGCTCTTTACTCAGCTCTCTCTTTTCCTCAGTTGACATAGATGTCTCAGGCACAGAACTAAAACTCACAGGAGAGTTTCTGGGGCAAAAGTACCTTGTCTCTTGTGGTTTTCTTTTGCTGTAACTTAAAATCCAACTCTCTTCAATGTTTATCCTCTCATGCTTCCATTTTGCCTCCAGAGATTTCCATTTAGTATTAAACATAGAATCTAATTTCTTTGCCATCTTACTGAAATGGTTAGAAGGAGGGTTATATTTCATGGCATTGGAAAATGTCAGTCTAACATCAGCAGTAAACTCCTCAACACTAAAGTACATATCATCCTCCAATTTGGTTTGTATTGTTCCTAAATCCATAGGTTCAGTGATTATTAAGAAATAATCAGGAATATGCAACGCCACGGGATCGACTGGTTTCGTGAAACCGATGGAAGCCGGATGATTTATTAATGATTTGAGAATGCTACCACACTGCTGCTTCACACTACAATCCATCTTCCGTCTTTTCTGCTCCTGAAAATCTATTATGGCTGTCGGTCCATGCTTACTAGAGCGTTGCACAGGTGATCTGACCTTTAGGTTATCAGCAGCATAGAGTTTTGGGTTGTCCAGAGTTTGACAAACAAAGTTGTGTGCTTTCTTCATCGCAGATTTCTTGTTTCCATTCAGAGAAATACTATGACCACATTCATCATTCATCCACAACTGCTGGTTAATGTCACAAGCTTCACTCCTCAGCTCGACTTCAATTTTCTTCGAGGAAAATTTAATCTTCAACTTCTTCTTTGGTAGACTATCGGTAACCGTCATGATGATAAAACACAAACACTGAAGAGGAGAGCCGTTCAGAATTTGAGATTAGCTCTTAGACACCATGATCATTGACCCATTCAACCAACCAGCATGGAACATGCAATGTCTGCGTCTGCACACCCTCTCCCAATATATAAGACGCCACCAGCAAAACAAAGTGATACAGCACTGCACATAAGAATTAAGGAAATATAGACTCATTCCTCAAACTTTTTAATAATAAAAATAGAAGTTTCAAAGCTATAACAAACAGAGATGTGGCAATTCATTCTGCTCTACAGAGAACAATTAATTAAAGGACTTAAACAGTAAGTTGCAATCCATTACAGTTATAAAGAAACTTCATTAAACTAAATCAAGTAAGCAATTTACTCGGATTCATCTATTGAGACCAATTTATAGTCGGTCTCTTTCCAAATAATACTAGCACAGCCAAATCATTCAAAGGATATTGAGCATGACTCTCAAAGAAAGACTCCTCATGTCAGGAAGAGAGAAAAAAAACTGCTTGTACTGAACTTTTTTGCAAATATTAAGGTCTGCATAGGACATAATTCAACCAAAAAACAAGTAATTTTTCCAAAAATAAATTTTATTGCTTAACAATAGACCAAAGTATGAAGTATACAAAACATAGTTGAATCAATTACAAAATCCTAACGCCCAATCTGAACCCAGAGCTTAATTTTGTAAATAAAAGGTTAATACTTTAATTTAATTAAAGGAACGATTGAATATCGTCATAAAAGAACAGGGCTTGAATTTAATATACCTAATAACATAAACCCGTAACTTATTCGCTGTAAATCGAAAATTCCACAAAATATACCGACGAAAAACAGAAATCATAACGGAAATAAGTAGAATCCCACTTACCAACCAGATCACACCACTGAAACACTTCAATTCATCGATCCACAAAGCCTATCACGATAAATTGCAGATACTAGAATAAAAAGCAGAGAGACAGAGAGGAGAAGAAAAAAAGCAGCAGGGCTTAAGCAGGGTTTTTTTAAGGAATTAGAGAGGTTTTATAGAGAGTGAGCGTGTGGGTTTAAGCGAGATGGTTAGGGTTTTTATTTCTCGACGCGCCGTTTTTAACCAACTTTAGAATTTTGTGAGATAATTTCATGAAAAACATATAGTATTTCTTTTTTCTTTTCTTTTCTTTTTTCCTTTTTTTGTTCTTTTTAAAGTAAGATTAACATGCAATATAGATTATTGGATTGACTATTTAAGATCAGATATTCTTGTAGTTTTTTGCGGATATGGGGGGGGGGGGGGGGGGGGGGGGGGATCTTGTATAAATAAATATATTTAATCTAGGAAATTAAGTTTAACAAAACCTAATAAAAAGGGGGAAGTTACTTTTATTTCAAAATTTTATGTGGTTATTCAAAAAGTTTATAAATTATTGTAATAATTACAATAATTAAATAAACCAAATTAAATAAAATTTTAAAACAAATTCATATATTTGAATTCATAGAGCAAAATAGTATTACAGGAATTACTCTATTATATGATGATAATTAACTTTACGATTTCACTCGGTTGAAGTTAAAATCGTAGAGTGCAGTAATTTGACAAGTCAATGACAAATTATGACAAAGATCATAAATCTCAAATACAATCTTTAATATTGATTTTCGTGTGTGTTTATAATATAGACAAGACAACAAAAACTCTATTTAATAGTTATATTTACAAAGACAAATGACACATATTTGTAAGTGCACCAAACACAATATTGAAGAAAATGACTTGAGATAGTCCAAGCTAACAACAATTTAAAGTTAAATATTTGAATTTTGACAAGTATCTCAACCAAAATAGAGTAATGGTAACAATCTAATGGATAAATTTCAAGAAAACATTATAAAAAAAATTACTACATCAAATGTTGAAAACAACAATCAATTAAAGAAACACAGTACTAAAAGTCTAAGTATTTAAAGTTCCACTCTACGATTTTGAAAAATATAAACTGCTGCTAAGTCACTTGAAAAAAGATTTAGCGTAACTTAACAACACCTTAAACATCTCTTTCTTAGTGATTATATAGATTTTAGTAATTTGTTATAACCAAGTTTAAGTGACCTGTTTGATTGTTTGTGAATCACTTTGTTGTACTAGTTCTAAAAACTGTGGTTTGTATAATCAAATCATCATTAGCGGATCATCTTACCTGTGGTATAGAAAAGAGAATTAGGGGACTTTTGTATTCCGAATCTCTTAAAAATATTAGTGTTCTTTATTTTTTGCATTTTACTTTTTAATCGCTCTACATTTTTACTAGTAACTTATTTATGCTCATTCGCTAAATTTAGAACTATAATTTTCATTCAATATTTGAAAGATTTTTAAACTTATATTTTGCTGTGCAAATCAAGTAAATTTAATTACATGGTAATCATTCTTTAAAAAGAAAAATTTTAAGGATCTATTCAAACACCATTTTTTAATTAAATTATTTTGAGTGCCTTCAGGAATAACATATCATTAGGGGGGAAAGTTATTTCAAAATGTCACAGTAACTCTAACTAAATTTTACTGTTTTATGAAGTTCTATTTTAGGGAGTACATTGTAATCTTACGATCAAATATGTCATTACTACGATCAATCAAACAGAGATATAAATATTACAATGCCTCGATGAAGCCCTATTTTAGGGAGTACAATATAATTTTATAATTCAGTATGTCATTACCATTATAAAATCAATAATCAATCAAATATACATATAAAGATTACAATACCTTAATCTTAACTATTAAGCTAAAACCATATTAGTTATTAAACCTCACCCGGAAAACACTTATTTAAAAATAAGAATAAGATGAATTCATCCGTAGTACTGAATTCATGTTCGAAATATAGTGGAAGATATTTAAAGGCTAAAGTTGATCGCATTTTAGGTACTTATCAATAGATTGTATCAAAACTATAGCTATTGAAAATGTGATCTTCACCATTGATATTGGTAGAGAGCTAGGGATTGATCATCTTTTATTTTTGATGTTTTACATGAAGATGGGTCTAATCTTATTGTACTTGTAAATCGATTTCACATGGGCCTGTGAAATTGGCTTTAATTATTTATGATTAGTTTGTCTACCAATTGAATGTAAAAAGTTCACCCTTGTATATTGTACACTTTATTTAATTGTAAAGGATATTCAAATTTAATAAATCTCAGTCTTCCACATGTTTTTTCAAAAAAAAAACAAAGAGAAAAATTAGCAAGCTCTCATGTCTAGAAGGAGAAATGCCTGAAAAATGTAAGGCTTCGTTGACTAATTTGGCTATAATTTTGTGTTCATGTTATTTAAGGATTAATTTCCATGTCACACACAAATAAACTTGACAAAATTGGCTCAGGTCAGTGAGTCGGCTCAGCTTGTCCGACAAAAATTGAGTTTTGAGCATTAATTTTTTAATTCATAAAATTTGGGTCATTTTTGTCCTGCCTAATTTTGGCCTGGGCCAATTTTTGTTTATTTTAATAAGATCATTTTTATAAGAAATTAGAATCATTAAATATTTTTTTACAACTAAAAATTATAACAAAAATAGGTCCAACCTATGGCATAAGCTAAACAGGCATAAATTTGTTACTAGTTAGACTGTTAAGAGTTATGAAATAAAATGTGAGACTCATTCAAAGCACGTCCAAGGGATGCTATAACAGTACAATGAACAGAAATGATTGAAGGAAGAATTAGTTCAAGCTGTTTCTAGTTGGAAAAGAAAGTCATGTATTGCCTTGGTTTATCCCCATGAAACTTGTATATATGAAAGCAATGTCAGCTGAATTTTTTTTGCAATGTTTAATACCTGTGAATATGCAGGAATTGATTAGAACTAAAATTGGTGGATTTTGGGGCAGCTCCCTTAGTTTTCTCAGCAACAGCTGCTGCTATATCTTTCCTAAAATTATATATTTTCTTTCTTAAACTACAACATATTTTTGGTATTTTATAGGTAATAAATAAAATTATTTTCTTAAATAATAATAATAAAAAAAAGATCAAGTCAATTTCTTAATCTATATAGCATAATTATAGTTGTTTTAAAAAAAATCTAAATCATTTTGATCTGACCAAAATTTTACCAACGCACCATGACCCGACCCATTTGTTAAGTCTACACACAAGCTATGAAATGAAGGCAAAGTTTCATTAATTTTTTCCACAAACAAATTGTTGATGCAATTGAATCCACATTCAAGAATCAACAAACCAGTCATCAATTTGACTTGATTTGCATTTCTTTTTATGACTCTCACATTATTTTCTTTCACATGACCAAGTATAAAAATCAACTTAGCCACCCAACAAACAAGCTAAAAAATACAAAAATTTTAAATACTTCGCAATAATTCCCCTTCCCCCCTGAAAACTTGACAAGCCATTTATGAATAAGCAACTATTAAGGGTTCTCTTGAATCTTCAACGGAGTATCTGCTGTAGTAGGTGTACAATGCCAATTGTACAATCCCTAACACACTTCCAACTCCATTAGGGACCTGATTTTTACATAAAACAAGGAAGAATATCAAACAAAGTTGCCATAAAAATAGGGGGACAAATAATAATCAAAGGGAGTTTTGAATCAATTTATTGACTTTTTTTGTTTCTTGTTAATTTTGGAGTTTGCTAGTTAAATGATACATAGATTACAGGATTTGAATCTTGACGTTTACCCCATAAGGCCATAACTTTAAGTTACCAGAACAATTAAGGAAACGTGTAGTACAAACATATCTTATACAAGGTAGAAAGGAGCTAGATAATTTTCCAAAAAGACTCAAAATTTATAAATGTGCCCTTACGTGTATAACTCAATACGCTTAAAGATGACTGGATTAAATATGAATTTTTGTTTCTGTTTGGTTGACATAGGGAAAGAAAGGAGATGAAAGAACAAAAGAGTTCAATTTTTATGTTTGCATGCAGCGGGAAGACAGTTGAAGAAGGTCATAAGAGTGAAAGTACGAGAAACTTATTCATGATTGTTGACATTTTTTCAGTAAACATATTATACGAATTTCATCCAAGGAGGTGAAAAATATGCATCATCATCATTCCAGTTAGGCGAAGTAGAATAAATCAGTTCAAGTTTCACACAGGGAAAGCCCCAAGCTTAGGTCTAGATAATAAGAGTATGTTGTTGCGTTATCTCTTGCTACCAAGAAGATTACAAGAACTATTCATGAGTTTATTAAGATTTACAAAAAACATTCTACTTTGTACTTGAAATAAATTGGAGACTGAAGGAACTTCAAAAAGGTTAATCTGTGACCTAAATTATATTACGAGAACTTACAGAAATGAATGGATCATCTTTGAACATTCCATAAGCAAAGAAGGAGAGACTCATTAAGAAGGTTGAAAGAGAAAGATAAAATGGCATGTATTCGACACTCCTTGTTTTGATCACCAGGTTCTGCAGTACAAAAAGATTGAGAAACATTTAATGGTAAAATTATGTGCCATCGACAAAATAATGCAAGTTTAAGTTTCTAAATGAACATACAATGATGAATAATGGAGAAGCAAACATGGATATGAGAGAAGCCACACTCAAATATCCAACGAAAATTTGCCTCGTAGGAGGATCAAATAGCCTGATGCTAAAAAATACTATGAGTGCAAATACTGTGAAGACTGCTAGTAGCAATCCTAACATTTTCACCTGCAAGCAACATGATGGTTCAATAAAAATGTGTTAATGTAATAACAACTGCAACAACAAAAAATTCTTTTTCTTCTTTTCTCTTTTTCTTTCCTAAGGTGGAGTTAGTTGGTGCTAACCTACTACTATCAAAGGACAAATAGATTAGTTGGTGTTTTACTTTATTAAAAAATAAAATAAGCATAAAAAATTTCATAGGAGGAAAGGTTGAAAATGACACTGAAGAGTACCAATAATTGACAATAATGCCTTCCACCTCCGTTTGGTAAAGCATTTTTTTTTACCATAAACTTTTCATTTTCTTACTAATAAATACCAAATTAAACATAGTAATTATTTCAAAAATCTATACAAATAATATTACTTAAAATGTGTTCCTAAAACCAAGGTAAGTTTGAAAGGAAGAAAGTACCTTTTTCGCTTTCTCTGCAAATGAAATGAAGATAATAATGTACACCAACTGGAAAATAGCCCCAATCGAATTGACAGTGGCAACCAATATAATGCCTGGAGTTACAATAGGCAGGCCATACCAGAGGGAAATTAAGCAATTCAAGAAGGAATATACATAGGGCAACCCTGAAAATTGCTCTGTTGACTGGCTTCTGATAATTCTTCTAAATGTAGGTCTGAAAGAGGAAAAGAGGAAGAAAATATTAAGAAACAAAATCATATTTGCTTGTCTAGAATTCTTGAAAGACTGTTAGACTACTTACATTGGTGACACAAATAACACAATAGCAAAGATGTTTCCTGCAATGTACAAAAACAAAACTCGATTATTTGGAAGAATTTAGGAATCAATTCTGGTGAGTTGGGAACTTGACATGCCCTATGAAGATGGCTTGGTATAATTGTGCTAATTTAAGAATATTCCCTCAATTTCTTTCATGTCAACTCTTTTTCACATGAATTCCCAATAATAATGATCATAACTGATTTGATATTTTGACGTATAATTTATTTTATTCATTACATACAATCATATAATTTAGTGAACCAAGCTCAATTTTAAAAATAATATAATAACATTACAATTCCTATATAAATACCAAGAACGAATCAAACAAATATTTTATAATAACCTATTATCAGTACATTATAACTCTTTTATATTATATAGATTATTGCATTATATCAAATTTCTATTCAACGAACCAAACCCCACCTTACAGCACTGATGTCAAATACAAGAGCTCTGATGTCAAATACAAGAGCTTTGGTTCCGGTCTTGCTATGACATGACCCGTGCATTTAAATTTTGTTAATATATCTGAAGTCACTCATCTATACTTAATTCGCTTGCACAAGTTTTGTTATTCATTTATCACAACCACATTAATGCGCAAATTAAGTAGTCCTTCCATTCCAAGAAAAAAAAAATTAAAAACATTTATAAAACAATTTTTTTTTATATTTCAAACAAAATCATAACATCAATTTGAAATCTAAAAATGACGGTATGATGGTATTCAAAATAAATAAAATGATGGTATGATAGTATCCCCACTAAGTAAAAAATAAATAATGACATGCTAAGGAACATTATATCAATTTACTGTATAAAATTAAAAATATATTTGCAATTTTTTTGGTCAGTAATGAATATATATTTCTGATTTTAGACAATCTCATTCGGTCATCAAATCCTCGTGGAGAGCATTAATTATAATTATTATTCTCTCCTTTCCATTATATAAGTTCATTTAGAAGAATTTTTTTTTTTCATAATATAAAACATTTTACATATATCTGAGATAAAAAAAACAAATTATTTTCTACTTTGCCCCTAAAAAAATAGAGCAATTGAGAAAGAGAAGGAAGAGTAATTAATTAGTACATGGATAGTAATGAAATTTCAAACTAACATTAATTACCTAATATTATAATTAATGAAATTTCTTAATACGTCTGATTATGTACTTATATAACGAAAATAAGAGACTATTATATAGATTCTGAGTCATAAAAAAGAAGGTGAAATTACCGAAAGAAGGTCAACTTTACAAAAGTTAGGTGGGCAGTAGGAACATACTGAAATCCCAATCTTTGGTTTCAGTTGATCTGGGAATGTTGTTATACACAAGATCAAAGTGAGAATTTCAACTTTATGCTCAATTCCTAGTTAAGAAAACTAAAAATAAAAATAAAAATAAAATCTTCTGCTTAATATGTATATCAACTACTTAAAGCAGCAAACCACAATATTTTAACCAAAATATCAAGGATCCATCAACAATAAAATGCGAAGAAAAAGATGGGTATATCACCAAAATATGATCCAACAAATACCCACAATTTATATATGATAAAACAATCACTAGATTGAAACAAATAAGGTAATCAGCATTGCAAACAGAGAAAAGGGGGGGAAATACCTGCAACTCCAGCTGCAAAACTGAAAACTGAATAAGTAGAAAACAACCCAATTGGAGTCATTGCTCAATCTGTTCAAATTTCACCCAACAGAATTTCTCTCTCTCTCTCTCTCTCTCTCTCCTCCTTTTTTTACTCTCCTCCTTCTCCTCTGTCTCAATACACACAAGAAGCTTTATTTAGGCCTGAACTTATGGGAAATATTTGTAACGTTTCAAACGGGATTAAACTTTTGATTTTATAGGGTATAATGGGACCCAGTGTTACGTCTCGGTAATTATCTCTTTGGAATAAGTTTGGAATATTATAATTAAATATTATATTTATTTTTATTATTAAAAAATATAATATAATATAAATTTTAATATTATATTTTATTTTTTATAATAAAAATAAATATAATATTTAATTATTGTGTTGTATCGTATCTCTTTGTAGCCGATGTAATGACTGATAAGCTACGTATAGATTAGTACTACATATATACCATTATTTTATATATGGATTGTGGAATGGATCGTTGTTTTGCACATGTTTTTTTGCCGAGTTAATTGATAATTTGATTATTTTATTAGGGTTTTATTTTTATTTTGATTATTAATTTTTTTATGATATTTATATTATTAAATTAAAAATAAATAAAAAAATGATTTTATAATTTTTTATTTAAATAATTGACCGCGTAATTTAACTTTTAAATTTATTTTTGGCAAGGTAAACATGATTTAATTTTTCATTTTATTTTTGGTAAGGGAAAAATGATTTGATTTAACTTTTAACTTCTTGCCAGCCAAATAAATGTTAATATAATTTTTATGTTAAAATTGGGACCTACATGCCATCTCACTAAAATGTCCCAAATTCTTTTGTCAACCATTTGCTATATAAGTTTTGTTGTTAATAATTTAAATAAAAAATTATGAATTAAATATATTTTTAATTTAATAATGTAAATATAGTAAAAAAAAATCAATAACTAAAGTAAAAATTAAATTACATTAATTAAAATATCAATTAATCCCTTTTTTCCATTATGAAGTTTAGATTGAACGTACAAGAGTGCCCAACCACAAATTAATTGGCAAAGTCTAATTTGCTCATCTTTCATGTCTTTTTTCTCATTGCTGGTATGACTTGTCTGCATCGATACTAGTAGCTAGCTATTAGGCTTTTGCCTTCTAAACTTCTACAACTGGATTTGGGATTTTTAATGACCAAGTGAGTTGCATATTGGTAATCAGGACGGACACAAGAAATTTATCAAGAGCTATACCCTTTATAATAAAATATAAATAATAAAAAATAATAATTTTTATTATTTTATCTGTTATACAAAATATAGTTTATTTGTAATAAATACGAATATTAATAATATATTTTTATTTCATATTTAATATTAGATGTAATAACTTATTTATTTAATAATAATCAGATTTAATAAAATTATGATGACAAATTTAAAAATATTATATCATTAAATGAGACATTTTTTGTGAAATATAAGGACTAATACAGAGACTGCTGGTTAAGCACACAGAAATTGGCAAAAGTCTAATTTCCCCGCGTCTTTTTCTCATGGCTGTCATATTTTTATTTTTATTGTCAAAAATTAGTTATTGTCCAACAACCGGCTATTCTAGATTAACTTCATATATATATATATATATATATATATTTAATACTTATGTGTATGAATATTAGTAGTAATTTTTAAGAAGATATACAGTATAATACACCATAATTATAATTTAATTTAATCACATATAATATATATTTTCAAAATTAAATAATAATAGAAATTGCTATACGTAATACGACACGTATTTAATTATCGTTTGCGTGTTTGGCACATGCAAGTCATTTGTTGACCATTATCGGTCTTTACGTTTATATCCATTATAATCATACCTAAGGCTCCCACGATAAAATAATTTAGTACTAATTAATAACTACTAAATTTTATTATGATATTATTATAATGAACAGGTCAGGGATTAGATTAAGGAATTCGTGATCCACGTGGGAATATAATAAACCCTATTCATGATAAGGATAATGATTGGAGTAGATTATTAGAATCTCTTATCATATCCGATTGTCATGGTCCGATTTATGAAGTATTTCCAAATGCTCTACGAGGACTAAGACAGGTCTCAAAGCCCAATCCCTCTGATAATTAATTGGTTAGAGTTTGGAAGACCCACTAGTAAAAGCCTAATAACGTCCACCTCTTATGGACTTTTTCGTACGGCCCAACTCCATGGTAAATCAACCGAGCAACCGTCCTGCCCAAAAAGACTTGGGCAAAAGAAGAAGAAAATCTATACAAAAAAAAAAGGGAGATTTACATTTACCAATACATTTTTTTAAAATATTACAATAAAAATACATACATAACATATTTACAAAATTAGTACATCTTCAATATTTAATTTATAAATTAGTGCATTTTTATTCCTTTAATTTAGGTAAGTGATTTAATGGGTAGTTAGTTGGTTTCAAATTTCAAAATCTAAATTAGATGATTTTTATTCATTTCTCTCTCCTCCATTTTATCTCCTCCATCTTCTTTCTTCTCCATAGTTAGTGGCGTCACTCCTCCTCCCCGCGCCCGCCACTCCTCCGCCCAACCCCCACCCCAACCCCATCCCTTTCGCCCGCCTCCCCCCGTCCCCACGCCCGCACCTCCTCCTCCCTTCTCCCCGCCTTCTCCCGCCCTCACCCCTCCTCCCCCGCCTCCTCCCGCCCTCCCCCCTCCTCCCCCCGACCCCCATCCCCACCCCCACCCCAGCTCCTCCGACACCCCCCCGCCCCCGTCCCCGTCCCCGTCCCTGTCCCCCCTCCCCTTCCTCTCCCCACCCCCGCACCTCCTCCCCCCACCCCCGCCCCTCATCCCCCTGACTCTGCCTCTCATCCTCCCATCGTGGTGGCTCCAGATCTGATCGTGGTGGCCACCCCCTCCCCCCACCTCCTTCGCCTATTTTTTGGTTACCGTTGTATTAAAGGTTGGTTACATATGTATTAAGGTTTGGTTACCTTTTTGTATTAAGGGTTGATTACCTTTATATTAAAGTTTAGTTACCTTTGTATTAAAGATTGGTTACCATTGTATTAAGGTTTGATTACCTTTGTATTAAAGGTTGGTTTCCTTTGTTTTAAGGTTGGATACCTTTTGTATTAGGGGTTTGGTTACCTGTGTATTAAAGATTGGTTACCTATGTACTAAGGATTGGTTACCTTGTATTAAAGTTTGGTTACCTTTGTATTAAAGATTTGTTACCTTCTTTATTAAGGTTTGGTTACCTTTGTATTACAGGGTTGGTTACCTTTGTATGGACGAGGTGGGGGAGGGAGGCGGTGAAGGGTGAGGCAGGCGGTGAGGGGATACGGAGGAGGGAGGAGACGGGGGGAGGGAGGCGGGATGAGGGAGGTGGGACGGAGGAGGGAAGAGGTAGGCGGGGAGGGGGGAGGGAGGACGAGGCAGGCGGGACGGAGGAGGGAGGGAGGCAGGGAGGGGGAAGGAGGAGGCAGGCTGGAGGGGGGACGGAAGCAGGCGAGGAGGGGGGAAAGAGGTGGCAGGGGGAGGGGGATGGGGGACGGAGGAGGGGAGGAGGCAGGCGGAGGCGGGGGGGGGGGGGAGGGAGGAGGCGGGAGGGAGGGAGGGACAGGTGTCTTCTTTTCCCTCTCCTCTGTTTTTTCTTTCTCTCTCATTTGCATTCTTTTTGTAATTATTTTTGTTAGTGCACTTTTTTTTAATTATTTTTGTTAGTGCACTATTTTTGTAATTATTCTCTAAAAGTTGTATACTTATGTAAAGGACCCAAAAAAAAAGAAAAAGAGAGAATAGATAATGACATTACTAAAATGATGTAGCTAAAAAGTTAAGCGTTGTTAAATATACATTTATCTGATAGTATCATTTTTGCTTTTATATATCAACAAGACTTTTGTTTGAAGATTCTACGAACACCGAGAATAATAATCGACTATTTTTTAATAATTATTATTTTAGAGCTATAATCTATGACTCTAATACTAACTTATGACGTTTCTAAATCACTATATTTTCTATAGTTGATTTAGTATTCACTAAAAATATTAAATCATTAGGTTTATAGATAATTCTATTTATTCATAAACAAAGTTCTCATCTTAATTCTTAAAAATCTTTCATTATTTCATATTAAGTCCTTATAATCGATGCAAGAGATTTAATACTTATTTCTAACATTTTAACCTTAAGATTCATATATTCTATAACTTTATATATTTTAATATTCACGGTATTAAATTATTAGGACTGTTTTTAGGAACAGAGAATCTCGTGATGAATATTTGTGAAATTTAACTAGGCACACTTAGAAGGGGGGTTGAATAAGTGTGGGAGCAGTCTATGACCAACTTTTGTATTTTAAAATGAACTATTAATTTCAGGCTACCAATATAATGAAATTAACTTACTGAATAATAATAGTCTACTGAAAATAGAATATACTTGGTGTTAAAGAATTATCTTAATATAAAACAATAATTTAGTTTTTAGTTATTAAGATAATTGAATAACTTAAGTGATTTAAGCAAAGCAAATAATAAAATCAACACCAAGATTTTTTACGTGGTTAAGCTATTACCCTCTATAATAATAGCCTAGTCCACGTCCAATACCAACGAGTATTGGAGACTCACTTTATTTATTTCTTTATAAATAATCACAGATTATAAAACAGATTCCAATCAAAATTATTTAACTAATAATTCCTTGAGCTCTCTTGCTCCTTGTGCACCTATGCACCCTTCAAGCACCTTTGCTTCTTTGAATCTGTTTGTAACTTTCCTTAATCCACTAGGATTAAAAACTTTAAACTATACTTAGTCTAAAACAGAAAATTCAATACAAATATAAAAGTCTATGATCAATGCAAGAGTAATCAATTTAACAATTAAAGGCTCAACTATATGCAATGATCAAGTAGCACAAAATAAATAAGCAATAAATTTCTCACCGAATACTACCTTAAATAATACCAGAAATTAAATTGCTTAACTTCAAAAGATTGCACTTAGCAGAATCGGATTGATCGATAATAATAATAAGTGCAATGAATATTTCGTGAGTTCTATGTTTCTAAACATGCAAACACTGATTTATATAGCCAATATTATTACCGTTGAACGCAAATATCTGTTAATAAAAGTTGCTAATCAGAGGATAAATGATGTTCAACGATTATTTCCGTTAAAAACCTTTTTACTCGGAAACTAAATATCCAGTTAGAAACAGATCCGAAAGAGACTCTTATACATTTGACTTGGTATCTAAAACAGAGTCCTTGTATGTCTTTAACATCATTCCTACTGACCTCACAAGTGATACTTTATAAAGTCAACACATATTCTCTCTCATCAGCATTTAAGTTTGTGACGTAGAGAATTGAACTACTCCTCAGTCAAAAATCATTTTAAATTTTTAGAAGTCCAAGATAATAATGATAATCTTTCCTCGAAAAATGTAAATCATTTGTAACTCACATCAACTTTCAAAAGTTAAAATTCTAAAAGATCATGCAAATCCACGTGTAGCATTATATCATATATCAAAAATATTAATCTCTTTTGAAACTGAAGATATGTCTATAAATCTTAAATCACATCTAATATTAATTTAATATTAGAAAAACCTTTTTCATTAGATTTTAAAACATTTTCAATTTATATAACAAGATATAATGCAATAAAATGTCCTAGAGCCTTTAAATGAAAAATCAATTACTATGCAATTGACCTTACATTGTTTTTCCTAGAAAATAGAAAATTCTTCAATTGCTTGAATATCCGATGAAAGCTCTTTATCATCAAAATACCTGAAAAGCCATAAAACAATTTAGTACTTTGAACATCTCATCATCAAAACATAAGGCTAGAATATGACTAAGTCAACAGTTTATATCTTTATCCGTGATAAATGTTTGTATCTTTATCTGTGACAAATATTTGTATATTTATCCAGTGCAAAATTATCTTTTCGTATGAAACATACCTGTAACGCCCCAAAAAATCCCCGCACTCGTAACTGCGGACCTTGTGCGTTAAACTCTATACATTTACCAACTTAACTAATGATTCCAAAATAATATTGGTAGAATTAGTCTATTTTAGACTATATATTAAAATTTTCTTATCACTTTGTCCTTAAATCTTAACTTGATCTCGATCTCATCATTTATACAAGTATTAACTTGTAATTCAGCCATATAAATAGATAACACCATATATAATGGTCTAATTTTAATATTAAAATTTAAATATTCTAATATTTTTTATATTCAAGATTCACGACATTAAATTATTATTAAATAAATACATAATAAAACATAATAGTATTTATTTAATAATATTTTTTTACTTCATAATAAAACATTTAACTTTTGTATGAAGGTTCTAGGTACACCGTACACCAAGAATTATAATCCACTATTTTTTAGTTACATGTTGTAAAAGTATTGATACATAACAACAAATTTTATGTCGCTATTAATGTTGGCGTAGATTGATATATAAGATATGACTCATATGTAGGATGTAAAAAAAGAGTTCATATATTATTATTTTATATTTTAACTTACAATAAAAGTAAAATTGAAATTAATATGTTGATATTAATTTTTATTCACTATTAATATATATGAAATTGCTCCAAAATTTATGGATTTATATATGGTAAAATGATTAAGAAACAATAACGAAACACGTGATAGCAGAGTAATTATTCAGTAATTTTAGGACATCTGTCATGTTGGTCTAATTTTAATCTTAAAATTTAAATATTCTAATAATTTTTATATTCAAGATTCACGACATTAAATCATTATTAAATAAATGCTTAATAAAACATAATAATATTTATTTATTAATATTTTTTTAATTCATAATAAAACATTTAACTTTTGTTTGAAGGTTCCGTACACCAAGAATAATAATCCACTATTTTTTAGTTACATTATGTTGTAAAATTATTGATACATAACATCAAATTTTATGTCACTATTAATGTTGAGGTATATTGATATATAAGATATGACTCATATGTAGGATGTAAAAAAAGAGTTCATATATTATTATTTTATATTTTAACTTATAATAAAAGTAAAATTGAAATTAATATGTCGATATTAATTTTTATTCACTATTAATATATATGAAATTGCTCCAAAATTTATGGATTTATATATGGTAAAATGATTAAGAAACAATAACGAAACACGTGATAGCAGAGTAATTATTCAGTGATCTTAGGACATCCGTCATGTAGTATTTTACATTATTCATGTGCTATCACTTCAGCACTTAAAGTGAAATAACATATTTTTATATATTAAAATGACAACACATGAATGATATAGAACACCACACGACAGATGCCCTGAAATATTTAATAATTTTTCGTGATAGCATGACATAAGTTGGCTACATATATCGGCTCATTTCAAAGCCCTTATAAATGGTGGTGGTGATTATGAGATTTAATGCGTGTGGCATATCAGCTTAGGATATTAGTTTAAGCACAATTTTTGCAACTATCTTAGCCACAAATTAAAATTTTAAAATCAATATTCTATACGAAAAACTAAAGGTGTTGTGGTCGGTGTTGGTCTCAATTTCAAATTTATTGATTATCATAAGATAAAGTTGATTAAATTAGTAAGTTACGTATGAATCTTCTTTCATCAATATATCATATAATAAACAATTAAGCGATCCTTTAATAATTTGGTTGGGCCAATTTTTTTTTATATATATATAATTTTACTGAGTTTTACCAAGTTTGGCATTTTTTTTCCAAATTTTTATATTGCACGCTTTGTTAAATAACATTTTAAATAGCCTTAAATTGAAATGAGTTAATCTTGCTCGTCCTCAAATTAATCCGAATTGCTGTGTTCCTTCACACGGGATTCGATCGCTTCTTTCTCTTCATCTTTCGTGTTCCTTTTCAAGAAAATCCCAATCCAAGAGATAACATAATCGTTTATTATATTATATAAGGTTATCTGCCAATGAGTTAATACTATATAAGAGGCCATTTGTTTCGAATTATAAGTTATTGTTAATTTTTAAAGTTAATTTAAAACCATTAATTTCTTTATCTAATTAATCGTATAACACTATGTTTGTTATAAGAAAAAGTAAAGCACTCAAAATAGTGTAGCTTACCTAAAATTTATATGTCAATTATAGTATCTTGTATTCACTACGAAAGTACTATGTATATTCCAAAATAAGAATGCGATCACGTATTTTTTTTGGAAAATAATAAATTTTTACAAACCCTAATATACGTGGAAAGAAAACTAAAAAATTAAATACAACTCTAAATTATTTTAGGACTGATAGAGTACGTTAGATCATAGAGGACATATACGTGCCTGAAATAAAGATTGATTTTAAGTGTGTACAAATTAAACAACTTTATATTATATAGCCTAAACTTTGCCCATATCGCTAAAATTGATGCGTAACGCTTAATAGGCTCGAAATAAAATGATGCGTTGCCGATAAATTAGTGGTGTTCTAGTGTTTACGTGTAGCTAGGTAATACTTGTACACTTTATATACTTTAATTAGATGGATACAAATGCATCAAACAATGCTTGTTGTCTGATTTCTTTCTGTTCAATATATTCAATGACTTTAGGTCAAGGAAGCCACTTAAATGATTATGTAGATCAACTGATTGGGATATAATATATATATATATATATATATATATATATATATATATATATATATATATGTGTGTGTGTGTGTGTGTGTCAAATGAGAAACATATAATATCCTAATTATACTTGTGCACCCCAACAACCACTCGTTCTTACCTGATACTAATAAATTTCACAATTTTGATTTAGTTTCTGATTTGATTTGATTAAGTCGTTACAATTATTATTATAATCACCATGGAATTTGACAGTTTTTTTTTTTTGATAATGTGGAGTATCTCAACTGCAGTCAGGCTCTGCCTAAGACATGGTTTTGCCCTGAAACGTGCGACCCGTGGCCCCGTTGCCTGTTCTTATGAGAAGGCAGAACTATTGTTGCTAGTGGGACTTGAACCCAGGACGTCCGGGTTTACGGCTCGTCTCAGGGCTGAGCTTAAATCACTGCGCCAACAACCGAGGTTGAATTTGACAGTTGAGAGCTTCTCGATCATTTCTGCGTTTATTTTAAATGAATATTGTTAATTTATATAATATATATGTGTATGTGTAAGACCCCGAATTTTATGAAATACAAAATTTAATTTTTCTTCATATATATATTTTTTGAAACAGTAAGTGGTTAAATCGATAAAGTTAAAAGTTAAGGATGTTATGTGCAAATTTTATTTTGTCGGACAATATTCGCTTTGTCGGGAAATATTCGTTTGGTCGGGGAATATTCGTGCCGTACGACGGCGCCGAAATAATAAATTATTGGTGGACCCCACAACGGAATATTTGTCGGATATAGAAAACGACAGAAGTAACCTTTTTAAATAAAAATAGTCAACGGAACTGTTAAAATACCGGTGATAAAAGAATAGTAGCACACGGTACTCTACAGTAACACACGGTATTGCATAGTGTCTCATATTATTGGTCTGATAATTGACACCGTAACTGTTACGCATCATTTCATCGATAATTGTCACTGCATAATATTTTATATTATCAATTCAATAATTGTTGTTACACAGTATTTTGCATTATTGATTTAATAATTGTCATTACACTGTATTTTATATCATTGAGTCAATAATTGTTGTTGCACTGTTTTTAAAATTATTGAACCTAATAATTGTCACAGTAACATATGCACAGTAATTCACATTATTGAATCAATAATTGTCATTACACAGTAACGTATGCTTTATTTTACATTATTGTTATCTCTATTATGATGTTATTTAAACAGTTGTATTTCATTAATTTATTGACTTGATATCTAAGAGCTAACTATACTGTATTTATAACAATTAGTCATAATAATTGAATTGATAAAGTTATTTGTTTATAATATAAAGTTAGGTGATTATTAGGTGATATGAAATGAATGGTGTAGATTAAAGTGTGAATTATTGTTGAATAATTGAATTGATTTGTTTATAATATAAAGTTAGGTGATTATTAGGTGATATGAAATGAATGGTGTAGATTAAAGTGTGAATTATTGTTGAATAATTGAATTGATTTGTTTATAATATAAAGTTAGGTGATTATTAGGTGATATGAAATGAATGGTGTAGATTAAAGTGTGAATTATTGTTGAATAATTAAATTGATTTGTTTATAATATAAAGTTAGGTGATTATTAGGTGATATGAAATGAATGGTGTAGATTAAAGATAATATAATATTTGAAATGGATGGTGTAGATTAAAAGGTGATCTTTAAATGAATGGTTTAGATTAAATGAATGATAAGATTTTTGGCTATAAATAGAAGCATTAACTTAAGGATTTTTCATAAACTTCCTTACTTGTTCTTTCTTTCTCTCTCTAAATACTTCTTGTGAAAGTTCTCTCTAAGTGTGCTTAAGTCATCTTGAGTATTTGTGAAGATCTATAAGTATACGTGTACTGTTCAAGTTAATCAACCTCATTTAAATCAATATCCAGTCACGTGTTACGGTAAGGGATACCATCTTTTTCATCTTCCATTATTCAAACGTACTATGGTAAGGGATTATCATTATTTGATTCTCGATAATAATATTGTTTCTTCCTTACTCATAAGACGTGCCTTTTATTTCCATGTATTAAATTGTGGGAATAACCTTACGGAGCGGATTGCCGCCTGTTGGTGAATAACCTTTCGTATTCATTCATTATTAATCTCTGAGAATAACCTTACGGAGCGGATTGCCGCCTGTTTGGTGAATAACTCTTTGTACTCAAATTCTATTAAATTGTGGGAATAACCTTACGGAGCGGATTGCCGCCTGTTGGTGAATAACCTTTCGTATTCATTCATTATTAATCTCTGAGAATAACCTTACGGAGCGGATTGCCGCCTGTTTGGTGAATAACTCTTTGTACTCAAATTCTATTAAATTGTGGGAATAACCTTACGGAGCGGATTGCCGCCTGTTGGTGAATAACCCTTGTATTAATTTCCTTCACCTTTTGTTAATCAAACCTGCTACGGTAAGGGATATTATTTTCTTTCATACTCCTAAATCGAAATTTATTATGGAACTATTGCTTCTATAATTCCTGAAAATATTATATGTTCCATAATAGTTGAACTTCATTATTTCAACTGAACCTTCCTATTTACGTGAACCTTTCTATTGAATTGTAACCGTTATTCTGAACTGTGGATCTTGAATATCATTTTTAAATTTCACTCCACATCATGTTGACAATTTGGACATTATTTGAATCTGTACAAAGTAAACTTCCGATACTTATTGTTATCCTATTTCTTCTGTTCATCATTTATATCATTCTAATCATCCAAAAATCAAGCTGTTGTGAATATCTGTGGCCGGGGGCACAGATGTGATATATTTGTTGAACAGATGATAGGTTAAAGGCGATATAATAGGTTAAAGGCGATACATCTGTTCGGTGTCTTTTATGGCACGTGGTGAATGTTCTCTTTGGCTCGTAGTGCAAAGATGAACTGTTGTTTGGTATGATTATGACCAAAGGCTGAATCTGGTATAATCATGACCGTTGGTGCTATATTGAATATCTTTGGCCCGTAGTACAAAGATGAACTGTTGATGTGCATGATTATGATCAGGAACTGTGAATTTGTATTATCTTGACTAATGATATTTCAGATGATAAAAGTTGATGATGTTTTTCCTAAAAAGAGAACCGAGTGGACATTATAGTCTGCATTATTCTTCTAATAGATTACTCATTCCGCTGCTATTATTGATCTGAACGTTGTTTAAGAATTTAACTGCAGTTTTTGATATAAACCTTGTAGTCTATTGTATTCTATCAAGAACTCAACTGTTGAAGGCTAATGATAATTTATTCGTCATTATCTTAGTCATGATATTCTTTACTGGGCTATTTGAGCTCACCCTTTCTTTTGTTCCATTGTTTTTCAACAGGAAATGAAAACATAACAGGGTCTAGCCGGGGAATGGAGTGAGAGTCCGAGTAATAGTTATCATAGTCTTCACGTTTTGTAAAATAGTGTGGCAATAATAGTGAAGACTTAGTTGTGTATTATTATACACTGTATTATAGTACGTTGTGCTTTGTTGTAATAATTTTGTTGTAGTCTTTTGACGACTCAAGTTTGGGCTGTGTGGGCCCAGATTTGGGGGCGTCACAGTTGGCATCAGAGCTTAGGGATATGGTCTTTAATGGAGATCTGGGGTTAGAACTAGGAGGGGAGAGACGAATAGAATCAATCACTAGTGTGTCCTACCTAAATTAGATTTATTTTTTATCTAATGAATCGATTTGAATGTAGGAACATGAAGAGATGAGTCAGTTTATTTGAACTAACATTTATTTTGTGACCACAGTTAATTATGGCATCTGGAAATCAGGAGGTTAACTATGAAATTACCGAAACAAATGTAGCTGCAAAACAAGAGGCGACGAATAATCTTCTAACAAACTCAGAGTTGAATCATTTGCCTAAGGCAAAAATTATGCGTGTTCTATCCAGTAAGGATGAAGGTGAAAGCTCTGCTACAGTCGTTCCAGATCCATTCTTAGAAGCAATTAAAGGAAGTAACGAACTTGCGGAAATTATTGCCTTTAATTTACTCACTAATTGGGAGAGTGATATCACATGGTTATGCTCTATAACAAAGGATCAGAATATATGGACTTTTCATATTAGTCTTTGGGATTTATGGTGTTCCAGCTATGATTTTCAAGATTATTTAAAAATGATGTTTCTATACTTTTGGGCGTTACAATTTAGAGGAATTCAGGTTAAGTTAGTCACTATCGTGGAAACTGCAGTCTATCGAAAATACTATTTTAATGGAAATCATTGGTACCTTACTACTGATGAAGTTGATGAACCCGAGAAACAGTTTGCTAGAAAATTATTCAGTGGTATTCCCATGGTTGAAATACGTGAAGATCCGAATGAAGTATTCGGGATTCGATTTGACGATAACAGTCAAGAAACCGAATGAGGTGATAACCGGTAAGCTATTCATAAATTCTCGTGAAGTCTATGCCATATTAGATACTGACTCTATCCACTCTTTTATCTCACCTATATGTACTCAACGTTTAAATTTGACTATTGAAAACTTAAATCTTGTTTTATCAGTTGAAACCTCATTGGGAGAAATACCTATTACATTTACTATCTATAAATCTTGCCTAGTTCAAATCAACAACCTCACATTACCTGTTGACCTTATTTCTTTGGAGATGCATGAATTTGATGTGATTTTAGGAATTGATTGGTTGACTACCCATCATGCTAAAATTGATTGTTTTCATAAGATTATTAGTTTTCATATTCCTAATCAACCTGTCATGCAAATTCAAGCAACTAAACCATTGAAATCTATAACTGTTATTTCTAGCCATAAAGCCATTCGTTTATTGAAAAACGGATGTCAAGCCTTTTTAGCTCATGTCACTGATTTGAACAAAAACACGTCAAACTTGAATGATATTCCCATTGTTAATGAGTTTCCTGACGTTTTTTCTGAGGAACTTTCTGGCTTACCCCAAACCGTGAAATTGAATTCTGTATCGATCTTGAACCCGGCACTAAGCCCATTTTTAAAGTCCCATACCAAATGGCTCCCATAGAACACCAAGAGTTGAAAGTTTAATTACTAGATATCGGTATCATTCATTCTAGTACAAAACTTATATCGAGCGAGGAATGCGAGAAGAGTTTTCAAGAACTCAAGAGGAGACTTGTTTCAGCTCCTGTTCTGACCATACCATCAGGATCAGGAGAATTTGTTATCTACAGCGATGCTTCTGGCAAAGGTCTAGGCTGTGTCCTTATGCAACATGGAAAGGTTATAGCCTACGCCTCTCGACAACTCAAAGATTATGAGAAAAATTATCCTACTCATGATCTAGAGTTGGCAGCAGTCGTTTTCGCGTTGAAGATCTGGAGACACTACTTGTACGGAGAAAAAGTGGATATCTATACGGATCATAAAAGTCTCAAGTATTTCTTCACCCAGAAGGAACTCAACATGCGACAACGACGTTGGCTTGAGCTGTTAAAGGATTATGACCACACAATCCAGTATCACCCGGGAAAGGCGAACGTTGTAGCTGACGCTTTGAGCAGAAAATCTTATGCAAGTACAAGTGCACTGCTGACAACACAAAAGTGTATTTTGTACGACTTGCAAAAGATGGAGATAGAGCTAAAGACACCAGGGACCCACTCGAAGATTGCTCACGTGCGAGTAGAACCAACTTTAATCGATAAAATTAAAGCTGCTCAAGCTACCGATCCGGAACTGATAAACATGATAAAGAAAGTACAAGAAGGTGCCATTCCCGAAGCAAGAATCGACGAGAAAGGAATACTTCGAGTCAACTCTCGACTCTGTGTTCCTAACGATCCTGAATTAAAGCATAAAATCATGATGGAGGCACACAACACGCCGTTTGCAATCCACCCAGGAGGTACCAAGATGTATCGAGATCTTCGACATACATTTTGGTGGAACAATATGAAAAGAGGGATTGCGGAGTTTATCTCAAGGTGCCTAACTTGTCAACGTGTCAAGGCAGAACATCAAGTTCCTAAAGGTCCATTACAATCACTTGAAGTTCCCGAATGGAAGTGGGAACACATCAATATGGACTTCGTGACGGGTCTTCCAAAAGTTTCTCAAGGCTTAGATGCAATTTGGGTGATCATAGATAGATTGACCAAATCTGCTCATTTCTTGCCTATACGAGAAAACTTTTCACTTGAACGTCTTGCCGGTATGTACATAAATGAGATCGTGAGATTGCATGGCATGCCAATTTCCATAGTTTCTGATCGGGATCCTAGATTCACTTCACGCTTTTGGATCAGTCTACAAAAAGCTATGGGCACTGAACTACGTTTTAGTTCTGCATACCATCCTCAAACGGACGGACAATCGGAAAGGACGATCCAGACCCTCGAAGATCTTTTGAGACTTTGTGTATTAGACTTCAAAGGAAGTTGGGATAAGTACTTGCCGTTGGTGGAATTTTCTTACAACAACAGTTACCAAGCAAGCATAGGCATGGCTCCATTCGAGGCATTGTATGGAAGGAAGTGTCGCTCTCCAATATGTTGGAATGAGGTAGGAGAAGCAAAATTGTTGGGACCCGAGTTGGTACGCTTGACGACCGAAAAGATCCAAATGATCCGACAACGAATACAGACCGCACAAGAACGACAAAAGAGTTATGCTGATCTTCATCGGAGAGACGAAAGTTTCAACGTCGGAGATCATGTATTCTTACGTGTTTCTCCATGGAAAGGGGTTACGAGATTCGGAAAAAGAGGAAAGCTCAACCCTCGATTTATTGGCCCATTTGAAATCCTCGATCGAATAGGAACCGTAGCCTACAGACTAGCCCTACCACCAAGTATGTCTCGCATCCATAACGTTTTTCACATATCTATGTTACGTAAATATGTGAAGGACCCAAACCACGTCATTGAGTTAGAACCAGACGTTATAGCAGAGGATTTAACATACGAGGAGGTACCTGTTAAGATCCTGGATAAGAAGGAGCAGATCCTACGCTCAAAGGTTATACCTCAAGTTAAGGTTTTATGGAGGAACCAAGATACTGAGGAAATGACCTGGGAGCTAGAATCTGAGATGAAATCTAAGTATCCTTACCTCTTCGATATGTCAGGTACGTCAATTTCGGGGACGAAATTTCATAAGGAGGGGAGGTTGTAAGACCCCGAATTTTATGAAATACAAAATTTAATTTTTCTTCATATATATATTTTTTGAAACAGTAAGTGGTTAAATCGATAAAGTTAAAAGTTAAGGATGTTATGTGCAAATTTTATTTTGTCGGACAATATTCGCTTTGTCGGGAAATATTCGTTTGGTCGGGGAATATTCGTGCCGTACGACGGCGCCGAAATAATAAATTATTGGTGGACCCCACAACGGAATATTTGTCGGATATAGAAAACGACAGAAGTAACCTTTTTGAATAAAAATAGTCAACGGAACTGTTAAAATACCGGTGATAAAAGAATAGTAGCACACGGTACTCTACAGTAACACACGGTATTGCATAGTGTCTCATATTATTGGTCTGATAATTGACACCGTAACTGTTACGCATCATTTCATCGATAATTGTCACTGCATAATATTTTATATTATCAATTCAATAATTGTTGTTACACAGTATTTTGCATTATTGATTTAATAATTGTCATTACACTGTATTTTATATCATTGAGTCAATAATTGTTGTTGCACTGTTTTTAAAATTATTGAACCTAATAATTGTCACAGTAACATATGCACAGTAATTCACATTATTGAATCAATAATTGTCATTACACAGTAACGTATGCTTTATTTTACATTATTGTTATCTCTATTATGATGTTATTTAAACAGTTGTATTTCATTAATTTATTGACTTGATATCTAAGAGCTAACTATACTGTATTTATAACAATTAGTCATAATAATTGAATTGATAAAGTTATTTGTTTATAATATAAAGTTAGGTGATTATTAGGTGATATGAAATGAATGGTGTAGATTAAAGTGTGAATTATTGTTGAATAATTGAATTGATTTGTTTATAATATAAAGTTAGGTGATTATTAGGTGATATGAAATGAATGGTGTAGATTAAAGTGTGAATTATTGTTGAATAATTGAATTGATTTGTTTATAATATAAAGTTAGGTGATTATTAGGTGATATGAAATGAATGGTGTAGATTAAAGTGTGAATTATTGTTGAATAATTAAATTGATTTGTTTATAATATAAAGTTAGGTGATTATTAGGTGATATGAAATGAATGGTGTAGATTAAAGATAATATAATATTTGAAATGGATGGTGTAGATTAAAAGGTGATCTTTAAATGAATGGTTTAGATTAAATGAATGATAAGATTTTTGGCTATAAATAGAAGCATTAACTTAAGGATTTTTCATAAACTTCCTTACTTGTTCTTTCTTTCTCTCTCTAAATACTTCTTGTGAAAGTTCTCTCTAAGTGTGCTTAAGTCATCTTGAGTATTTGTGAAGATCTATAAGTATACGTGTACTGTTCAAGTTAATCAACCTCATTTAAATCAATATCCAGTCACGTGTTACGGTAAGGGATACCATCTTTTTCATCTTCCATTATTCAAACGTACTATGGTAAGGGATTATCATTATTTGATTCTCGATAATAATATTGTTTCTTCCTTACTCATAAGACGTGCCTTTTATTTCCATGTATTAAATTGTGGGAATAACCTTACGGAGCGGATTGCCGCCTGTTGGTGAATAACCTTTCGTATTCATTCATTATTAATCTCTGAGAATAACCTTACGGAGCGGATTGCCGCCTGTTTGGTGAATAACTCTTTGTACTCAAATTCTATTAAATTGTGGGAATAACCTTACGGAGCGGATTGCCGCCTGTTGGTGAATAACCTTTCGTATTCATTCATTATTAATCTCTGAGAATAACCTTACGGAGCGGATTGCCGCCTGTTTGGTGAATAACTCTTTGTACTCAAATTCTATTAAATTGTGGGAATAACCTTACGGAGCGGATTGCCGCCTGTTGGTGAATAACCCTTGTATTAATTTCCTTCACCTTTTGTTAATCAAACCTGCTACGGTAAGGGATATTATTTTCTTTCATACTCCTAAATCGAAATTTATTATGGAACTATTGCTTCTATAATTCCTGAAAATATTATATGTTCCATAATAGTTGAACTTCATTATTTCAACTGAACCTTCCTATTTACGTGAACCTTTCTATTGAATTGTAACCGTTATTCTGAACTGTGGATCTTGAATATCATTTTTAAATTTCACTCCACATCATGTTGACAATTTGGACATTATTTGAATCTGTACAAAGTAAACTTCCGATACTTATTGTTATCCTATTTCTTCTGTTCATCATTTATATCATTCTAATCATCCAAAAATCAAGCTGTTGTGAATATCTGTGGCCGGGGGCACAGATGTGATATATTTGTTGAACAGATGATAGGTTAAAGGCGATATAATAGGTTAAAGGCGATACATCTGTTCGGTGTCTTTTATGGCACGTGGTGAATGTTCTCTTTGGCCCGTAGTGCAAAGATGAACTGTTGTTTGGTATGATTATGACCAAAGGCTGAATCTGGTATAATCATGACCGTTGGTGCTATATTGAATATCTTTGGCCCGTAGTACAAAGATGAACTGTTGATGTGCATGATTATGATCAGGAACTGTGAATTTGTATTATCTTGACTAATGATATTTCAGATGATAAAAGTTGATGATGTTTTTCCTAAAAAGAGAACCGAGTGGACATTATAGTCTGCATTATTCTTCTAATAGATTACTCATTCCGCTGCTATTATTGATCTGAACGTTGTTTAAGAATTTAACTGCAGTTTTTGATATAAACCTTGTAGTCTATTGTATTCTATCAAGAACTCAACTGTTGAAGGCTAATGATAATTTATTCGTCATTATCTTAGTCATGATATTCTTTACTGGGCTATTTGAGCTCACCCTTTCTTTTGTTCCATTGTTTTTCAACAGGAAATGAAAACATAACAGGGTCTAGCCGGGGAATGGAGTGAGAGTCCGAGGAATAGTTATCATAGTCTTCACGTTTTGTAAAATAGTGTGGCAATAATAGTGAAGACTTAGTTGTGTATTATTATACACTGTATTATAGTACGTTGTGCTTTGTTGTAATAATTTTGTTGTAGTCTTTTGACGACTCAAGTTTGGGCTGTGTGGGCCCAGATTTGGGGGCGTCACAGTATGTGTGTGTGTGTGTGTGTGTGTTTTTTTTGGATGGAGAACAAATGGACAAACAAAAAAATAAATTAGGATACTGATTTATGGAGTATTATTATAACGCACAGCACATTCTATCTTATTAAAATAAGGAATGTGATGACTTCAATAAAATTTTGAACGAGTCTACACATATAATAATTAAATATTATATTTATTTATATTATTAAAATATAATATAAATTTTAATATTATATTTTATTTTTTAATAATATAAATAAATATAATATTTAATATAATGTTTAATCGTTGTCTCATGTGTATTTATACTTGTCCTATAATTTCTGGTTGTGATTGTTTACACGTGACATACGTTATGTCAGCCATAGGGATAGTCTCTACTTTTTCAAACAGGACGGTTCATCATTGAATACATGGCACTGCTGTTAGCTGCTGTCCACACGTGGCCACGGTGTCAATAGACTTAGTGTTATATATATATATATATATATATCATGTAAAAAAAATATCATAAAATTATTATTTTTATTTATAAAAATATCAATTCCTTTAATTAACTGTGTAAAGATAATGTGCATGAGTCCGCTTAAGAAATTAGATGCTATTATTTGCTTGCTAATTAATTCTTTATTCTTTAATTCTCATTTGAAGCGTATAAGTTAACAAATGTAGTTCAAGTTCCCCAATTTAGGGCACCTTTTGTCACATTCATCAACATTTACCCAAGAGGAAAGATACATATTTTATTAACACACTAAATTTAATTTATCCAGTGACTATATATTTCGGATAGCACAAGGAAATTATCACATTAGAGCTGTTGTATTTTATGCAAATAAAATATTACAAAGTTAAATGTTAGAAATATATATTAATTTATTTTGATTTGTTACACCTCTTAAAAGAGTTATAGTATGTAAGTTAACTGAGTCAAAATTAATTTACCCCTTAGTTAACTGAGTCAAAATTAATTTACGAACCGGATAAATTTAATTTATTTTCCTTAATTTTATAGTTAAAGTTAGTATTTATATATTGTGAGCAACAAGAACAACTAAAGGAATATTATTTTGCTGATTAATTATAATATGTGAAATTAATTAATCAACCTTTGGACACTTGGGTAGCTTTCGATGTTTCCCGAATTTCAGTATCACCACTAAGAAGTTAACAAAGTTAAAGATCCGAATTGCGCTATTTATATTATTTTATACTCCTTGTATAATTTATTCTCAATTTAAAATACAACACGGTACGATAACTATATATATATATATATATTAAATAATACAGATTAACGACACCAGATTTAGCTAATCTCTAGCTTTGGCATTGTATTCATTGATGCAAACAAGCGCTTGTCCGAATTATGGGGATATAATTTTGTGCATCACCTTGGATTTAATTTCTTGTATACTACTCTATTTGTGGAAGTTTTGTTAAAGTTTGTAGCATGTGGTGGTGAAGTCAATTCATTCCATTTTAAGATGAGTAAAATAAAAACTGCAAGCTAGGTTCAAAATCTTAAATTAGGAAGTTGAACTTTTATTATTAGTATTATTATGAAAAAAATAATAATCATTTTTTCCCGTAATAGTATTATGGTACGCCCCTTCTTAAATAATTTTTATCGTCCAAGAGGTGGCAAGGAAAAAGAAAAAAGAATATATATATATATATATATATATAAAAGAAAACTCTTAACCATGACTAAATTTTATGTTATCTGAATTAATAAAATCTAAAGATAAGCATATCTGCCCTACGCCAGCTAGCTAGCTGTTCATGGTCGAGTCTGTCCAAATCAAAGACAAAAACTTGAGAGCAAATACAGTGACACACAGAAAATTAAATACATCCCACATGTGAAATAAATACTGTATCACCTCATAATTAGGTACCCTGCATCATATTTAATTCATACTACATACTACAAATCAAATTATCATACATCAACAAATATGAAGTCCAAAATAAATAAATATATTCCAATGTTCCCCATGAAACAATCTGGTTTCATGATATATATAATGCTTTAAACATTGCATTATACGAGTACATATATCTTTTGTAACGATTATAAAAATGAATGAGCACTCACAAGAAATTATTACAACGAAGAAGAATAAGTTTTTGCCTTCATTTTCTTGCACTTCCCTAAGTAAATGAATTTAGCGTTACGTTTCAAGGAATCCGGTCATCCTTAGAATAGAATTCCGGACTTGACTCAAGTCTCTTCCTTTGAGAGTTCTTCCATTTCCCGTACACACTGAAAACGCCATTTTCTCCGCAATTCGCTGTCCCAAAATAACGTGGGGCGGCGTAATTCCGCCATATTCATCGTCGAACAAATCTGAATCCTCATATTGAAACCAAGAATTTCGAGACAAGTTTTCCGGGACATTTATTGGAACTGAATTCCTTTTCTTCTGTCTCTTTATCCTATTGTTGTTTCTCAATTCCGTGGAATCGGAATGACCACCCGTGTACTGGTAACGCTCAATATCTTCATCTCCAGCATTTTCTTGGAAAATAACGTCGGATTCTTGGAATTCTTTAGCCATGGAAAAATTGATATTTAAGTGATGATGTTCCCGATCCAGATGATTAATTGGATATCTAGACATAGAAAGAGGGACGAAAGAGAAAGGAGATGGAAGGAAAGGACTTTTGGGAAATGGGAGAAATGAAGAAGGGAATTTATAGGGAGATGAGGAGGTGATTGGGAGAGGGAATCTGAATCGTAGTAAGTACACTTTCATTGTTTCGTCAGATGGCGTCACTAGAAAGGCAGTGAGGGCGGTCTCCACTTTCTCTCTCTTAAATCAATTGTGTGTAAGCTGCATAAACTTATTTCTTACTTGCGGCTTACGGCTCTTTTGAATTTGTCTTCGTAGTTTCACCTCTATTTTGTACTCAACTCATGCATGATACACTATTGATGTGATAAAAAATAATAATTATAAGTATACAGTATTAAATTGAAAAACAAACAACTATAGGTGGAACTATAAAGAGTAAATTAATTTTAATATTTTCTTAATTTATATTCTAAACAAATTAGAAATAAAAAATAGTAGAGATGATTAATTAACTAAATAATACAAATTAAAAATTAATAACGAAAACTAATAATGAGAAAAATTACTTAGGAATCCGAATCCATTAAATACTAACATAATAATTAAATTCTTCATTTCCTTAATTAATTTTTAATTATTTTTCATTCGCTTAAAAATAGTAGTAATTCATATAATTAATATGGGCAAGCATAGATTATGAAAATTTAAAGATTAACTATAACTCAAAAAAAATTCATTGAGCAAGTATGAATTATGAAAAACTCATATATTAACAATAACCTATCAAAACCTCACAATTAATATAGAACCGAAACGAATTATGCGCTAAGGTATAATTTGAAGGAACAAATTATATGGTGGGTCCTATTATTTTTTACAAAGATTGCATGAATCATTGCAAAACATCATTACTCGTATCTTTTTTCATATGTATGTGTGTATTGATGATGCTATTTTTCATTCGTGCATACCCCTTCGATGATAAAATTAGTAAAACAATAATGGAGATTTTTAAGAGTGGTGTATTATATATATACGAGAGTTCCTCAAGTATTTATAATCGAATATATGGCCAAATGTCGACTTAGAATTTTCATTACTTATGGGTGGCGCTCATTATCGATAAATCTGAATATAAGTGAGTAAAAACGGATAAAAGTCCCATTTGCGAAAAGTCGAATCTATGCATATTTAACTCATCATGGACACAATACATAAGTCACATGGTTCGGGTATCAGGGCCTCCTAGTATAAGAGATTTCAATGAAGGACAAGTCTACATATACATTATTTAAATATAAAATTAAATATTATATTTATTTTAATAATTAAAAGTAGAGTATGATACGAATTTTAATGTCATGTCCCATTTTTTATTAATTAAGATGAATGTATTGTTTGAATATTATATCTAGATATTGTACATTTATATTTATTCTTCAATAAAAAAATATATAGTGCTTTAAAATCTCAAATTAAGACGGTCATGTTCATCTGTTCTTACATTTATCCGTTTGAAAGAAAGAGTGATCAAGAGAAAGAAAGAAGCTCATGTCATGTAGCCTCCAATAGCATACAAGCCATGATTATTTACGCTTGTGAAACATGTTATATATCGGCATACTGGTACAAAATTTGTTGATTTTTTGAATAAATACAATAACACGATGAATAAAACATTTGATTATTGTATTTACTCGACATTAAAGTCAATATACGTTTGCTTTTATTAACATATATTTGTTTTCTCATTTATTTTTTATTATACTAAAAATAAAGGATGTGAAGTGTGTCAACAAAGTTTTAATTTAATAGAAAAAATATGATATACATTACAAATATTTACTCATTAATTATATGAATAAATATTATTAATATATTTTATAATTATAATTCAATTTAAATTTATCACAATATATAACAACACTCTTTAATTTGTCAAGACTGAAGTTGTCTAATTTTTAGATGTTAAGTTGAGTTCAATTTGCTTGATCAAGGGATTAACCAGCATAAGGTGTAAGCCAGCTAATGATTAGATATGAGCCGTAGGTATAAAGCGAGCTACGCACCCAAGTAGGCGCATCCAGCGGCTCATGCTCCGCCCCCATTTACCGTCCAATCCCCGAGGTCCACCTAATTATCCAAAAACGTTCTTTCAATAATATCAGGAAACGACAAACCAATCCTCTTGTAAAACGTGTAAATGTTCTCGTCACACGCTACACATTAACGAATCTCAACTATTCTCTGCTTTGATACCACGTTGCCCCGCTCCCCGGTTATTTATAGTAAGCCATACCTATTTTAAGCAAGCAAACGACCTGCTAAATTCTAATATATAATCTCACCCTTTTAAAATTAAAAATATAAATTTTAATTAGACTTTTAATGATAATCTATATTTCCAAATATATCTTAATATTAACTAAACGTTTAGTAGTAAACTACTAATAGTATGATGTTAGAAACAAAAAAATAATAATAAATTAAAACTATTTTTTTAATATAAAAATATATATTTAATTTTAAAATAATATATTATTATTATTTTTTAGAACAGATAAAAAAACTATTACTATACTCACACCTGACAAGCAAGATTGAAGATTGAGTGAGATGAGGCAATGGAGAACTTACGTACGTCTTCAACAGGGTATTTATTGGATTGGGTGTGTTGGATGTAATTATATATGCTTTTTGAAGAAAATGACTTTACATAAGGAGCTAGAGGTGTCATATTCTTGAAAAGAATATTCTTTGTATTTGTTGATAGTATATATATAAAGAATCGGTATTTTTATAAAAAAAGTTAATAATTTTATAAAATTTTATTTATATAAAGATAGATTTTATTTATTATTTATGTGAATAGAGTCTTGACTAACTGAGTTTGATGATAATATATTTTAATCTCGTTTCAAATTGTTTATTATTTTTGGTATTTCTCGACGTGTCACGGTTTATGTTCTTGGCATTATGCAGGCATTATCGGTTGCTTACTTTGTTTTCGTTAAAATTGAAGAGGATAAAAGTTTGAATTTAGGTCAATATATTTCATTTCGAAACTATGTTTTTGTTCAGATTGTTTTACTGTTCCCATTCACTTTGGGGGTGCCCTTTTTAGCGGGAGGACTTTTATTAGCTTAATGGGTTAAAAAGTTTTCAGGTAAAATTCTTTTTAATTGGTATTTTTTTTTTATTAAAACTCAAAGTCATATAAATTTGGTAATTCAAAATATATGAATAGGGCCATAAGTGAATTACAAACATCATAGCTTTGAAATAGAAAGTTTATACATTTTCCCTACACGATACACTACTAAAATTTATACATTTTTCTTACTAGATACACTATTAAAAAAAGACTTGAAAATCGAAATCATGTCTTGCACATTCTCCAACCTTTATTGAAAAACACCCTCAAGTTATGACAATTTTATTCTAACACAAATCTTATGTTGCGTTTGGATCATAAGAACAAAATTAGTGAAAGAATAAAATGCATAAGATAATAGAATGCTGAGTGAAATAATTCATTACATTCATAATTAAAATGAGTCGTTCTATATTTTCTACTAAAAAATAAAATTTACAAATTTTTTAAAAATAAAAATAATTTATTTTATTTTAATAAAACAATCAAACATAATTTTTTTTTATTCTATAAAAAAATAATTCATTTTATTTTCACATCGATTCTTACAACATAAATATAATATTAGCTCTTTTTAACTTATTATAAAAAGTTAACTATCGAAACATAGAGATTAAGAAGTATATCTACTCACCTCATATTATATTTTTATAATCGATGTGAAACTATTCCGGTCTAATTTGGAATTCACATCAACATACTTCCGTGTAGAATTGATTTGGTATGGGAAATGGAGAGGAGGCCAATAGAAAAGCTACGCGTAGGAGAAGAATTTTACACTGCTGTAATTGATCAGGTACTTGCCGTACTTGCATGCTTTTAAGAGAAAATAACTAGCCATAAAATTTTAGTTAAGGACGTAGAAAAGTTCAGATCTCTCCTCGTCTCTTTATGCATAGAATCTCTTCCGATTTGTTTTCTTCTTTACATGCTTAATTATTTCCTTCTTGTATTATTTGGAGAGATGATGATGAATAATGACTTTGACCTAATCTACATTTACTAATTAATTAATTTGCAAACTCATGCATGATTGATTTGACGAAATAAAATATAATTAATTTATAACACTTTCACGCAAAAGTGAATAATTGGTTATTTTATTAATATTAACAAGTTAAAAATTTTAAATTCATACTAAAGATAAAAAATTTGAAAGAAAAATTTATAAAATTGTCAAAGATTATATCTTAAGAAATTGTTTATTAGCAAGGAAAATAAGTTAGAGGACTGACACGGATAGTCTCTGTTGTTAAGATATTTATTGTCTCTTTACAAAATTGATTTGTTAAAAGGCTATTGATAATATACATCTAATATATTTGTCAAGTGTATACCTTTTTTTTTTTGCTATGATAACAATTTACAACTAAACTCTACGGATCCTACTTTGTAAATGTTGAAAGAGCAGAAGAGAGTTAAGAGATTATTCAGAGAGAATAAAAATTCAGCACTCAAAAGCATAACTAAGTTTCACTATTTATTCAAAAAATGTTAGTTAATTACAGAATTAATTCTATAATAATGTTTCTTTAAATTAAATAATTATACAATTTTTCTTAGTTATATTATTTCTTTGTAACTGATGTGCATAATAAATTCTTTGTAACTGATGATTTAACTTTGTTTGAAATTAATAGCTCTTGTAATTAATTTATCTGAGAATCGTAGATTAGCTCGTAAAGTAAGTACAGAATCATAGAATATTTATAGAATCGTAGAGTAGCTACAGAATCATAGAGCAGCAACAGAATTATAGAGCAACTACAAAATCGTAGAGTAGCTATATATAGAATTGTAGAGCATCTACAGAATCATAGAGCAACTGCCTAATCGTAGAGTATTAACATATTCGTAAAATAGCACTATTGTGACGCCCCCAAATCTGGGCCCACACAGCCCAAACTTGAGTCGTCAAAAAACTACAACAAAATTATTACAACAAAGCACAACGTACAACAATACAGTGTATAATAATACACAACTAAGTCTTCACTATTAATGCCACACTATTTTACAAAACGTGAAGACTATGATAACTATTCCTCGGACCCTCACTCCATTCCCCGGCTAGACCCTGTTATGTTTTCATCTCCTGTTGAAAAACAATGGAACAAAAGAAAGGGTGAGCTCAAATAGCCCAGTAAAGAATATCATGACTAAGATAATGACGAATAAATTATCATTAGTCTTCAACAGTTGAGTTCTTGATAGAATACAATAGACTACAAGGTTATATCAAAAACTGCAGTTAAATTCTTAAACAACGTTCAGATCAATAATAGCAGCGGAATGAGTAATCTATTAGAAGAATAATGCAGACTATAATGTCCACCCGGTTCTCTTTTTAGGAAAAACATCATCAACTTTTATCATCTGAAATATCATTAGTCAAGATAATACAAATTCACAGTTCCTGATCATAATCATGCACATCAACAGTTCATCTTTGTACTACGGGCCAAAGAGAATATAATACCAACGGTCATGATTATACCAGATTCAGCCTCTGGTCATAATCATACCAAACAACAGTTCATCTTTGCACTACGGGCCAAAGAGAACATTCACCACGTGCCATAAAAGACACCGAACAGATGTATCGCCTTTAACCTATTATATCGCCTTTAACCTATCATCTGTTCAACAAATATATCACATCTGTGCCCCCGGCCACAGATATTCACAACAGCTTGATTTTTTGGATGATTAGAATGATGTAAATGATGAACAGAAGAAATAGGATAACAATAAGTATCGGAAGTTTACTTTGTACAGATTCAAATAATGTCCAAATTGTCAACATGATGTGGAGTGAAATTCAAGATCCACAGTTCAGAATAACGGTTACAATTCAATAGAAAGGTTCACGTAAATAGGAAGGTTCAGTTGAAATAATGAAGTTCAACTATTATGGAACATATAATATTTTCAGGAATTATAGAAGCAATAGTTCCATAATAAATTTCGATTTAGGAGTATGAAAGAAAATAATATCCCTTACCGTAGCAGGTTTGATTAACAAAAGGTGAAGGGAATTAATACAAAGGGTTATTCACCAACAGGCGGCAAACCGCTCCGTAAGGTTATTCCCACAATTTAATAGAATTTGAGTACAAAGAGTTATTCACCAAACAGGCGGCAATCCGCTCCGTAAGGTTATTCTCAGAGATTAATAATGAATGAATACGAAAGGTTATTCACCAACAGGCGGCAATCCGCTCCGTAAGGTTATTCCCACAATTTAATAGAATTTGAGTAGAAAGAGTTATTCACCAAACAGGCGGCAATCCGCTCCGTAAGGTTATTCTCAGAGATTAATAATGAATGAATACGAAAGGTTATTCACCAACAGGCGGCAATCCGCTCCGTAAGGTTATTCCCACAATTTAATACATGAAAATAAAAGACTCGTCTTATGAGTAAGGAATAAACAATATTATTATCGAGAATCAAATAATGATAATCCCTTACCATAGTATGTTTGAATAATGGAAGATGAAAAAGATGGTATCCCTTACCTCAACACGTGACTGGATATTGATTTAAATGAGGTTGATTAACTTGAACAGTACACGTATACTTATAGATCTTCACAAATACTCAAGATGACTTAAGCACACTTAGAGAGAACTTTCACAAGAAGTATTTAGAGAGAGAAAGAAAGAACAAGTAAGGAAGTTTATGAAAAATCCTTAAGTTAAGGTTTCTATTTATAGCCAAAAATCTTATCATTCATTTAATCTAAACCATTCATTTAAAGATCATCTTTTAATCTACACCATCCATTTCAAATATTATATTATCTTTAATCTACACCATTCATTTCATATCACCTAATAATCACCTAACTTTATATTATAAACAAATAACTTTATCAATTCAATTATTATGACTAATTGTTATAAATACAGTATAGTTAGCTCTTAGATATCAAGTCAATAAATTAATGAAATACAACTATTTAAATAACATCATAATAGAGATAACAATAATGTAAAATAAAGCATACGTTACTGTGTAATGACAATTATTGATTCAATAATGTGAATTACTGTGCATATGTTACTGTGACAATTATTAGGTTCAATAATTTTAAAAATAGTGCAACAACAATTATTGACTCAATGATATAAAATACAGTGTAATGACAATTATTAAATCAATAATGCAAAATACTGTGCAACAACAATTATTGAATTGATAATATAAAATATTATGCAGTGACAATTATCGATGAAATGATGCGTAACAGTTACGGTGTCAATTATCAGACCAAAAATATGAGACACTATGCAATACCGTGTGTTACTGTAGAGTACCGAGTGCTACAGAAAATACCAATAACTACCGTATGCTACTATTCTTTTATCACCGGTATTTTAACAGTTCCGTTGACTATTTTTATTTAAAAAGGTTATTTCTGTCGTTTTCTATATCCGACAAATATTCCGTTGTGGGGTCCACCAATAATTTATTATTTCGGCGCCGTCGTACGGCACGAATATTCCCCGACCAAACGAATATTCCCCGACAAAGCGAATATTGTCCGACAAAATAAAATTTGCACATAACAACCTTAACTTTCAATTTTGTTAATTTAACCACTTACTGTTTCAAAAAAAAAAATATATATGAAGAAAAATTAAATTTTGTATTTCATAAAATTCGGGGTCTTACAACCTCCCCTCCTTATGAAATTTCGTCCCCGAAATTGACGTACCTGACATATCGAAGAGGTAAGGATACTTAGATTTCATCTCAGATTCTAGCTCCCAGGTCATTTCCTCAGTATCTTGGTTCCTCCATAAAACCTTAACTTGAGGTATAACCTTTGAGCGTAGGATCTGCTCCTTCTTATCCAGGATCTTAACAGGTACCTCCTCGTATGTTAAATCCTCTGCTATAACGTCTGGTTCTAACTCAATGACGTGGTTTGGGTCCTTCACATATTTACGTAACATAGATATGTGAAAAACGTTATGGATGCGAGACATACTTGGTGGTAGGGCTAGTCTGTAGGCTACGATTCCTATTCGATCGATGATTTCAAATGGGCCAATAAATCGAGGGTTGAGCTTTCCTCTCTTTCTGAATCTCGTAACCCCTTTCCATGGAGAAACACGTAAGAATACATGTTCTCCGACATTGAAACTTTCGTCTCTCCGATGAAGATCAGCATAACTCTTTTGTCGTTCTTGTGCGGTCTGTATTCGTTGTCGGATCATTTGGATCTTTTCGGTCGTCAAGCGTACCAACTCGGGTCCCAACAATTTTGCTTCTCCTACCTCATTCCAACATATTGGAGAGCGACACTTTCTTCCATACAAAGCCTCGAATGGAGCCATGCCTATGCTTGCTTGGTAACTGTTGTTGTAAGAAAATTCCACCAATGGCAAGTACTTATCCCAACTTCCTTTGAAGTCTAATACACAAAGTCTCAAAAGATCTTCGAGGGTCTGGATCGTCCTTTCCGATTGTCCGTCCGTTTGAGGATGGTATGCAGAACTAAAACGTAGTTCAGTGCCCATAGCTTTTTGTAGACTGATCCAAAAGCGTGAAGTGAATCTAGGATCTCGATCAGAAACTATGGAAACTGGCATGCCATGCAATCTCACGATCTCATTTATGTACATACCGGCAAGACGTTCAAGTGAAAAGTTTTCTCGTATAGGCAAGAAATGAGCAGATTTGGTCAATCTATCTACGATCACCCAAATTGCATCTAAGCCTTGAGAAACTTTTGGAAGACCCGTCACGAAGTCCATATTGATGTGTTCCCACTTCCATTCGGGAACTTCAAGTGATTGTAATGGACCTTTAGGAACTTGATGCTCTGCCTTGACACGTTGACAAGTTAGGCACCTTGAGATAAACTCCGCAATCTCTCTTTTCATATTGTTCCACCAAAATGTATGTCAAAGATCTCGATACATCTTGGTACCTCCTGGGTGGATTGTAAACGGCGTGTTGTGTGCCTCCATCATGATTTTATGCTTTAATTCAGGATTGTTAGGAACACATAGTCGAGAGTTGACTCGAAGTATTCCTTTCTCGTCGATTCTTGCTTCGGGAATGGCACCTTCTTGTATTTTCTTTATCATGTTTATCAGTTCCGGATCGGTAGCTTGAGCAGCTTTAATTTTATTGATTAAAGTTGGTTCTACTCGCACGTGAGCAATCTTCGAGTGGGTCCCTGGTGTCTTTAGCTCTATCTCCATCTTTTGCAAGTCGTACAAAATACACTTTTGTGTTGTCAGCAGGGCACTTGTACTTGCATAAGATTTTCTGCTCAAAGCGTCAGCTACAACGTTCGCCTTTCCCGGGTGATACTGGATTGTGTGGTCATAATCCTTTAACAGTTCAAGCCAACGTCGTTATCGCATGTTGAGTTCCTTCTGGGTGAAGAAATACTTGAGACTTTTATGATCCGTATAGATATCCACTTTTTCTCCGTACAAGTAGTGTCTCCAGATCTTCAACGCGAAAACGACTGCTGCCAACTCTAGATCATGAGTAGGATAATTTTTCTCATAATTTTTGAGTTGTCGAGAGGCATAGGCTATAACCTTTCCATGTTGCATAAGGACACAGCCTAGACCTTTGCCAGAAGTATCGCTGTAGATAACAAATTCTCCTGATCCTGATGGTATGGTCAGAACAGGAGCTGAAACAAGTCTCCTCTTGAGTTCTTGAAAACTCTTCTCGCATTCCTCGCTCGATATAAGTTTTGTACTAGAATGAATGATACCGATATCTAGTAATTAAACTTTCAACTCTTGGTGTTCTATGGGAGCCATTTGGTATGGGACTTTAAAAATGGGCTTAGTGCCGGGTTCAAAATCGATACAGAATTCAATTTCACGGTTTGGGGTAAGCCAGAAAGTTTCTCAGAAAAACGTCAGGAAACTCATTAACAATGAGAATATCATTTAAGTTTGACGTGTTTTTGTTCAAATCAGTGACATGAGCTAAAAAGGCTTGACATCCGTTTTTCAATAAACGGATGGCTTTATGGCTAGAAATAACAGTTATAGATTTCAATGGTTTAGTTGCTTGAATTTGCATGACAGGTTGATTAGGAATATGAAAACTAATAATCTTATGAAAACAATGAATTTTAGCATGATGGGTAGTCAACTAATCAATTCCTAAAATCACATCAAATTCACGCATGTCCAAAGAAATAAGGTCAACAGGTAATGTGAGGTTGTTGATTTGAACTAGGCAAGATTTATAGATAGTAAATGTAATAGGTATTTCTCCCAATGAGGTTTCAACTGATAAGACAAGATTTAAGTTTTCAATAGTCAAATTTAAACGTTGAGTACATATAGGTGAGATAAAAGAGTGGATAGAGTCAGTATCTAATATGACATAGACTTCACGAGAATTTATGAATAGCTTACCGGTTATCACCTCATTCGGTTTCTTGACTGTTATCGTCAAATCGAATCCCGAATACTTCATTCGGATCTTCACGTATTTCAACCATGGGAATACCACTGAATAATTTTCTAGCAAACTGTTTCTCGGGTTCATCAACTTCATCAGTAGTAAGGTACCAATGATTTCCATTAAAATAGTATTTTCGATAGACTGCAGTTTCCACGATAGTGACTAACTTAACCTGAATTCCTCTAAATTGTAACGCCCAAAAGTATAGAAACATCATTTTTAAATAATCTTGAAAATCATAGCTGGAACACCATAAATCCCAAAGACTAATATGAAAAGTCCATATATTCTGATCCTTTGTTATAGAGCATAACCAGGTGATATCACTCTCCCAATTAGTGAGTAAATTAAAGGCAATAATTTCCGCAAGTTCGTTACTTCCTTTAATTGCTTCTAAGAATGGATCTGGAACGACTGTAGCAGAGCTTTCACCTTCATCCTTACTGGATAGAACACGCATAATTTTTGCCTTAGGCAAATGATTCAACTCTGAGTTTGTAAGAAGATTATTCGTCGCCTCTTGTTCTGCAGCTACATTTGTTTCGGTAATTTCATAGTTAACCTCCTGATTTCCAGATGCCATACTTAACTGTGGTCACAAAATAAATGTTAGTTCAAATAAACTGACTCATCTCTTCATGTTCCTACATTCAAATCGATTCATTAGATAAAAAAAATCTAATTTAGGTAGGACACACTAGTGATTGCTTCTATTCGTCTCTCCCCTCCTAGTTCTAACCCCAGATCTCCATTAAAGACCATATCCCTAAGCTCTGATGCCAACTGTGACGCCCCCAAATCTGGGCCCACACAGCCCAAACTTGAGTCGTCAAAAAACTACAACAAAATTATTACAACAAAGCACAACGTACAACAATACAGTGTATAATAATACACAACTAAGTCTTCACTATTAATGCCACACTATTTTACAAAACGTGAAGACTATGATAACTATTCCTTGGACCCTCACTCCATTCCCCGGCTAGACCCTGTTATGTTTTCATCTCCTGTTGAAAAACAATGGAACAAAAGAAAGGGTGAGCTCAAATAGCCCAGTAAAGAATATCATGACTAAGATAATGACGAATAAATTATCATTAGTCTTCAACAGTTGAGTTCTTGATAGAATACAATAGACTACAAGGTTATATCAAAAACTGCAGTTAAATTCTTAAACAACGTTCAGATCAATAATAGCAGCGGAATGAGTAATCTATTAGAAGAATAATGCAGACTATAATGTCCACCCGGTTCTCTTTTTAGGAAAAACATCATCAACTTTTATCATCTGAAATATCATTAGTCAAGATAATACAAATTCACAGTTCCTGATCATAATCATGCACATCAACAGTTCATCTTTGTACTACGGGCCAAAGAGAATATAATACCAACGGTCATGATTATACCAGATTCAGCCTTTGGTCATAATCATACCAAACAACAGTTCATCTTTGCACTACGGGCCAAAGAGAACATTCACCACGTGCCATAAAAGACACCGAACAGATGTATCGCCTTTAACCTATTATATCGCCTTTAACCTATCATCTGTTCAACAAATATATCACATCTGTGCCCCCGGCCACAGATATTCACAACAGCTTGATTTTTTGGATGATTAGAATGATGTAAATGATGAACAGAAGAAATAGGATAACAATAAGTATCGGAAGTTTACTTTGTACAGATTCAAATAATGTCCAAATTGTCAACATGATGTGGAGTGAAATTCAAGATCCACAGTTCAGAATAACGGTTACAATTCAATAGAAAGGTTCACGTAAATAGGAAGGTTCAGTTGAAATAATGAAGTTCAACTATTATGGAACATATAATATTTTCAGGAATTATAGAAGCAATAGTTCCATAATAAATTTCGATTTAGGAGTATGAAAGAAAATAATATCCCTTACCGTAGCAGGTTTGATTAACAAAAGGTGAAGGGAATTAATACAAAGGGTTATTCACCAACAGGCGGCAAACCGCTCCGTAAGGTTATTCCCACAATTTAATAGAATTTGAGTACAAAGAGTTATTCACCAAACAGGCGGCAATCCGCTCCGTAAGGTTATTCTCAGAGATTAATAATGAATGAATACCAAAGGTTATTCACCAACAGGCGGCAATCCGCTCCGTAAGGTTATTCCCACAATTTAATAGAATTTGAGTAGAAAGAGTTATTCACCAAACAGGCGGCAATCCGCTCCGTAAGGTTATTCTCAGAGATTAATAATGAATGAATACGAAAGGTTATTCACCAACAGGCGGCAATCCGCTCCGTAAGGTTATTCCCACAATTTAATACATGAAAATAAAAGACTCGTCTTATGAGTAAGGAATAAACAATATTATTATCGAGAATCAAATAATGATAATCCCTTACCATAGTATGTTTGAATAATGGAAGATGAAAAAGATGGTATCCCTTACCTCAACACGTGACTGGATATTGATTTAAATGAGGTTGATTAACTTGAACAGTACACGTATACTTATAGATCTTCACAAATACTCAAGATGACTTAAGCACACTTAGAGAGAACTTTCACAAGAAGTATTTAGAGAGAGAAAGAAAGAACAAGTAAGGAAGTTTATGAAAAATCCTTAAGTTAAGGTTTCTATTTATAGCCAAAAATCTTATCATTCATTTAATCTAAACCATTCATTTAAAGATCATCTTTTAATCTACACCATCCATTTCAAATATTATATTATCTTTAATCTACACCATTCATTTCATATCACCTAATAATCACCTAACTTTATATTATAAACAAATAACTTTATCAATTCAATTATTATGACTAATTGTTATAAATACAGTATAGTTAGCTCTTAGATATCAAGTCAATAAATTAATGAAATACAACTATTTAAATAACATCATAATAGAGATAACAATAATGTAAAATAAAGCATACGTTACTGTGTAATGACAATTATTGATTCAATAATGTGAATTACTGTGCATATGTTACTGTGACAATTATTAGGTTCAATAATTTTAAAAACAGTGCAACAACAATTATTGACTCAATGATATAAAATACAGTGTAATGACAATTATTAAATCAATAATGCAAAATACTGTGCAACAACAATTATTGAATTGATAATATAAAATATTATGCAGTGACAATTATCGATGAAATGATGCGTAACAGTTACGGTGTCAATTATCAGACCAAAAATATGAGACACTATGCAATACCGTGTGTTACTGTAGAGTACCGAGTGCTACAGAAAATACCAATAACTACCGTATGCTACTATTCTTTTATCACCGGTATTTTAACAGTTCCGTTGACTATTTTTATTTAAAAAGGTTATTTCTGTCGTTTTCTATATCCGACAAATATTCCGTTGTGGGGTCCACCAATAATTTATTATTTCGGCGCCGTCGTACGGCACGAATATTCCCCGACCAAACGAATATTCCCCGACAAAGCGAATATTGTCCGACAAAATAAAATTTGCACATAACAACCTTAACTTTCAATTTTGTTAATTTAACCACTTACTGTTTCAAAAAAAAATATATATATGAAGAAAAATTAAATTTTGTATTTCATAAAATTCGGGGTCTTACAACTATCACATATTTGTAGAGCAATACTACCATAGATTCATAGAACAGTACTACTACAGATTTGTAATTAGCAATTTTAAGGATCGTGGAGCAATACTACTACAGATTTATAGAGCAGTTCAGAATCGTTGATCAACATCATTATAACAGATTCGTAAAACAACTCTTAAAATCGCAGAATAGCTCAATAAAAAAGAAGAACTAATTTTGCAAACAACAATGCATTTTTTTTATACTTTGAGTATAATATAATATATAGTTCTTACTTAATTTATATAATTTCTCTCTTATTCCCCTTGTAATAAACTATTAAAAACACATTTAATTTCATCTAAATTCAATCAATTAATGGGCTCAAAATTGATCAAAACTCATTGATGAAAAATTTACATTTAACAATAGTACTAACTTACTTTCTTATGACTAACTAAAAAAGAATAATTAAATCCTAAACTAAAGCCTAAAATATAAATGGACTAAATATAATTTTAAACTAATGAATTTTTTTAAATAATAAATAAAACTATATTAAATAAATTAAAACTCCATAAAAATTAAAATATACGGACGTAGAGAAGTCCATATCTCTCCTTGTCTCTTTATGTATATGTTTCTCTTCCTATTTTGTTATCTTTATATGCTTAATTATTTCCTTAATTGTTGTATTATTTGGATAGATGATGATGAATAATTACTCTGGCCTAGGGATGCACAAAAAGCCTACGGCCCACAGGCTAGCCTGGCTTGGCCTGAGCCCAGCCTGGTCAAAGTCCGGATCGGGCCAGTCCGGCCTACAGTTTTTGAACAGGCTGTTATTTTGACGTAAAAGCCCGGCCTACGAAAAAGACCGGTCTGACCCGACCTACGAAAAAGCCCGACCCAACTTACACAAAGGACCGGCCCGGCCCAGCCTGCCCAGCCTAACTAATTCGTTTTAACTATAGACTATAACTTGATATATGTATAAGCAGCAAAAAGACGGATGAAGGGAAGAAATAGTTCATTGTAGGGAGATAATAAACTTTGAAAAATTTTGTTTGGCTTTTTTGTTCATTGTACTAATCACAATTGGTTGACAAATCCGGTTAATGTTCTAAAACTTTTTTAGTTTCAAAATAGAATTAATTAATTTGGGTATTCTAAAATTAATTTTAAAATATATTTAAATTTAAAATTGATTCAATATAATTATAAATTATCTAAAAATATACTACTCAAATTTTCAAGATTAATTTTTTTTTTAAAGTTAGATAAATAAATTCATCAATATTTTTCTTTATCTAGCAGGGTATTGGATGAAAAAAGAAGTAGACTTAGCCCATATTTGTTGGAGATATGCATTTGTTATAGAGATTATTTTACCGCACAAAGAAGAGTACAAGATGTAATAGACAATCAAGATAGTTCAGAAGATCTCGAAGTTGAGGTAGAAATTGGCGAAATTGCACATCCATGAATATTGAAGATATATATTTATTTTTAAGATTGAAGATATAATGAAGAGATATTTTTTGAAGATAGGAAGATACATTTTTTAAAGATTTGAATTTTGAAGACATTTTAAAAATATTTTGAAGCAAAATATTTGTAACCGACTTATTATTTATTATTGATTAATTACTCATTTTTAATTTTTTGTCAATACATTTAATTAATATAGTAGTTAGTTTATTTAATATTTATATTTCACATTAAAAATTAGTTGATTACATTTTTAGGTCTGGCCTGGCCCGACCCGGCCCCGCCCAAGGACTGGACTGGCCCGGCCTAAGGACTGGCCTAACCTGACCTAAAGTCTGGCCCGGCCTAGCCTACAGGCCTCAAAAGGCCAGACTTTGATCGAGAAGTCCGGCCTGGCCCGGCCTACAGGCCCAAAAGTCAAAGTGTGGTCTGGCCTGATGAAAACGGCCAAAGCCTACCAAATCTAGGTCAGGCCGGATCAATCCTGTGACGACCCCAAATTCGGGTTCCATAACCTCGAGTTTGGTTCTCACTATTCAACACATTACTAACAATTAAATACATACATTGCATTTATATATCGCGGAATAATACATATTGGTTCCCTTACAAAAAGGTTACAATACCAGGGTCTATTAACCTTAACATAAACAGTTCCTATCATAAGGAATTACAAAAGGTTTAACAACAGTAAACACAAATTTAAGCATCTAATTAGCATGCATAAACTACTTAAGCTCTGGCATTTCCTTTTCCCTTATCCTTCTTTGAGCAATCAGGATTATCTGAAAAATGGTTCATGATATAGCAAGAATGAGCAACTAGTTTGCTCAGCAAGTTTAGAATAATCATAAAGATTTAATATATCATGAATGAATGAGAAATCTCATCAATGATTCAACAATAGATATAACAATTGTGAATGAAACAGAATTCAAATTTTAATAAACAGAATATTTGAATCTTAAAATGCTGAGTGGTCACTAAGGACCCTGAACTAACTAGGGTATAATAGAGTTTCCTCTGACCCTTTGAGTTGTTTGGTTTTCAAGGGTGTCGACGCCGGGATTTCGCCGTCTCGTTTTTTATTATTAAAATGCCCTTTCCAATTTTAGCCTTTAGATTAAGATGTGACTTTTGAAAAGGGTCGGCTTAGTGTCGACGGGTTTTGAAAGATCGATTTTATAATGAGCCAATTGACCAGAGTCGCCAGTTGGTATATTTAAAATGGATGTACCAACTCATCCGAGTTTAGTTTTCGTAATCGTTGGCTCATATGTGACTCCGATTGATTGGTCCGCAAACCGAGATTCATAGAGTTCGGGGGCTTGCTTAAGCGAGGGGAAGGTGTTAGGCACCCCCCGACTTCCGTGAAAACGGTTACCGCAATCTCGATGTTTTCCTATCCTGTTAAATCCTAAAATGTGTGTGTGTGTGTGTGTGTGTGTGTGTGTGTGTGTGTGTGTGTGTGCCTAAATGGACGTTTGTGGTGCGTTTTGCATAAAAAAGTTTGCTTTTATTTTATATGGCAAAAGTATTTATCTGGAAAGTGTTTTGGACGTTCTTTGACCCAAATGACGAGGCTTCGCTTTTTATAAGAAAGATTGATTTTAATTTCGAAAGCGTTGAGGTTTTTTATTTAGATGTCATTTTAGAAAACAATAGTTTTAAACTTTTGTCAAATAGGAATCGAGACTATACATTGCCTTCTAACAGTTAATATAAATAAAACGAGGGCAACTTCTAGAACTCTTTAACCCTATGCACAAAGTTTAATGAAAACATTGATTTATTTGCAAAAGCGTTTCTTATGACCTTTTAAAACCAAATGGAGTCTTTTTGCCAAACACGGGTTAAAGTTCGCCCAAGACTCTTAATTTTAAACCTCGTGAGTCTAATATCCTAGATTTGATCACTTTTACAAAATCTTCATTATTTGCCTTATTTTGAAAATCATTTTTTGTGTCGTAAATTAAAACAAGCATCCATAACGTGTCGGGGCTATCCACGGGCATGTGAGCCATCCAGACAGCCCCAAACACCCACAATCACATATTTTTTATTATCACAAGGCCTTAACCCGAACACGATTGATATCGCGTTAAGGCCCGATATTACAAATACAACGCTACGGACCCTATGCCACGATTACATATGCCAAAACGTCCATCATCGGGGTTCGATCACGAGGATCTCCCCCCTAGGCTCACAATCATCCCATCACAACACAACCAATACTAAACAAATCTAACAAGATCTAGACATTGGCTATCACATTATACAACCCAAATATCGCCCAAATCAACAATACACATTACTTAACATCATAACGAACGAACAATCACCGTATGGATGTCATCGGGGCGTTAGGAGGAGTTACTTTCCGATGGAAACCTCACTAACAACCCCTAATCCACGGATCATTATCAATATATAACAATAAACTAAATCAAATAAACCCAATCACAACATTATACTAATAATAACACAAAAAAACCCAAGAACACACTCCTCTTTCACCTTGCAATGAACCAAATGAAGCTTTATATTCCACAAAGTGAGCCTAACGACAAGAGTATACAACTATCTAGCAAAAGAACAAAGATTTCTACTCCATACAAGCCAAAACCGAGCTCCTCTCTCTCTCCCTCGCGTATTTCTCTCTCTCTTTTCCTTTCTTTTTTCTTCTCTTTTGCTCTCGGGTGGAAAATGGCCGCATATAGGCTTCAGCAGGCAGCCGCAGATGCATCTGCGGCCGGCCGCAGATGCATCTGCGGCTGCCTGCTGTGGCCGCCTGGCCGCCGCCTCGGCTGTCGTGTGCCGTTCTCGAGCCTCGTGCCTGTCACGTCTGTCGGTGGCAGCGGTTGCATTCGCGGCCGTCCGGCTTGTTTTTTCGATTTTCGTGCCACGCGGTCTTAATTCGCCAATTTCTGCGGTATTATTTTGGAAAGCTGTATTTTTGCAGTCCGGAAATCCCCGAAAAACGTGCCATATTATTCTGGGAGGCTAGTTCGGAGGGATGCGACTTGATATGGAATTTGATAATTGTGCTTGGCTTTCAGGGGGCGCTGCCCCCTACCCCCCCGCCAGCTCGTCGGCGAGCTGGGCAGCCGCTCGCTCACCGGGGAGCGAGACCCCCGAACATCGTAAGCGTAGTGGCCATTTGTCGTCTTTGGTGATCCGAACAGGTTCTTCGGGATTAGCTTTTTGCCTTGCCTGATGCTCGTTGTTTGCTGTGGCGGCTTTGACCGTAAGTTGTTGGGGTGGCTTCGTGTTGGGGTCCACCTTCCTTTTCGCTCGTCGGGTCAAATGACGGTTTTGCCCTCCTGCCAGGGTTAGTACAAAAGTGCAAAATTTGGGTGTCTACAGCTGCCCCTCTTTATCATGTTTATGGAATGGTAAGTGAAATGAACATGATAAAGAAGTAGGCACCCAATGCATGATGATGACAGTACATATTTTAATGATGCAACATATATATCATTGATGCAACATATATACGTTAATGACGCAACACTAATATTACCGGTTACTGCCTCAACTGGACTCGCATCGCATATTCGCCAAAATTATTTTCTCTTGCTTATCGCATATCGCATATTAAATATCAAATCGCATATCATACTAAATCAAAAACGCGTTACATCGCATATGAAGTCGTATATCGCATCGCATTGCACATTGCATCGCATTGTTTTGGTCATCGTCGGATCTTTTCCCAACGGTTCGTTTTTGGACGGTCAGGAATTTGCACTGACGGGTCATTTTTGGACGGTCAGTTCTTGTATCTGACAGGTCATGTTTGGACGGTCAGGGATTTTCACTGACGGGTCATGTTTGGACGGTCAGTTCTTGTATCTGACTGGTCATGTTTGGACGGTCAGAGATTTTCACTGACGGGTCATGTTTGGACGGTCAGTTCTTGTATCTGACTGGTCATGTTTGGACGGTCAGTTTCCTTTGACTGACGGGTCACGTTTGGACGGTCAGTTTCCTTTGACTGACGGGTCATGTTTGGACGGTCAGTTTCCTTTGACTGACGGGTCATGTTTGGGCGGTCAGTTCTTTTGACTGACGGGTCATGTTTGGACGGTCAGTTCTTTTGACTGACGGGTCATGTTGGACGGTCAGGGATTTTCACTGACTGGTCATGTTTGGACGGTCAGGGATTTTCACTGACTGGTCATTTTGGACGGCCAGTTCTTTTGACTGACGGGTCATGTTTGGACGGTCAGTTCTTTTGACTGACGGGTCATGTTTGGACGGTCAGTTTCCTTTGACTGACGGGTCATGTTTGGACGGTCAGTTCTCTTGACTGACGGGTCATGTTGGACGGTCAGGGATTTTCACTGACTGGTCATTTTGGACGGCCAGTTCTTTTGACTGGCGGGTCATGTTGGACGGTCAGGGATTTTCACTGACTGGTCATTTTGGACGGCCAGTTCTTTTGACTGGCGGGTCATGTTGGACGGTCAGGGATTTTCACTGACTGGTCATTTTGGACGGCCAGTTCTTTTGACTGACGGGTCATGTTTGGACGGTCAGTTCTTTTGACTGACGGGTCATGTTGGACGGTCAGGGATTTTCACTGACTGGTCATGTTTGGACGGTCAGGGATTTTCACTGACTGGTCATTTTGGACGGCCAGTTCTTTTGACTGACGGGTCATGTTGGATGGTCAGGGATTTTCACTGACTGGTCATTTTGGACGGCCAGTTCTTTTGACTGACGGGTCATGTTTGGACGGTCAGTTCTTTTGACTGACGGGTCATGTTTGGACGGTCAGTCCTTTTGACTGACGGGTCATGTTTGGACGGTCAGTTCTCTTGACTGACGGGTCATGTTGGACGGTCAGGGATTTTCACTGACTGGTCATTTTGGACGGCCAGTTCTTTTGACTGGCGGGTCATGTTGGACGGTCAGGGATTTTCACTGACTGGTCATTTTGGACGGCCAGTTCTTTTGACTGGCGGGTCATGTTGGACGGTCAGGGATTTTCACTGACTGGTCATTTTGGACGGCCAGTTCTTTTAACTGGCGGGTCATTTTTGAGTTGGTCAGGTATCGTATCTGACTGGTCATTTTTGGCTTGGTCAGGTATCGTTTCTGACTGGTCGCTTTTGGTTTGGTCAGGTATTGTATATGACTGGTCGTTTTTTGGTTTGGTCAGGTTTTCACTGTCGGGTCATTATTGTAATTGCCAGGTCTCGTCTCTGGAATCGTTGTGTACTATCTTAAATGGACTCGCATCGTATTGTACATCATAAAAATGCAATAACTCTAGAGGAAATTCAAAAGGAAAGCGTACCTGATTAGTTTGTGGGGCCTCCCTAGGATTCGTCCTCGTAAATCGCTTTTGCCAGCCACTTCTTTTGGTTTGACTTGTCATTCTTGGGGTTCGTCCTCGTAGATCGCTCTTGACAGCCATCGCTTTTGAGTTGTTATCCTTGTTGATTAGCTGAGGGTGTTTCGGACAGTCATTTTGCAATTTCCTTGATGTTTCATAGATTCTGGGCGCATCGGATCGTGGAAGTTTTCCGCTGTCATGTTCCTCTGATAAATGGCACCGGTATTCGTGACGCTGACAGTCTCGTACCTGTGATTTTTCTTTCATGTATATTTTATTTTTATATATACATGGATGCGCAGATGTTATGCATGGATCAATAGTTATGCTTGGAAGGAAATGACCCCTGTTTAGTCAAATGATACAATTTTCCACGTGTCGTTCCTTTTTTACTACTCAGTTGTGTCATGCCTTATTTGGGAGGACAGTTTCTGGACTTCCAGGTTTGTTCGTTGAATCGCATGCCCCTGATCGTTTCTCTGTTGGGGAATTGTATATGTCGTTTTGAATGCCCAATCGACTCATCCAGGGCTTCTCATCCTGCTCGCAGATCGTCATGTCTTTGAATTTGGGGTGCAGGGACTTCCTTTTATGCTAGAGGATTATGCCTAGATTCTGGGTTGATATCTAGGTGATCCCCTGGTCCGTTAGTCGTATGCCTTTATAGCTCTTTGACTTTCATCTGATTAATGCAGTCCACTTGGCTCCTCTTTTTTCGATGACCGACGACCATGTTGCCCTTCCTTGCCTTTTAATTGACCAGCTCTGACGTCAGGAATTATATCGCTCTTGCATATGCTTGCTTGAGTATCGAGGTAATGTTAACGTACATCATGCTGAGTTTGTCAAAATCCATTGATGGTCGTGGGGGAAGGTTTGTTGATGAGGAGTTTGATATAGACCTGTGCTCCTTTCATTTCCATGATCTTTAAAATGCCCCAGCCTTACTCATGTTTTTGTCGCGGATTCGTACGGGAAGTCATTTCGTTGGTCATGCCGAGTTACCTACACCGATTCATATCCTGCACAAGCAACAAACGCTAAATGCTCGACCGTTCGGGTCGGCGGGGTTAACTTCGATATTACTAAACATCTCAACAGTTGAGCAGATAAAATGGAATGCTCATGATTATGTAATTTGGCTCGTGTTTGTGATGTTTGTGTCTTATCGTTAAAGAAACTCGACATCGAGATGGATCTCTCTTTTCGTAAATCGTGAGTGGATTAATTTGACATTGAATGAATTGCGAATGTATTAATTCACTCTCGATTTCACTTTTTTTTTTTTTTTTTTTTTTTTTTTTTTTTTTTTTTTTTTTTTTTTTTTTTTTTTTTTTTTTTTTTTTTTTTTTTTTTTTTTTTTTTTTTTTTTTTTTTTTTTTTTTTTTTTTTTTTTTTTTTTTTTTTTTTTTTTTTTTTTTTTTTTTTTCTTTTTTCATCTGACGAGTTAGGAAATCATAATAAAAACATTTAAGTATTCATGGTCAATATACGTGAGTATGATCAAATTCAAAACTACCTTCCTTTATCAGATGTATTTTGTCTTCATTCTCGATATCGTTATTCACAGAATTAACGTCATATGGCAAGTGCACTGTGCGATGCATCCTTCGATAGGGGTTTCTTTTCCATGACTTTAGACGAGCCTCTTCTTTCTCTGATCGAACATTTTTTTCTCTTTCTTTTTTCGACTACGCCTTTTCCTTTTCGTGTCCACTTAACTTGTCTCGTTTTCTTAGGCTATTCAGAGTTACCCATTTAACGAGCTTTGGACCAATGACTCCCAAACCATGCGGCTTTAGGGCATTAGGTGTAAAGACACCCCTTCGGGTTTACTTGCTCGAGTAACAAAGGTCACGCTTCGATACAAGTTAGGTGGTTTACTGCATTCATTCCTCGTCTGACCTTGTGCAAGATTCGTTTTCTTAGGCTTGAGTTACCCATGTAGCGAGCGTTGGGGCCGGTGACTCCCAAATCAGACGACTTTAGGGCACCAGGTGTAGAGACACCCTTCAGGCTTAATTACTCGAATAACCCTTGCCACGATTCGAATCTGCTCAGGTCTCTGCAGCTGTAATGCTCGTTTTCTTAGGCTCTGAATTACCCATGTAACGAGTGTTGGGCCGGCGACTCCCAAATCAGATGACTTTAGGGCGCCAGGTGTAAAGACACCCCTCAGGCTTAATTGCTCGAATAATTCAGGCCACGATTCGAGACATTTGGTTCACTTTTATTTATCTTCCGACTCTGCATCAACTGTCATCCTTATCGTCATAGCTTTATACCCCACATCTGAAAGTTGGCGCAAACGCAAAGTGCAGACTTGCCTATGAGGTGGATTCTGCTTCGAACGACACTTCGAAATCAGGTCTTTGTACAGTTTTAATAGGTTGATCAGTTTTAATCATCTAATTATACTCACGAGTCTGCTCCACAGATGCTTGTCAGAATTAATTCGATTCCTAACAAGTCAAATAAAATTTTCTCTTTCCAAAAGTAATGTTAGAGTTAAACTATGTACAGTCTTAATATATGTACATGAAGACAGGAAAGAAATAAATAACTGAGATGAGTTGTATCTTACCTGTGGGTCCTCGTATTCTGAAAGAGCTCTGACTGGAAAGGACCAATTGATCGTACAGCTCTGATGATGTTATTGTACGCTGATGAGATCGTACCATAGATGTTAAATTGCGCACTACCTTTCCATGGATGGTTGATGAATGCCCCAGTGTCGAGTCGTCATCGATTTCAACATTGCCCCAGTCCTGATTGTTGTCAAGGTCATTGCTTCGTGGTGTTTCTGACAGGTGGGCCGATGAAATGTTGGAAACCCAAAATCCTTTGCTTTTGATCAGGTAGGAAGTGCACTCCGATGGGTTGACAGGAGAACAGGTTTGTCTGAGTCATTGATCGTTAACTGTAAAACCATCGAAGGATTCTATAGAATTTTTGCAAAGATTAGACCGCGCCAAAGTGGCTGCCTACGTACTCCTATAGGAAGAGGAGATCAGGTCTTTCGTAGTTCAGGCCTGATAACACACAAGATTGCTTTTCTTTTTCCTTTTTTTTTTTCTTGGTTGTGAGCTCGTCAATCCATTTGTCGATGGTCATGCTCCCTTTGCGGTGATCTCAATGTCGTTGGCCATTTTTTAGCTCTCCTCTGCCCCTCGTACCTTGGATTGTTGAAATTTGATTGACGCGGGGGCTCATTCCTTTGCATGCGGACAGGAAGGTTGGTCACTGTTTTCCCAGATAGCCCTTGCAAGACCAGGGACACATCCTCCTCTTTTCTCTCCTGTGGTCTCTGGGAAGAACTGTCATAGTTTCCACTTTGGATTTGCTCAGCAACAGCCTCAAGAGCCGTGAAGTCTCGGATCTTTCCTGACTTTAACCCCATTTCTGCCATCTCCCCGTGTTTGATCATCTCTGAAAAAGGTTTGCCTAATCCAGCCAATACTCTTTCGTAATAAGGAGCCTCCTGTATGTCTATGAAGGTCATCACCATCTCAGCCTCATCCATTGGAGGGTTCACTTGGGCAGCCATCCCTCTCCACCGTTGAGCATAATCTCTGAAGGATTCATTGGTCTGCTTCCTGATCTTTGTCATCTGGTATCGGTCCGGGGCCATTTGGGATTGAAAGCTGTATTGTGTTAAAAAGGTGTGGGCCAGCTCTTCCCAGTTGTGGATCTTAACATTATCCAATCTCGCATACCATGTCCTAGCCTCCCCTGTCAGGCTTTTCTGGAATAACTGCATTCTCAATGACTCGTCCTCAGCATATGCCCCAAGTTCTCCGATGTAGACTTTCAGATGCGTGTAAGGATCCCCCGACCCGTTATACTTTTCAAATTCGGGGATCTTGAACTTCTCGGGGTATCTGGTTCCCGGAAAGATGCACAGGTCGGAATAGTTAACACTGCCATACGACCCGATCCCCTTCATCGTTTTGATGGCCTCTTCCATCTGCTTTATTTTCTTACTAACCCCACTGGCTACCTCGTCTTCAGGGATGATAATGACTTGCTTTGGTAGCTCTACTTTTGGAGTTTCTGGGGTCAGTGCGTTTCCTTGGGATGATGGCCCCGCCGGGTCCTCGAGCTGTGGCCCTGCCTTCATTTTGAAATGCTCTTTGAGCAACATAGTCAGCTCTGTCATTTGATTTTTTACAGCATTGAACTCTTCCCGAGATACGGGAGCCAGATCAGGATTAGGGTTCTCAGCCATCTCGACTGTTAATTCTCTGGCTTTCTTAGATCGGAGACGGGTTTGGGGAGCAATCCTGCGTATAAAACAACCGAAGTTTAGTTTCGGGAAATGACACTAGTGGATGCATGCTAAAGCAAATATTTTTGTGTTTTTGAGTTTTTGTAATCTTTTCCTGCAAACACAGGGTCAGTATCCCTTTATTTTAACCAACGTATGACAGTGTGCAATTATGATGCTCTCCAAGCTGTCCCTGTAAAACAGAGGTTAGTATTTTTTTTTTTTTTTTTTTTTTTTTTTTTTTTTTTTTTTTTTTTTTTTTTTTTTTTTTTTTTGGCAAAAGCAGGCGGTACAAAATGATTGACTGAAGTACGATATCACGTGTGTAAAGCGTAAAAGGGTATGAAGAGACTTCCCACGCGTTGGGTTTATCTGAGGCTGACCTACCCTAAGTTACTCTCGCGGGCTTTTCGGCATGAAGGTTCCCAGATCTTCGCAACATACTAGAAAGGAATAAATCCGATCTTTCAATTGGATTGGATCTGAGTGGATGCTTTTCCTGAGCCTCGCCGGGGAGCACCCCTTTGAGTCCAGTAATCCACATCCGACGGGTTTGCCTCAGGAGGAGGAACTGCTCAACATACATTCAATCATACATTCATCGTACCTCACCGTATGCAAATGATGGCATTAAAATAAAGCATTCGTAAAGATAACGCAATCACAAATCTCGCACATTCATTCATACGCACACAAAAGGTAAATCGACGTAAATAAAGCACACACATTTTTGAATTTTTAAAGGATAGTAAGACATCGAGATTTAAAATGCGGCTTAAGCCCTCTAATGTCCCCAGCAGAGTCGCCAGCTGTCGACGCCGGGATTTCGCCGTCTCGTTTTTTATTATTAAAATGCCCTTTCCAATTTTAGCCTTTAGATTAAGATGTGACTTTTGAAAAGGGTCGGCTTAGTGTCGACGGGTTTTGAAAGATCGATTTTATAATGAGCCAATTGACCAGAGTCGCCAGTTGGTATATTTAAAATGGATGTACCAACTCATCCGAGTTTAGTTTTCGTAATCGTTGGCTCATATGTGACTCCGATTGATTGGTCCGCAAACCGAGATTCATAGAGTTCGGGGGCTTGCTTAAGCGAGGGGAAGGTGTTAGGCACCCCCCGACTTCCGTGAAAACGGTTACCGCAATCTCGATGTTTTCCTATCCTGTTAAATCCTAAAATGTGTGTGTGTGTGTGTGTGTGTGTGTGTGTGTGTGTGTGTGTGTGTGCCTAAATGGACGTTTGTGGTGCGTTTTGCATAAAAAAGTTTGCTTTTATTTTATATGGCAAAAGTATTTATCTGGAAAGTGTTTTGGACGTTCTTTGACCCAAATGACGAGGCTTCGCTTTTTATAAGAAAGATTGATTTTAATTTCGAAAGCGTTGAGGTTTTTTATTTAGATGTCATTTTAGAAAACAATAGTTTTAAACTTTTGTCAAATAGGAATCGAGACTATACATTGCCTTCTAACAGTTAATATAAATAAAACGAGGGCAACTTCTAGAACTCTTTAACCCTATGCACAAAGTTTAATGAAAACATTGATTTATTTGCAAAAGCGTTTCTTATGACCTTTTAAAACCAAATGGAGTCTTTTTGCCAAACACGGGTTAAAGTTCGCCCAAGACTCTTAATTTTAAACCTCGTGAGTCTAATATCCTAGATTTGATCACTTTTACAAAATCTTCATTATTTGCCTTATTTTGAAAATCATTTTTTGTGTCGTAAATTAAAACAAGCATCCATAACGTGTCGGGGCTATCCACGGGCATGTGAGCCATCCAGACAGCCCCAAACACCCACAATCACATATTTTTTATTATCACAAGGCCTTAACCCGAACACGATTGATATCGCGTTAAGGCCCGATATTACAAATACAACGCTACGGACCCTATGCCACGATTACATATGCCAAAACGTCCATCATCGGGGTTCGATCACGAGGATCTCCCCCCTAGGCTCACAATCATCCCATCACAACACAACCAATACTAAACAAATCTAACAAGATCTAGACATTGGCTATCACATTATACAACCCAAATATCGCCCAAATCAACAATACACATTACTTAACATCATAACGAACGAACAATCACCGTATGGATGTCATCGGGGCGTTAGGAGGAGTTACTTTCCGATGGAAACCTCACTAACAACCCCTAATCCACGGATCATTATCAATATATAACAATAAACTAAATCAAATAAACCCAATCACAACATTATACTAATAATAACACAAAAAAACCCAAGAACACACTCCTCTTTCACCTTGCAATGAACCAAATGAAGCTTTATATTCCACAAAGTGAGCCTAACGACAAGAGTATACAACTATCTAGCAAAAGAACAAAGATTTCTACTCCATACAAGCCAAAACCGAGCTCCTCTCTCTCTCCCTCGCGTATTTCTCTCTCTCTTTTCCTTTCTTTTTTCTTCTCTTTTGCTCTCGGGTGGAAAATGGCCGCATATAGGCTTCAGCAGGCAGCCGCAGATGCATCTGCGGCCGGCCGCAGATGCATCTGCGGCTGCCTGCTGTGGCCGCCTGGCCGCCGCCTCGGCTGTCGTGTGCCGTTCTCGAGCCTCGTGCCTGTCACGTCTGTCGGTGGCAGCGGTTGCATTCGCGGCCGTCCGGCTTGTTTTTTCGATTTTCGTGCCACGCGGTCTTAATTCGCCAATTTCTGCGGTATTATTTTGGAAAGCTGTATTTTTGCAGTCCGGAAATCCCCGAAAAACGTGCCATATTATTCTGGGAGGCTAGTTCGGAGGGATGCGACTTGATATGGAATTTGATAATTGTGCTTGGCTTTCAGGGGGCGCTGCCCCCTACCCCCCCGCCAGCTCGTCGGCGAGCTGGGCAGCCGCTCGCTCACCGGGGAGCGAGACCCCCGAACATCGTAAGCGTAGTGGCCATTTGTCGTCTTTGGTGATCCGAACAGGTTCTTCGGGATTAGCTTTTTGCCTTGCCTGATGCTCGTTGTTTGCTGTGGCGGCTTTGACCGTAAGTTGTTGGGGTGGCTTCGTGTTGGGGTCCACCTTCCTTTTCGCTCGTCGGGTCAAATGACGGTTTTGCCCTCCTGCCAGGGTTAGTACAAAAGTGCAAAATTTGGGTGTCTACAAAGGGGATCAGCCTATTCAACCCGCTGTATATGCATTACATTTAGTCACTGGCGCCCAAAGTCGGTTTCCCGACACAAAATCCCCTAATTTAGGGTTGTTCAATTCTCAGACTTAATATAAGAAATCCGCACCCAACAATGGTTTGGATAAGCTTTTAAAAGTATTCAAGTTATTGAATTTAGAAACGTAATGTCTAGCTGAATTATTAGCTTAAGACATTTTTAATACAGTTCATGAATCAAGAACTAATAAGCTTCAAATGCACTAAGTGCGATTGTATAAACAATATGGATGTGGAATAATTTTAAATAATTAAACCACTGCAAGCTTTAACAATAAATACAAGTATGGAAACTGGTTCAACGATAATAATTGAGTAGGGTTAGAGAACTTGCCTGTTTGCTCAGCTACAATAATTGTCTAGCTTTAACTAACCTGCTTTGAAAGACCTAACATTAATAAAGTCGGTCTAATAATTAGTACGGCGTATTTGCATAACTATACGCTTAACAACGAACTTATTTACCACACATAAGTACTAACACATAATTTACATTAGTCAAAACAATATTATTAACCTTATAGACACTTAATCATCTTAGGTTAATAATTTAATAAGTTAGAAAAATATTTTTCTTAAGTGTTGGACACTTATTAAACCTTTAAACAACTTATTATAATTGTTTAATTAAATTCAATTTATTTTATTATCTCAATCTCTTTTTAATTACTATTTAATATTGATTAAATAGAAGTTAATTAATTAACTCTAGTTATTATTTAAAATAAATAATAACTAATTGTACTTACCTATTATTTAATTATAATTAAATAATAAATAATTATTAACTTAGTTTTAACCTTCTTTAATTTAATGTTAATCAACCAATAATTAACCAAGTAATTAACCTTACTTATTATTTAATTAAGGAAATTAAATAATAGTTTACTAATCTTAATCTTCTTTAATTATTATTTAATGTCAATTAAATAATAATTAATTATTTTAATTAATTTTAATTATTATTTAAGGTTAAATAATAATCAAATCATTCTTATTTATTATTTAAATTAAATAATAAATTATTACTCTAATAACTTAATTTTCATTAATCGTTATTTAACGCTAATTAAATAATAATTAATTACTTAATTATCCTTATTTATTATTTACTAATATTTAAATAATAAATAATTAATTTATAAATTTTATCTCTCTTTAAATATTATTTAATAGGCATTAAATAATAATTGCTAATTTATCATCTTTATTTATTATTAACATTTAAAATAATAAATAAATAATAATTTATTTAACTTAACCATGGTTTAGCTAACTAGATTAATATTTAAAATATTTAAATATTAAACTTAATGAAAAATATCCTCCCCAATATTATCTTTGTATTATTATTATTTTTGTTATAATTTTAATTTAATTTTTAAATATTTAAATTAATTAAAATTAACCCGAATGGCATTTTCGTAATTAAGTTGAAAAACCGGACCGATGGCAATTTCGTAAATAATTCGAAAACTGAACCGAGGGCAGAATGGTAATTCTGCCGAAAAAAACACGGAGGGGCAAAATGGTAATTTCACCGAATTTTTCCTTCCGCGCATGGCGCGCGTTTCAGATTATACGGCCCAAAACGACGCCGTTTTTGGAAACGCGGATACGGCTTCCGCGCGTTAGCGCGGCGTAATTTTTTTCTGAGGCAAAACGACGCCGTTTTGTCTCCGCGTCCGACTGTGCACAGTGGCCGCGCATTGCGCGGAAACCTTTAGTTTTTTTTTTTCTCCACAGATTGTGAACAGTGTTCCGGCTATACACACTTTAATTAAAATTATACCTTCAATAAATCTTTAACTCTTCAATAAAAATCCAAAAAAATTACCAATCATCTTATATTAATTTATAACATGAAAAATTAATTTTTCATGATTTAATATCAATATTTTTTTATAAAAAAATTTTTACATCACATAAACTACCATAAATCATAACTTTTTGTGTATAACTCCATTTTATGTGATTCAAACTTTGTTTTTCTCATGATTTAATGTTCTATAATATTAGAACATCAAACCTAAGTTTTACAAAAATATTTTTGGTAATATATTTCAAAACTTGTTTACACACTACTAAATACATGTTTTTTTTTCATTCAATAAAACTCATAACACATAAGTTAAACACATGATCAACTATATAAACATACATAGCATGATATTAACCATAGAAATTATTACACTAATATTTATACCATAACTTAAAAGAAAAACAAGATTAGAGTTTAAAAATAACTACCTTGTTTTGATAGCTATTCTCCTCTTCTTTCCAAAATATGTTGTGAAGGAGGATGACATGAACTAACTTAGGATTTCTTCTTCTTACTTGATCTCTCAAATATTATGCTCTCATTTAAAGTTTTCTCTCAACTCTCTCTACCTCTCTTTTGCTTGAAAAATAAAATGAAGTATATCTCACATTTCAAGTATACTTGAAATATTACTAGATACACAAATTATATTTAATAATTTTAGCCCATCATGCACCTATTGGATACTTACACAAGTTAACCACATTAGGTGAAAAGAAGCATGGTGCATGTACTACAAAAAGAAAACAAGCAACCCTTTTATTAATTAAATGAAAAATCAAATAATAATAATAACTCATTCTCTCTCCTCCCTCTTGTCGGCTGGTAGCTTCATCTATGTCCCAAAAATTTTGACACATTTTTATTTTTAATAATTAATAAGTTAATTTAAGTATTTTTCAAGTGGGCCAATCATTGGGCTTTAATTTAAAATACCAATTGGGCTTCTATTAAATTGTTTGGGCTACTAAATTGTCAAATTTTATTATTCTACACTTGGGCTACTAATTGACCCATGTTGGGCTAATTTAATAATTTATACATTAATTATTCAATCCATGATTAAATAAATAATTAGATTGAATAAATAATTAAATATTCTAACCCATTATTATTAAATTACTAAATGGACTAATAAATATTATTATTAATATTTCACATTATTTATATTAATTAATAATCATATTAATTAATTTATTATATTTAATTCACTCATTATATTCAATTTAATTGAATATTTAATTAATAGGAAACTTATCAATTATTTTGATGTTAAAACTTTAAGGTTTGTTCACTAATTTAATAACATATTAGTGACCTCCTTTAATTAATTTTAACAATTAATTACATAATTATTTAATCACATAATTAATTAATCACATAAAAAGATTTAAATAATCTCGTAAAAATAACTCGTTGGAAATTCAATTAATAATTTAATTAATAAAGATGTGGAAATTCTAGGACATTACATTCTCCCCTCCTTATAAAAAATTCCGTCCTCGGAATTGTAAAAATAAGGTTACTCAAATAAAAACGGGTAATTTGCCCTCATTTCCTCCTCTAATTCCCACGTAGCTTCTTCAATGGCGTGATTCCTCCAAAGTACTTTGACAGAATGAATTATCTTATTTCTCAGTTTCTGTTCCTTCCTATCAAGTATCTGAATAGGAACTTCTTCATATGATAAGTCCTTACCAACTTGAATTGGTTCATAGGAGATAACGTGCTTGTAGTCTGGTTTGTATGGCCGCAATACCGACACGTGAAACACATTGTGAATATGTTCCAATTCAGGAGGTAAAGCTACCTCGTATGCTACTTCACCCACTCTTCTCAATATTTCGAACGGTCCTATGAACCTTGGACTCAATTTCCCCTTCTTTCCAAACCCGATCTTCCCTTTCCAGGGAGATACCTTAATGAACACAAAACTCCCCACCTCGAAGTCTCGTTTCTGTCGATGTAAATTGGCGTATTTCTTTTGACGGTCTTGAGCTGCTACTAGCCGAGCTCTTATTACCTTGATAATTTCTACCGTCTGTTGAACCAATTCTGGCCCCAACAGTCGGCGTTCTCCTACCTCATCCCAACATAGAGGTGTTCTGCATTTTCTGCCATATAAAGCTTCGTAAGGCGGCATACCTATGCTCGCATGATAACTGTTGTTATATGCAAACTCAACTAGTGGTAGATGGATTTCCCAACTGCCCTTGAAATCCATCACGCAGGCCCTGAGCATATCTTCCAATGTATGAATTGTTCTCTCACTTTGCCCATCAGTCTGCGGATGATACGCTGTACTCATTCTCAACTGTGTCCCCAATCTCTCCTGAAGACTTCTCCAAAATTTTGACGTGAAACGCGGATCTCTGTCTGACACAATCGATACCGGCACCCCATGTCTTGAAACTATCTCTTTGATGTACAATTTGGACAACTGATCCAAACTGAACCTAATCTTGATCGACAAAAAGTGCGCTGACTTTGTTAGCCGATCCACAATCACCCAAATTGCGTCATATCCCTTCTGTGTTGCTGGAAGTCCTACCACAAAATCCATTGTGATATGCTCCCATTTCCACTCAGGAATTTCTAACGGCTATAACAATCCACTTGGTCTCTGATGTTCGGCCTTTACCCTTTGACAAGTTAGGCATCGGCTGACACATTCTGCAACCTCCCTCTTTAAATTCGGCCACCAAAAATGCTGACGTAGATCTTGATACATCTTCGTACTCCCCGGATGTATCGAGTATCTTGTACTGTGGGCCTCTTGCAAAATTTCCTCTCGTAATTCAGGCACTAGCGGTACCCAAACACGATTTTCAAATCTCAGCAATCACATGCTATCAATTTTAAACTTGACCTCTTCTCCATCGGTCATCCTCTTCCGGATTCTGTCACATTCCTCATCTTTGTCTTGAGCCTCTTTCACCCTATCTAACAAGGTTGGGCTCACCTCGACTTCTATTGACTCGTTTGGACTTCTCACTTCCAACTCCATTCGAGCCATCTCTTGAACCAATTGTTCTTGATCTGTCAATATGAACAATTTCTCCCTGCTCTTTCTACTCAGAGCATCCGCTACTACGTTGGCCTTGCCGGGATGATATAGAATTTCACAATCATAATCTTTGATCAATTCCAACCATCTCCGTTGCCTCATATTCAGCTCCTTCTGTGTGAAGATATACTTCAGACTCTTATGGTCTGTGAATATCTCACATTTTTCTCCGTACAGATAATGTCTCCAAATTTTAAGGGCAAACACTACCGCTGCCAGCTCCAAGTCGTGGGTAGGATATCCCTTCTCATAATCTTTTAATTGTCTGGACGCATACGCAATGACTTTGCCGTTTTGCATAAGCACACAGCCAAGCCCCTTGTGCGATGCATCACTGTAGACCGTAAAACCTCCTGTATCGTCTGGTAAGGTCAATACAGGTGCTTCACTAAGTCTTTTCTTTAACTCCTGAAAACTTTCCTCACACTTCTCTGTCCACACGTATTTCACCGTCTTTCTTGTTAAGTTGGTCAACGGTGTTGCTATCTTTGAGAAGTCTTGAATGAACCTCCGATAGTAACCCGCTAACCCTAAGAAACTTCTTATTTCTGTCGGCGTCCTTGGTTGCTCCCAATTCATTACCGATTCAACCTTCGCCGGATCAACCGAAACTCCCTCCTTGTCAATAACATGACCTAAAAATTGAACTCTTTCCAACCAGAATTCACACTTTGAAAACTTAGCGTACAACCGCTCCTTCCGTAAAACCTCCAACACCAATCTTAGGTGTTCAGCATGCTCCTCCTCCGTTTTGGAATACACCAGAATATCGTCAATGAACACGACTACAAATTTATCCAAGTATTGCTTGAATATTCTGTTCATCATGTCCATAAATGCGGCTGGCGCATTCGTTAGTCCAAACGACATCACCAGAAACTCATAATGCCCATATCGAGTTCTGAATGCCGTCTTGGGTATATCCTCCTTCCTGACTTTCAACTGATGATAACCAGTCCTTAAGTCAATCTTTGAAAAGTACTTCGCCCCTTTCAATTGATCGAAAAGATCGTCAATTCGTGGTAACGGGTACTTGTTCTTAATTGTCACCTTATTCAGCTCTCTATAATCCATACACAATCTCATCGATCCATCCTTCTTCTTTACAAACAGCACCGGTGCTCCCCATGGAGAAACACTTGGCTGAATGTACTTATTGTCTAACAACTCCTGCAATTGCACCATCAATTCCTTTAGTTCTACCGGAGCCATCCTATATGGTGCTTTTGATATCGGTGCTGTCCCCGGTACTAAATCAATCACGAATTCTATCTCCCTGTCCGGCGGTAAACCCGGCAGTACATCTGGAAAAACATCCGTAAACTCCCTAACTACTGGTATTTGCTCCATCTCGGGACTCACCACTTATGTGTCAACCACATGAGCCAAATACCCTACACAACCTTTCTTCAATAATTTCTTGGCCTGCATCATCGTCAGACAAGAAGACTGTCTTGACGATTTGCTGCCATAAAATACGACCTTAGACTTATTTGGTGTCTTAAGGTGTATGCACTTCTTCTGACAATCAATTATCGCCCCGTGGTTAAACAACCAATCCATCCCAAGTATTACATCAAATTCCCCCAGACGTATTGGAATTAGATTCACATTTAATTTCTGACCCCTGATTTCAGCACAACAATTTCTATGTATGTACTCTACCGGAATCACTTCTTTATTAGCAACTTCTATGTTCATTGAGTTTTCTAGTTTGTCCCTAGGCAACTCTAATCGTCTAGCGAAATCATCAGACATAAATGAACAGGTAGCACCCGAATCAAACAATACATATGCATTTATATTATTGATCGGAATAATACCTGACACCACGTCTTTTGACCCCACGGCATCTTGCACCGTCATATTGAACGTCCGGGCTGTCGGCTTGTTCTGTGGTACCGGTCCCCCGATAGCCAATTTGTTGTTATTGCCCCTGTAGCCGCTACCCCCGTCATTCTTCTTCTTAGGGCAATCTTTTATCAGGTGGTCAGATGCTCCGCAAGAAAAACATCTCACTTTCTTTGGAAGGGGACAATTTGGAGAAATATGTCCCACCTGCCCACAATTATAACACGTATTCTTCCCTTTCCTGCACTCCCCGAAGTGGTTCTTTCCACATATATTGCATGCTGGCTTTTTCTGAACACTTCCTTGTTGATTCCCCGAGCTCTTGTCGTTGCTGCTGTTGTCCCATTTGCGCTTGTTGTTGTTATTGTTGTTATTATTCCCCCCACTGTTACTGTTCTTGCTTCCCCCTTCGTTTTTCTTTTTGTTTCTCTCCTGGTTGTACTTGGTTAATGCGTCGCTTCCTCCTTCAGCAATGATTGACTTCTCCAACAAAGTTGCGAATGAGTCAATCTGCAGTACCGCTACCTTGTTGAATATCCAAGGTCTCAATCCATTTTCGAATCTTCTGGCCTTGCGTTCCTCCGTATCCACTTGATGTGGAGCGAACCTGGCCAGCTCATTAAATCTTGCCGCGTACTCAGGTACCGACATGTTTTCCTGCTTCAGTTCTAGAAATTTCACTTCCATCCTACTTTTCATACTCTTCGGGAAATAATTCTCATCGAATATTTCCTTAAATCTTGTCCATGACACCACCCCCTCGCCAGCCCTATTCTGATTGGCTTCCCACCAGAAATTGGCCTCTCCCTTCATCATATAGGTAGCAAAGATTGTCTTTTGCTCCTCAGCTACCCTCGCGATAACGAACGCTTTCTCTATTTCCTTTATCCATGACTGGGCCTCTATCGGATCCGACGTTCCCCTAAACTCTGGCGGTCCCACCGCCTTAAAATCTTTGAAATTTGCCAACTGAGTTGGTGGTGGTGGTGGTGGATTTGCTACAACAGGGTGTCTGTGTTGCATTGCCTCAGCTAGCATGTCGACGAAGTTTTGCATAGGGTCTACGTTGTGTCCCCCCTGGTCATTGTTAACTGACTCTTCTACCCCCTGGTTCCTTGGTGGTTGTCTACGTGGCGGCATTTTCTGTTATAAACAAAAATTTACATTATTATACTGGTTTCATCTTTTTCATTTCATTATTTTGTATCTTAGGCAATGTTTAGCTAAAAATACAAGTAATTATTTCAACACGCATATAAACATAAATTCAACTGCATTTATACTCATATGCTAAAACAGGAGTGCGTAACACTTTACATCAAAAAGCATACTGCTATAAATGCTTCTATCCCAGAGAAGCTACAAAAGATGGGATTTGACATATCCTACAACTTCCTAGAGTTGGGATTTAGTGACATATTAACCCTCTAATAAAACAAAAGTTGGGTTCTACTGCATCTATTTACATACGAAATTAGAAAATAACTACTACTACTACTGACTGCGCATCCCCCTACGGATCGCGTCGTCATACTCCTCATCCCCGATGGCCATCACCACACTCCTGCTGATGGTGTGCATAGACTGGCCCTCCTCAGCTGGGTAGTAGTGCACCCTGCTCTGAAGCCTACCATATGAAGATCGGTAGACGTAGCTAAGTCTATCCGTCCTCACCCGTTTCTCGCGGACCTCCTCCTCTAGCTCAATCATCTGACCATAAGCGGCATCCCGCTGTCTCTCCATCTCTATACGGTCCTCTATCGCCTCCTGCCAGTGTGCACGGATGGCGGCCTTCTCTGCCTGAACCTGCTGAACCTTCAGCTCAGCCTCTGCCAACCTAGTCTCAACCACTGCTAATTTAGCCTGCAGCTCTACATCCTGCTCTACCAGCTGATGAGTTAGCACCGCAAGGTGCTCCACTGAATCCTCGTACTCCTGTACCTGATCCTCCAGTCCTACAATCCTCTCCTTCAGCTCTGCGTTCTCGCCAGAGAACTGATAAGCCGCATCCCTATATTGATCCTCCATGTGCTGGTGGGTCAGATTCTGCTCCTCTAGATGCTGGACCCTTGCCTCCAGCCCCTCGTTCCTATCGGTCAGTCCCTCTATGATGTCAGCGGCAGTGGTGCCCATGCCATCAGCTGACTCCTCCTCCTCAGACTCCTCTGACTCTGCCTCATCCTCACTGTAAGGCCTCATGACTCCGCCCCAGACGGGCTCCACACGATCCCCCTCCTCAGGATCTGACTCTGGCTCCTCTACGGGTGCAGCCACCAGCGGCTGTGCAGTATCCATATGGATATCAATATAGTCCTCCTCAGCAGTGCGACTCGACTGTCCGATCTCTGCCATCCTATATCATAAAACAATAACACACGTTAGTACAGCAATAAAATATATTCATTGATGAAATGAAATGATATTTTATCATGTACATCTCGGCTCGATGGATTTTCTCAATCCATCTCCACAAATACACAACATGATGAATCTCCCCGATTCATCCCCTAACGCACTCGATATGAGTTTAATACTAAGGTTATAACTTAGGTTTCGCAAATCCTAACGTTTCTAACCTACAGCTCTGATACCAACCTGTGACGACCCCAAATTCGGGTTCCATAACCTCGAGTTTGGTTCTCACTATTCAACACATTACTAACAATTAAATACATACATTGCATTTATATATCGCGGAATAATACATATTGGTTCCCTTACAAAAAGGTTACAATACCAGGGTCTATTAACCTTAACATAAACAGTTCCTATCATAAGGAATTACAAAAGGTTTAACAACAGTAAACACAAATTTAAGCATCTAATTAGCATGCATAAACTACTTAAGCTCTGGCATTTCCTTTTCCCTTATCCTTCTTTGAGCAATCAGGATTATCTGAAAAATGGTTCATGATATAGCAAGAATGAGCAACTAGTTTGCTCAGCAAGTTTAGAACAATCATAAAGATTTAATATATCATGAATGAATGAGAAATCTCATCAATGATTCAACAATAGATATAACAATTGTGAATGAAACAGAATTCAAATTTTAATAAACAGAATATTTGAATCTTAAAATGCTGAGTGGTCACTAAGGACCCTGAACTAACTAGGGTATAATAGAGTTTCCTCTGACCCTTTGAGTTGTTTGGTTTTCAAGGGGATCAGCCTATTCAACCCGCTGTATATGCATTACATTTAGTCACTGGCGCCCAAAGTCGGTTTCCCGACACAAAATCCCCTAATTTAGGGTTGTTCAATTCTCAGACTTAATATAAGAAATCCGCACCCAACAATGGTTTGGATAAGCTTTTAAAAGTATTCAAGTTATTGAATTTAGAAACGTAATGTCTAGCTGAATTATTAGCTTAAGACATTTTTAATACAGTTCATGAATCAAGAACTAATAAGCTTCAAATGCACTAAGTGCGATTGTATAAACAATATGGATGTGGAATAATTTTAAATAATTAAACCACTGCAAGCTTTAACAATAAATACAAGTATGGAAACTGGTTCAACGATAATAATTGAGTAGGGTTAGAGAACTTGCCTGTTTGCTCAGCTACAATAATTGTCTAGCTTTAACTAACCTGCTTTGAAAGACCTAACATTAATAAAGTCGGTCTAATAATTAGTACGGCGTATTTGCATAACTATACGCTTAACAACGAACTTATTTACCACACATAAGTACTAACACATAATTTACATTAGTCAAAACAATATTATTAACCTTATAGACACTTAATCATCTTAGGTTAATAATTTAATAAGTTAGAAAAATATTTTTCTTAAGTGTTGGACACTTATTAAACCTTTAAACAACTTATTATAATTGTTTAATTAAATTCAATTTATTTTATTATCTCAATCTCTTTTTAATTACTATTTAATATTGATTAAATAGAAGTTAATTAATTAACTCTAGTTATTATTTAAAATAAATAATAACTAATTGTACTTACCTATTATTTAATTATAATTAAATAATAAATAATTATTAACTTAGTTTTAACCTTCTTTAATTTAATGTTAATCAACCAATAATTAACCAAGTAATTAACCTTACTTATTATTTAATTAAGGAAATTAAATAATAGTTTACTAATCTTAATCTTCTTTAATTATTATTTAATGTCAATTAAATAATAATTAATTATTTTAATTAATTTTAATTATTATTTAAGGTTAAATAATAATCAAATCATTCTTATTTATTATTTAAATTAAATAATAAATTATTACTCTAATAACTTAATTTTCATTAATCGTTATTTAACGCTAATTAAATAATAATTAATTACTTAATTATCCTTATTTATTATTTACTAATATTTAAATAATAAATAATTAATTTATAAATTTTATCTCTCTTTAAATATTATTTAATAGGCATTAAATAATAATTGCTAATTTATCATCTTTATTTATTATTAACATTTAAAATAATAAATAAATAATAATTTATTTAACTTAACCATGGTTTAGCTAACTAGATTAATATTTAAAATATTTAAATATTAAACTTAATGAAAAATATCCTCCCCAATATTATCTTTGTATTATTATTATTTTTGTTATAATTTTAATTTAATTTTTAAATATTTAAATTAATTAAAATTAACCCGAATGGCATTTTCGTAATTAAGTTGAAAAACCGGACCGATGGCAATTTCGTAAATAATTCGAAAACTGAACCGAGGGCAGAATGGTAATTCTGCCGAAAAAAACACGGAGGGGCAAAATGGTAATTTCACCGAATTTTTCCTTCCGCGCATGGCGCGCGTTTCAGATTATACGGCCCAAAACGACGCCGTTTTTGGAAACGCGGATACGGCTTCCGCGCGTTAGCGCGGCGTAATTTTTTTCTGAGGCAAAACGACGCCGTTTTGTCTCCGCGTCCGACTGTGCACAGTGGCCGCGCATTGCGCGGAAACCTTTAGTTTTTTTTTTTTTTTTTTTTTTTTCACAGATTGTGAACAGTGTTCCGGCTATACACACTTTAATTAAAATTATACCTTCAATAAATCTTTAACTCTTCAATAAAAATCCAAAAAAATTACCAATCATCTTATATTAATTTATAACATGAAAAATTAATTTTTCATGATTTAATATCAATATTTTTTTATAAAAATTTTTTTACATCACATAAACTACCATAAATCATAACTTTTTGTGTATAACTCCATTTTAAGTGATTCAAACTTTGTTTTTCTCATGATTTAATGTTCTATAATATTAGAACATCAAACCTAAGTTTTACAAAAATATTTTTGGTAATATATTTCAAAACTTGTTTACACACTACTAAATACATGTTTTTTTTTCATTCAATAAAACTCATAACACATAAGTTAAACACATGATCAACTATATAAACATACATAGCATGATATTAACCATAGAAATTATTACACTAATATTTATACCATAACTTAAAAGAAAAACAAGATTAGAGTTTAAAAATAACTACCTTGTTTTGATAGCTATTCTCCTCTTCTTTCCAAAATATGTTGTGAAGGAGGATGGCATGAACTAACTTAGGATTTCTTCTTCTTACTTGATCTCTCAAATATTATGCTCTCACTTAAAGTTTTCTCTCAACTCTCTCTACCTCTCTTTTGCTTGAAAAATAAAATGAAGTATATCTCACATTTCAAGTATACTTGAAATATTACTAGATACACAAATTATATTTAATAATTTTAGCCCATCATGCACCTATTGGATACTTACACAAGTTAACCACATTAGGTGAAAAGAAGCATGGTGCATGTACTACAAAAAGAAAACAAGCAACCCTTTTATTAATTAAATGAAAAATCAAATAATAATAATAACTCATTCTCTCTCCTCCCTCTTGTCGGCTGGTAGCTTCATCTATGTCCCAAAAATTTTGACACATTTTTATTTTTAATAATTAATAAGTTAATTTAAGTATTTTTCAAGTGGGCCAATCATTGGGCTTTAATTTAAAATACCAATTGGGCTTCTATTAAATTGTTTGGGCTACTAAATTGTCAAATTTTATTATTCTACACTTGGGCTACTAATTGACCCATGTTGGGCTAATTTAATAATTTATACATTAATTATTCAATCCATGATTAAATAAATAATTAGATTGAATAAATAATTAAATATTCTAACCCATTAGTATTAAATTACTAAATGGACTAATAAATATTATTATTAATATTTCACATTATTTACATTAATTAATAATCATATTAATTAATTTATTATATTTAATTCACTCATTATATTCAATTTAATTGAATATTTAATTAATAGGAAACTTATCAATTATTTTGATGTTAAAACTTTAAGGTTTGTTCACTAATTTAATAACATATTAGTGACCTCCTTTAATTAATTTTAACAATTAATTACATAATTATTTAATCACATAATTAATTAATCACATAAAAAGATTTAAATAATCTCGTAAAAATAACTCGTTGGAAATTCAATTAATAATTTAATTAATAAAGATGTGGAAATTCTAGGACATTACAAATCCGACCTACTGTGCATGTCTATTCTGACCTTACCTACATTTACTAATCAATTAATTAATTTGCAAACTCATGCATGCATGATTGATTTCATTAAATTCGGTTGGATAAGGTTGTTTTCTGTGGGGTTGGGATTGAGCACCAAAATAGAATATATATTAAGTTGGCCAAATATATATAATGGATAAAAATTTATTATATATTTAATTCATTTAATTTGACATATTTTAAAATTTAAAATTAAAATAATTTATTAAAAATTATAAAATAATAAATTTTACAATAATTAGTATTTTTTAGATAATTTATAATATTAATTATTTTACTAATTAAAAATAAAAAAATTTATGTCAATTTTGAGTTTAAAAATATCTTATGTTAACTTTCAAAAATAAATAATGATCCTATATTTTAGAACGGATGAAGCATTATATTTAGAATGAGAGTTCCATTTAATTTTTAACTTTTGTATGTCGTAGATGCATACACTTTATAAGCAATTCTAAACCACCTCTTTAATTCATAGTTCTCCTTTTTAATATTAAGTTTTAAGAAAAAAGTGATTTCAATTACTTTTTAGTCCTATCTAAATAAAATGATATGTTTTGTAAGTAATTATGACATATGCAAGTGTCAAATTTAAACTAAAATTAATTATTTTAAAAATAAGTTGTATAAATATAAGTATGCACGCTCAAGTATCTTGGACAAATCTTAATATGGACATGTAGAACAGTAAAAAATAAAACGGGACTCTTATTTTGGAATAGAAAGAATAATTTATTAAAAATTGATCCAATTAATATTAATCAACTTAACAAAGCATTAGCATGGTTGTTAAATAGTTAGAAAGTATTCAAATTTGAGCAACAGTCAAGAAGAACTGATCGAAGATATGCAAATTCTTGTGAAAATTGAATTAATTGGCAAGAGCCTCAAAGAGGACTAAGCCAAGGTGATGAACGAATTGTATTTCCATATTTTTGCACTATATATACAAAATTTGATAATTCGTGCGAGATACGGATTAATTTATATAACTTTTTTTATAAATATTTAATAATTTTTTATTAATATATTTATTATTTTTTTACTGACATAGTACATATATAATATTAATAATTTGGTTTAACATATTCTACTATAATTAAAAGTAATTTAATTACTTTTAATATTATGTGATCAAAAATTACAAAATAATTGTTAAGAATAAATTTTTCATATTCCTACTATTGGAGTTAACTCATTAATACTCATCAATTGAAATGAGATAATTTGGTTAATATATCTTCTTGTGACTTTATAGTATGTATGTATGTATGTATGTATGTATGTATAGATAGATAGATAACTCAATATGAGCTCATTATGTTAATTAAAGTCCACTAATTATTTTGCTGAGGAAATAGCAATTGGACTTCTTAATTACTAGATGAATCCCATCACCCCATGCATACCAACCAAATGCATACATACCAACCAAATGCATACATACCCATCCTCTATAAACTTTCCGGGGCACCAACATTTGTTACTGTCCTGTTAACCATCACAGTAGCTGCTAATTGCAAGTGATGGATAATTGAGATTACTTTTGCTTGGATAATTATTCGGGCACTTAAAGGATGAATCGATGTTATTTTACCCATCATTGCACAAATAGAGAAGGTAATCAGTGTAATTGGCATCATAAACAAGCCCAGGATTCTCTGCTTGTGCTGGTTGAAAATGTATCCGTCCGCGTTTGTTATTGGGCCGTCATTGTTGTTGTTTTGCTGGGCTGATGATGGAAAAGGACAAGTTTGTAAGGTTTGAATATGATCCAACTACCATGATATTCAAAATTGATCAAAAATTTTGTCAACTCGTATAGAAAGAACAACTTTCACATAAACCAAGAAGAGCTAATGGAGAGGAAAGAGAATAAAAAGTTTAGACAACTTTATATACGCTATAACTAAACTCTACTCTAAATATTATATATATTTTAATAATTAAAAAGTGAGATTTGACGTGAATTTTCGTATCAGACTCCATCTTTCAATAGTTGAGATCAAAATATAGTCTTTTAAATTGTGTTTGAAGTTGTGCACATATATTTATTCTAAAAAATTTCAATTCAACTCACAGTTGGCCACGTAAGTATTATTTTATTTTATTTTAAATTTTTATAAAAATAATGAACTTTATTTAAGTACTTTTAAAGATAAAACTGTTTATAAAATATTTTTGAATTAAATTAAATGTGTATTTTTATTTAAGGGGTATTTTTTTTTCTCTTTAAACATTTTTGTGGAACGGATTGAATTGAATAGATTCTTATAACACATAATTGCATTCGTGATTTCGTGTATATCACATAGTTCTTGTCAATGTAACCATGTGTTGTACGGTTTAATTTTTTTGACTAAAACTTGATCAATATTGAATTTTATAGTCACGGAATCTGTTCGAGTTACCTTGAAAGTTGTGAACAATGTATGCTTTGGTTTTTCTCGTAGATGAATAGGGTAAAGCATATATATATACATTCATAACAAAGATACTATGGATCAAAAATAAATATACATTATTTTTATCATTTAATATAAAAATTAATGGCCGAGATTAGAACTGAAAATTTTATATTCGTTACTATTAGTAGTAGACCGACGGCACTATTTTTAAAAGCATATTCTATTATTTATAGCGGACGACACCCGTCGTCCGCTATTATTAATAGCGGACGTGAATTTTTCAGTTTTAGTCTCGGCCGTTGGTTCTTATATTAAACGATATAGATAGTGTATACCCATTTTTGATTCATAACAAATACATGTTATAGATCATTCTCCATATATATTTCTTCCTAAATAAAAGAATAAGGAAATTGGTAATTATTATAGAATGGAACATAATTTTTTTATCCAAGCTTTATATATATACCTGTAGTCATGAGAGCAGATCTTATGGCAGCGCTACTCCAGTGAGGATGGCTATAAGAAGTGCAGCTGCAGCAGCAACATGAAGGGTAAGACATGGAAGTGCCAGAAAGGATGTTATATTTAACTACTTGCTTATCATCCGCCAGATTAGTTGGAGAGCTTGCCTCACTCCAAGCTGCCAATATATTCTGTCCTGGTGCTGTAATGTCCGGCTGCCCAAATAATCATTCACCAAATTTCAACCACTAATTTGATTTACCTTTAGTTAATAATGAATGTTATATCCAAATACTCATCAATTCTTTATTGTACTGATAGTTTTAGCAATTAGCAAATTACAAAACTGCTCTCTCATTTTTACACTTAAATATAAAATAAACGCTAATGTTTTAATTTTTACAATCTCATAACTAATGTTTCATTTTTTTGCAAAATCGTCCTCTCTGACTAATTTTGGTCAAAATAAATGAATCATGTGCACAACATATGAGTTTTTAAAGGGTAAAATACTCTGTTTATGCACTAAAACTGTGAATATTTAAAGGATAACATATTTATTATCTTAATTTAAGTATTTATTTTAAGTACATTTAAGGAGTAAAATATAAAACTAATATTGGTAGCATTGTGTGTGCAATGTTTATAAATTTCGGTCGGGATTTTATTTTGTATAGCACTTTAGTTTGAACTGTGGGTATTTTAGATTCTTGTGATTAACTTATTATAAATGGTATGCTTTATTTCAGTTGAATAGTTTTGAGATTTGTGAGGCTTAGTCAATTAATTTGCATGCATGAATGTATGCTCGGAATACAATATAGATGAATTTTAGTGCCAAAAAAAATTATAAGTGAATTTTGACATGAATCAGATAGAAGATAGATTGTTCTTTCAACTACAATCCACTTTAAATGTGAAAGGGTCAGGGTGTAAAGAGAAGTTATTCGGTGGAACTAACTGGGTGTTCATGTCCCAAGACCATAGAATAATTTTCCGTAAGAAGAGACCCATGGAATGAATAAAGCTGTTTATATATTGGCCAAGTGAAATGACGTTAGATTTTAAGCTTTCACATTATAAATCCATATCTGTTCTTGCATCTGGCCATCATTATTAGGAGATTATTCTATATTTATGGGACAAATGAATAGTATGTCCTCCCTTTTATATATTTATGAGGTCCGCCTGTGATGGGACTTATAGGTATATGAGAGGAAAATATACTATTCACTTACTCTAAGAGTATGATAATTTTTCCATTATTAGATCTTTGTATTGGGTTATGATAACAAGAGGAGATGTGGCTGTCAGTGGTCATAACTGAACTTGCGGATCCTGAGTAATTTTTATCGTTGCGTTAAAAGAAATATGTTCATTCACTGATTTTTCTCTAACCATTGGGTGGAGATGATGTCTGAAGGCCTTTTACGGTGAGATTATACAATTTTTAACTAAAAGGAAAAATGTGGAAGCATGTACACTAACAGAGGACAATGTGTAATAAATTATGTGGTAAACCGTGCATCCGAAATGAATAAGTCTATACTTACACACTTTCTTAATGGTGCGGATGATAGTAATATTTGGAGTAGTGTTTGGAAGTTGTAAGTGTAGACTTATCCATCTGAAATTGCTAAGGTGAACATGACAAAGGCCGCAATACTGGTACTAATGGTGCTGTTAAAATTCTCTTTCCCTTTTCGTCACAGTTGTTTGCATGTAGGACAAACTGTAACTGACCTAGCTGTTGTTTTGGATCCGATACTATTTAAAAATAAAAATAAAAGGTTTTATATTGCATATTCAGAGTGTTTAATTTTGTATTTTTTTGAAGAACTATTATTCGGATCTTGTAGTTATAAATTCATTTTGGATCTATCATTTGTATCATCCACTTACTAATTTTGGTTTATCTATTTTGCAAGTATGAGTTGATTTCATGTGGAATCCTAAGTACACGTTTATGTAAATAACTATTCGAAGTTGCCAGCAAGAAAGAAGTATAAGTGTGCACAACATACAAATACTATATCTACCTTAACTATTAAAAAGTGGGACATTGTATCAAAATACTTGTCATACTTTACTTTTTAATGGTTGAGATAAATGTAAATGTAGTATTTAGATTTTGTGTACCTAGATTTATCCAGAAAGGAATCCTTAATTAGGAAATGAACAGGTAAAACCCTTCCTTCCACTTATATCAGTCCTTTTCATGATGCATCATGTTCCCTGATAGTTGAGAAATTCCTCAACTGCTTTCTTTATCACGATTGTCACAATCCTATCATATCTGAAATTAGCTTTAATTTTCAATTATCGCAATTGGTATTAACCGATATTACCTCTTCTAAGAAGTAAATATCATGAAATTCAAGAGTAAAAGTACTTGTAATTTGAAAGACTCTCTGACATTATTTTCGTTCAACTTCTCAAACCCTTTTTATACTGTACTTGGAAGGATAACTAATTACTTGATGACAAAGAATTATGAAACATGATCAGTGGAGGACTATGCTAATGACACGGTCATGGGGCTTCGGACAATGTGCACTCCATCAGTCCAAGTATACCATCCGAACGAGTAGTTATTCTTCTGCTTAAAAATTGTGTTATTCAACTTTCTTTCTGCTTTCACTGTTATGGTGAAGTTCTTCTGCTGGCCTACATGTTTAAAGAATAAAATAGGCGGAGAGACCTTCACGGAGAATCCCAAGGGTGGTTTAACACTAGCGAAGTAAATGCTCTTACTGCCACCGACGTTTGTGACTGTTCTCCTGACAGTCACCGTGCCATTAAGCTTAGGAAGAGCAAGGGATGGATAGTTGAGATTTTGTGATGAAGGTCGTTTTTTGGGACATTCAAAGACCGGATTGAGAGCTTGAATTCCGCTGCTGCACAGGAAGAGAAGGTAATCTACGTATGAGGCATTGTACACAAGTCCAGGATCTGCTGCCTTTTCTGGCCTGAAATGACCCGATCCAAACTGGAAGGGATCTGCTGGGGTTTTCTCTGTTGAATCTGTTATTAGCTTACCCTCGTTATTACGCAGTCCTGCTGCAAGTTAAAAATGTGAAACATCATTGGAAAGATTAAACTTTATTAGGTTTTACCAAAAGTTACTGTACCCTCAGCACTATTAGTACATATACATGTACACAAGTAATCTCGTCTAAAAAATCCCAAAAGAATGAAGAACCTTGATTCTGGATTTTAGATGGCTAATTTTTCTCGAGTGTTGTGTACCTGAGGTTATAATACCAGATCTTATGGCTGCACTGCTCCAACTAGGGTGAACAGCTTTGAGAAGTGTAGCAGCAGCTGCCACATGAGGGCAAGACAGAAGTTCCTGAAATAATCTTGTAGTTAGCAGCATTTCCGCTCCATGCTGCCAAAATATTCAGCCCCGGTGCCGTGATATCAGGCTGTAATATAGGCCAAGAAAATCAGAAAGGTAAAAACAACCGCCATTAAATCGAAGAGTATTGGCAATCTTTTTCTTGAACATCACCACGTAATGATAATTTTCTTAATTACCTTGAGAATACTACGTGAGATTACGTTAGGGCCCCTACTGGAGAAGGAAGTCATGTGAGGGGCAGGCTTACTATGTAATACTGTTCTTGCAGGGTTTATATACGCCGTTGGATTCTTAGTAGAATTAATGTACTTGAGAATTTTTATGGCATTGTCTGAACTCACTGCTGTAGCAGGAAGAACATGAGCATCAACTATTAACTCGCCTCCATTTTGCGGACTATTTCCCAAGATAAAACCAGCAGCCCCAGCCCTTTTTGCCTCTCGCCCTTTTCCAACTGTGGTTCCATCTCCTCTCAGGCACAACACAATCTTGCCTTTTGTCTTGTGAGGTGAAAGAGAACCTGGTAGGCATTGACTGCAATATTTTATGTTCAGATCATAAGAGCAGAATAAAATGATTATAAAAAACTTAGAATAATAATTGTAATAAAAATTACCCAGCTTTTGAATTTTTGGGCATGTGAGAATTGAGTACTTGAGCTGCATAAACTAGTGGGTACATATTTCTCTTCAGCTTGTATGGAGTTATTGTTTCTCCCTAGTATATTGATTCAAAAAAGAACTGGATTAATAAAATAAAAAAAATAATGAATTCTGAATAGTAGGTGAAAAGAGCTATATTCCAGTTTAGGTTAAAACAGAGCAACCTATTGGTTAGATTCAAACTCTGAATTCGTTGCCATATGGATAAGACTGAAGCCCTCTGACGATTAGGCAATTCAGAGATTCTTGATGTTAATTATGTAGTTCATTTGTACTATTATTGACATCCTTCTAAAGTGAGGGCATTCAAAAAAATAACTCAATATTAGTCTTTTATCTTTTTTAATAATAAAGAGCTACCCCTTACTAGAAAATAGGAAGAAGAAAAAAAGAGAGAATAAAAAGGACATATGAACTCAAAACTTGCTTTGATACCATGTTAACAAATTGGAAAGAACTGGAACTTGATCTAGTTTCATGTATCCTTGAGGACCTTGACAAATATAAGGTTTTCAGAGAACTATACATCGAGTTTTCAATATTATTGTTCTATTAATTAACTAAGTATTGTACTGCATATCACATAATGTCATACAGATAATGTAGAGAGATTTAGAAAAGTTTATCAATTTCATTCGTATCATTCTCAATGCCATTCTCAGCCTTATATATAGGTCTTACTAATACATGTACTCAATTTTAATCTCAACCATCTATTCATACTCTAATCTTAGCCTTTCATTTATTTATATATATTTATTATATTATATATTCATAACATAATGTCACATGACATGTCAGTATATCTACTTGTCTGAAAGTCCGTACAAAATTGTTGATGATATATAACATGACCTGTAATACTATCCAATTTCTTTGCAGGATTGAGAACAGAAACAAATTGTTTTGGTATAGTTAATTACCTCAATTTTCATGCGATTTCCAAGTTGAAGTGGGGCTAAGAAAGAGCGGTCCACGCTGCTTGCACCAACCGTAATTATCCACGGAGCCGAATTCGACAACGTTCCCGCTGCAGGACCATTATTCCCAGCACTGCAAGACACCACAATGTTGTTTCTGACAGCATGTAATGCTCCGATCGCTATACTGTCACTAGTATAACCCACCGGTTCACTTACCTCGATGGAAACACTTAGAACATGCACACCATCCGCAATGGCATCATCAATGGCTGCTAACATGTCTTCTTCAAAGCCCACGTTTCCATCTTCTTTGTCGCTCGGAATTTGCCAGCAAACTTTATAGATGGCAAGACGTGCGAGTGGTGCACCGCCTGAGGCCGTGCCGTAGGCCAATCCACCGGCAGCCGAGACGTTATGGACCTTCCTGCCTCCTAAGGTTGATGATGTGTGAGTCCCGTGCCCATTTATGTCACGGGGTGATCGATAATCCAACGTTTTATTTAGAGGGCCGAAGTAGTTCTCATAGCCTTTGAGGTAGAATCGAGCTCCTATTATTTTCCTGCAAAATGGCAACAATATTTAGAAATTCAATTTTCGCACTATAGACTTCAAAATAGGCACTTTGTTTGAACAATTTATAAAAATAAGTTGTCTTTTATGTAAAAAGAGAGCATGTCTGACTAAATAAACTGTCTATTTTAAACTGTCTACAGTGGTACTGAATATAAGTATTCATAAGTTTATTTCGGGAATCGATATTAAATGTTTGTATATCACATATCGTATGTAACGCAAAAGGTTCAACATGCAAAGTTTGTACTTTTTATTTTTTATTTTTAAAAGAAGATAGATATAGATATATAAGAGTAAACTCTCTTACTTGTTACACTTCTTGGAGGTAAAAGAATGTCCAGTTTGGCAGATTCCTTTCCATGATTTTGGAATAGGTCCCATTCCTTCATCATTGAAGCTCTTTGACTCTGGCCACACCCCTAATCAATATAATACCCATCATTTCATGTCATGTCATGTCATATACACCTTCTTCATGTTTCATGTATCAATCTTTACATGCAAACTATTTATTTACAGAACTTTTTAAGTAATAATGGGATTGTGATTAATTAATTACCAGTATCTAAAAGCCCAACAATGACATCTTTCCCATATTTGGATTTCAATAACAAGTCTCCTTTCTTCAACAAGCTCTCATCTGTTGCCTCTTCTAGGCCTGAAAATTCCCATGATCTTGTAGTGTGCAGCGAGTACTTATTCGGCTGGCTTCGAATCACCAATACCACTTCATCCAATTCTGTTATAAAAAAAAACAATAATTATACATAGCAAGAGAAAAATGCCCAAATAGTGTGGGGTTTTTTTTGTGGGCTTACCTGAAAGTTTGGAGGCTTCATCTGGAGTGAGCAATGCGGCGAAGCCATTGATGCTGTGCTTGTAACGGTAGAGAAGTGAAGCCTTAGCTTCTTTCTCTGTTTTCTTCACAGAGGAGAGATATGAGTGATGAGTTTCTTCAATCTCATGCAATGCTTTCTCTCCACTATGTCCTCCAAAATATACTATATAGACCTGTAAATATATAATTACATTAAATTAATTTTTGTGGGGAATTATATATATATATTTACTCTGACAGAGACTTTCTGTATATTATAAATCTGAATAATTATATACCTGTGTTTCAACACATGAGGCTAAGAGAGGAAGAAGAACAAGTAGTGATGGCAGAAAGAAATTCTTACTGATAATTGGTATTGCCATGATGAAGATAATGAGAAGGGATATATGTTTATAAGTTAATTCTTTTGTGGACTTTTATACATACTTATCATCTTGTAGTTATTAAAGGAGAAATGTTCTCTTCTATGTTTAGAGATTTCATGTAGCTAATTTTCTTTTCTTTCTTTTTTTTTTTAATTATTATTATTATTATTATTATTATTATTATTATTATTTATTTGGTAGAATTTTAGTAGTTATCTGTGGAGAAGATAGTATCTGATACTGGTAATATGCCATCTTAATTTATTTTTTTAATATGCAATATGTTAAGATGAGGGATTTTGTATTTTTATTTTTTGATAATTATGGATCAATGATAACTGACTTTCCTACCAATACCTTTAAAGATGTGATATTTCTCTATCTTTTTCCTTTTTAGTATAATGACAAACCATATATATATATATATATATATATATATATATATATATATATATATTACTACCAATAACTTACTCTATATGTTTTCCTAAAAGTTTGTCGTGTCCAAATACTTCGGTGCTTTGAAAAATATTTCCCATATAATAAGTTTTTTTTTTCTTTCGAGGAATTTGCTTTCTTTAGGTTAATTAGGATAGTTTGTTATTGTAAAAGGTATATTATCAAGAGGTTGAGATTAATTCAATCCTATTACTCCAAGATAATCACGAGGTAGAGGCCAAAAGAAAAGGTTACAAAAAATTAGAGAGAATTTTACCTTTAATATGAAACGCATAATTGATTCTGTTATCGAATAAACTCAAATATGTGATCAAGTCGCAATAAAATATAAATCTTACCATTATGAAAAATTTAGTTTTAAGGTCATCAACTGTATCAATTCTTTTCTAAATAAACAAACCTTTTCATTTGGGGGGGTCTCTCATCATTTGCAAGGTTCAAAGCATGGGTTTTAAAGTTTTGATTAGTTTTAACGGGTTGAATACATCACAATTTCTCCGACTCGTCCATCGGCCACTTTGCATAGAATTTGAATAACCATCATATATTCTGCATTGCATCCCCGGCAGATCATGCACACAAATCAAGAAACACGATTGACTACCAAAAGTCAAATTATGATAATAGCAAATGGAAGAACAAAGAATTTTAAGAAATTATCCCAAGATTGAGAAAATCTGCCTTTTATTTTATTTTACTGTTCGTACTCGAGGTTTCTAGTTTCTACATAGCAGAAGTTGCTTTTCTGGAAAAATTTGCATGGACCAACAACCATAATCACGTAGCTAGGAGAGGAAGATGCAACGTTAAGTGTTTTCTGGAGATACTCTCTTGAAGTTTCAACGTTCGGATTGGCAGCATTATGATAGGCGAAGGAAATTATAATTAGTTTGTTGGTGAAATGTCTGCCAGTTCCTTCAAAAGAGATACAACCTCTGCTGATGAACCGAGAAGATATCGGGCACTTGAACGCTTGCGTCCAACCGCACAAGAGAAATAATTGTCACTTTTAAGATCGAGTACGGATGAACCCTCGTGCACTGTCATTTTATCACGCATTGCAGACCACCAGCCAGTTCCATTATTGGCTGGAACTGGCTGTGTTGAGTTGCTGCAAGATATTTTACATCCACTTGTTTTTGGATATAGATTTGAAACCAATCCGTTGGCAGGACTGGTTGAGTTGGCTCTTGCTATAGTTGCTGTTGTAGTAGGAAGCTCTGGCTCGAAAAAGGTATAGATGTCTTCGTCCTGAATCAAAAAAAAATTATAATAATAGTAATAAATAAATAGTTTGTGATTAAATTATTTGATTTTTTATTTTTGTTATATTATTCACCGTTATTTAAAAGATAATTACCAATATTTTACTCAAATGCAGGGAACGCTGGGTATGGATTGCAAATCTTTTGAAGTGTTAGATTAATCTATGACAAGGCAGGTAGGATATGCAAATGCATACTGAAGAAAGAAATTGTGTTGATTTCTTAATTTTATGCCCCAAGACTCGTAACTATAATCCACTTTCATAAAAATTTAATATAAGATGTCCTATAATGGTAAAAAAACGAAGCAAACAAGTAAAATTGATGGGAGAGGAGATGAAACTTTGTGCCTATATATTAACCAACATAAACTTACAATATCACAATTATTACTAGCATTATAGGATAATATCTTCAAACAAGAGCAATGGCTTGAGAAAATTTGCAATGGATAGAAAGCTGCTTACTATGCAGAAAATATCACATACCTTTGGCAGAAAGTGACCTATACACAATACATAGTCAATGGGTGCATTGGCGCTGTTGTTATGAACTATTTCTCCCAATATACGATCAATTGCTGCACCCTGATTAGAGATGAAATGAAGACGCGCAAACATGCAATTACCACATACACAACAGGAAAACAATTTTTCATGGGTAATGGAAATGCATGCACCTTAGTGACACCAACTGCTCGGACCTCAACAGAACGGCCACCTTGGACAACTTCAACTGAGGCGTTTGAGATTGGACCTGTCCACAAATGCTGCAACATATCCTTTGATTGAAGCCTTCCAAACTCAATATCTACAATAGTCATCACAATATTGAAAAAATACAAGAGAAAGGATTAGTAGAGCATCAAAGAAATTATTAGGCATAACCGGTTTGATGAATTGAGAGTTCAGACTGAATTGAGATAAAAAATAAAAAATAAAAAATAAAAAATGAAAATGAAAAATAACAAAGAAGAAAAGAAAGGAAGATCAGGCACCTGCATACTTGTAATTCCACACAAGTGAAGTCTCACGAAGCTCAAAATGAGACCGGGGTGTCCTCTCAGTGAAATACTCAAAAACATGCTAAAATGATTTAGAAGAATCATGGCTGCGTCTTTTGTAGAACTTACATAAAGAAGAATAGGTATTCAATATCATATTACTAATTTACTATATGCACCTTTACACTGTCAACCCAATCCATGTGTAGATTTTCTGGCATTGTTGTCATCCATTCTCCCCGTGTAAAACGTAGAAACATACCATGTTCTGCTGCCAACCACATATCGAACTCCCCAAAATTCTGCAGCAGGTGTCAGTTGGTAAGGTAGAATTTGCAATTGCGTAGCAGTTAGCATAGAAGACATCATCGGTAAAATGAGATTACCTCGTCCAAGACACTCCTGTCACTTCCACTAAGGACAACAATCGTAGTCCTTGGGTCATCACAAAGCTTCTTCAGGGGTTCTTTTAGATCTGGGTGCAGTTTAAGCTGCATTTCTTTGAACTGATCAACCCTTCTACCTGGAGCATCTAGTGGTTCAGTAAGTGTTGCATTAAATCCCTGTACAGAAAGCACAATGAATAAGACAATCATAGTGAACATCCCAACTGTTGCCTCCCAATTTTGAGAAACAGTTTTCTTTAGAAATAGAAGCTAATCTACGTTGCAGATAATGGGTTGCATTGGCATACCATGTTGATAAACCATTAGACAAATGAAACACCATCCAAATCAGACAAAGATAATGAAACGAACTTCAGGAAAACATCATATTCTGAGAAAAGATCAAATAGCTTCATTCTGTCATAAAGAGTCCTACTAGTGACAGTGTGGTATTAGTGATCTCTTCTGTTCTGCTAAATAAATGCAAGAGCAGAAAAGTTGACTCCTCATCTCACATCATTTTATGAACAGAGTAAAGTGCTAACAACAAACTTTTCAAAAGCTTAGACTGCTAGACAGGGTGTAACGTTAATATTTTTATGTCCTAAGATGACCCTCAGATGCGGGCTGCACTCTTTCCATGAGTCAACCAAGTAAACAAAGCTGGAGGTTCAATAATTCAACCTTTATCAAAAACCTTACTAACTATAATATATGAACATGTATATACGTATATATCATTCACATTAGGCTTTCTAACCTAAAGTCACATTACTCTACCTATTGAATCAAGTTAAAATTCATTGTGTAGAAAGAACTCTCATAAATGGCAAGAAAATTTGATACATGTATAGCAAAAAAGGAATAATTCTTTCAATTTAAAACAGGGAAAAAGTAAATACCAGTATTAGTAATCGATTATTGGATTGCAAATAACTTTCAAGTGCATCATTGGTCCGAAGTAAAGGTGGAATTTGTTTGGTCCTCAACTGTGCTTCAAGAATAGTATCATTGAGTTCACTAAATAGAAGAACAATATAGTTAAGGCACACCTTGTACAAACATACAAGGAGATTGTCAAAATGCCAAGGCAAAGGAAAGAAGCATATGTATAGAAAAATTTATAAATTCACTTGATAATTTCAACAGTAATATATCATTAACAAATGTTGAATTCTGCAAAAAGATCATACAGCCTAACGTAAAAATCAACACATTAACCTCGTTTCATTTCCAACTGAGATGATAATTTACATTAAGAAAAACTGAAATTCTAAAATAAAACCTAGTCTATCTCATCAGTCTTTTTCTTTTTAAACTACTAAGCACTATATCCTCATGTTTGAGCCTTGGTTATATATCTATAGACAAAGTTTGTGACCCTAGTTGTGTCTCAGATACCTCTGTACAATAGCACCATGTGAGTTGTCTATAGCAGTGTTCTCAGACCCGGAACAGTCATTGAACCAGAAAAATTACCGAGTGGATGGGTCACTGGTCCAACCAGTGGTCGGACCGTTATTGAACCGGTGACGTCATTAATATGTAATAAATAATAAATAATTAAATATATTAATTATTATTATATATTATATATAATATTTAGTAAATATGTAAAATTAATCAATTTATCTACACATAAAAAAAATTAAACCTATTTGTACAATGTTTATTTCATACAATTCAAATAAATACTAAATTTATATTAAAAAAAAATATTAAATCATGATCATAACTCAAAATTCAAGACTCAAGAATGATAAAATCAAACACAAATGAGAATAAACATCTCTAGGATACATTCAATCAAATTCGGTAAGAAAAATAAATTTATTTGTACAATGTTTACTTTATATAATTCAAATAAATACAAAATTTATATAAAAAGAAAGATAATAAATCATGATCATAACTCAAAACTTAATCAAGGATAGTTCAAATGCTTAAATTTTTTTTAAAAAAAAAAAAATTTAAAAAGAGGTAAGGAACCGACAAAATCGATTACCAGGTCACTGGGCCAACCGGTCTGACCGTCGGGTCACCGGTTTTGATCGGGTTTTGACCAAATCTGATTTTTTTGCTTAAACCGGACCGGATGACCGATTGGTTCGGATTTTTTCCGGTCGGACCGGCAGTCCGACGGTCTGGTCCGGACTTGACAACCATGGTCTATAGAAACAACAAATATCTTTGCAGCGAACAAGATTTTGAGTGTGTAAAGGCACTGCAAACAGATAGACACGCCAGGATTATCCTTTTATCACAAGGTTGATAGTCAGTCAGTCATAATCTTTTAAACTGATTATAACTAAGCAGTGTAAAAGATCATGATTGACTGATAGCTTTTTCTTACCTTTTTCTCTGTTGCCCAGTGACTAGACAGCTTTGGTGTTTCTTAATTGGTCTGTTGGGGGAGTGTTGGGCTTCTCCTTCTAGTGTGGAGAGCCACTGTCTTCATATATTTTGGGGGTTTGGTGGCAATAAGGATGGTGAGATCTAGTGAAGATGCATGTGCCTTGCAATTTCATGGAGTGTATGGATAGATCAGAATGCTAGGATCTTCATCGGCTGTTCTATAATTATCAACATGCTTTGAGATGAAGTTTCTTTTATGCTCACTGTGAGCCTCATCTATGGGGGCTTTTCCATGAGGCATCTGTCTGATTTTCTTAGAGATTGGAGGGGTATTATTGATTGAGGTTGTTTCCACCTTTTTGACCGTTTTATTTCCTAATGGTGTGACTTCTTGTCCACCTTTTGCATTGTATCCTCTTTCTTCATGTCTAATAAAATCTTCTTCTATTATCTAAACAATAGGTATACTATGAAACTGAACCTGGGAAGTTAGATATGTTACAGAAAAGACGGATTTAATTGTTGTAGATCATTAGTAGTGGAAGCAAAAGAGTGGCATTGATATGAAACTAAGAGAGTATATTCAGAAAGCGAAGCTAGAAACCGAAAATAGTTAAACAAATGCTTTTTGTTTCTCAAATTATGCCCCATTTTTAACAAACAATTGTGAAGTTTTAGCTTTTTTAGAAGTGGATTATCTCATAATTTAATAAAGACTGCCCCTAGCCCCTCACACTTGGCCCATAAGTGGCAATTCCTCACTGAATCTTTTTTTATGTTATTGTATATTAAAGAGTTGAATATTAATTGTGAAACATCCAGTTACAGCAGCTTCTTCACCTGTTTATTGGTTAGAGGAGATGAATAACAACGAAAATTTTCATCATTTTAAGCTTTCACAATAGTACAACAAGAACATTATTTAGACTTGGTATTCGTAACTGGAACATACAAAAGACCAAAATTTTCCATGATGCTACACCATAGTGAAGTACATGTACCTTACAAAGGTTTCGGCCCATTCTTGGGATGTGTGGGTAGTCACATGCATGAAGTTATGGTGGTGTCGTTTTTCCCTTTCATCAGCTGGCATATTTAATGCATACCCAATTGAAGCAGCAACTTCAGTGACATTCCATGGATTTACTAAAATTGCTCCAGCACCCAGAGACTGTGCTGCACCTGCAAACTACAAAAATAAAATGCATATAAAAATTAAATTAACAATGACTAACTAAATCTGGCATGTTATTGCAGTTTGTATCATAATTTTCTATGAAGACAGGATACAAGAAATACTTTGCCTTGAAAAAACGTAATCAGACAATTTTTACTATAAATAGTATTTAGCTAGTATCAATGATCATTAAAAACAAAAAAATATGACATAGAACCAGGTATAGAATAGAGAAGTCATTAGGGGGTGCTACTTGTTGGAGCGCTTAATAGTTTTCACGAAATCAACCTTGGCACAACAATACTGAATTATGTCCAGCTGGTTCATATTCAGCACAAGAGAGTAAACTAATGGTAAACTAATACTTTCAGAACTAGAAAATATTCAGCATTTTATTCTTAGAGAGAGAAAACTCTAAGTTACCTCGCTTAGAATGAGAACCCCTTTCTTTGAGACTTGGCAGGCTACAAACTCATAGCTGACAAGATTCATTCCATCCCTCAAAGATGTAACAAGCGCTACATCTGGACAAGAAGTACAACAGTGTAAGAATTCAACCTGAAATTATATACAATTATTTAAAGAGTATGTAAATGTGATAGATAGCATTGATCTATCTACCAAGAGCAGCGACAAATCAAATGGCAGGAATGTTTACAAATAACGATAGTAAATAAAATCTGAAGACATACCAACCATAACCCTTTATAAACTTTTGCCAGGTGTAAGAGCGTGTGTTTGTGGTGCATTTCCTTGAAAACAGCTGACCATAAGTTAATTCTAGTTGATAGTACTATAAATGACCAATTACAGGTGCATATTTTCTATACGTGGCCATTACTGTGTCAAGGTACACCGTTTGGCTTTCAAATCCAGAATCCAGACATACTTAATGTCAAGTTGTCAACTACCAATATACTCATATGTTCATATGCCATCAATGTTGTTCCCCATTTTCACTTATTTCCTCTACACTTCAAATCCCTTTTATTTCTTAATTTAACAACACCATGAACACAAAAGTCCGTTTAGTGCTAAATTGTTCACTAATGATCTCATTAAATCAACGATAACTAAAAATATAATAATGAATAAGGAGAAAAAATTTCAGTACCAGTAACAGCGTAAAGTGCACATAATGCGTGAAAGTCAAGAGATCTATCCTGTAAATAAACAAGAAAGAACTTCAGAAATCTTTGCAATATTAGCTATCATGGATATTTCCAGGCTTTCAACTTAGGAATGCTGAGAATAAAAGATATGACTATTAAGATTGTACGCATTAGACAAAAGCACAGTTCTCGGAAGGATAGCTGACTACCATTTTAGCCTGCGCAGTGTTCATTGCTTATTTAGAATTTCAAGAAACACGCGAATTTCTTATAGGAGAGAAGATATTTTTTTAGATAAAAGCACTCTAGACAATTAAGAAACTTGTCATATTTATAGTAATTTGGACTTTAGAAAAACTCTTAGCCATATGTAGGCAGTAATGCTAGCATTCCAAGGTAACAAATTGAAGGATACTCCTGTTCAGTTTTGAGGATATTTGAACCCTCAAAAGCAGTGGTGTGCAGAATTTTAGGTGTTAACTGATATTATCTAAAAATTAAGTATTGAACTCACTTTACGGGAATACAACTCAGTTGGATAAGGAGACGAACCAAGTGATGAATGGGAACAGCAGTAAGAGTTCCAAATCTCCCATTGATGCGTCCAACAATTTCATGAACTTGGCATGTGAGCTTTTGATCTATCAAATCCAATGGACATTAAGTATAGTAACATTTCATTACAAAGTAATTTAACTTCAAATCCCCACCACCTGTAAAAGGCTAAAAGCAGTAGTAGAAAGTTCGAAGATATTTCGTTCATTAGTATTTGAACCACTGTACAAATTCAATTAGCTAGCTAAAACTATACTTGCCAGCAAATGGGACTTATTTTAAGCAAGAGAGACCTGTCACTAATTGTGAAATCAATAAGATACCACCTCCTAACACTCAAGAAGGTAAGTCATCTATACAAATGCAAATACGTGAAAAAAATGAAGATACATGAACTTACATTCAGGAACGTCAGTCCTTGTTGGCACAGCAATTTGAAGCAAAACTACTTTATCACGCCACTTTGGATTTTCTTCCAGGAATTTTTCAAATGCCAAAATCTTCTGGGGAATGCCTTTAATCATATCAAGACGATCAACTCCTAACATTACCTGTCAATGAACAATAAGCATCAGTATGTTATAGAATACTATAATTACCATTTAAAAGTAAATCTTGGTGAAATAACCCTAATAAGAAGAGACGAGGAAAATGAGTTACTGGGAATGTACAACACAGAAAGTAATATTTCAATCACTCATCTCTTCAAACGTGCTAGGAGGAGCATGTACAAAACAGAAAGTCATATACAATAAAGTTAGGGAAATGATATTTCCAGCAATTAAATTACATTGTCAACAAAAATTTACAATTTTGACTACACAAGGTACAAGTATACATTGGATCATTTGCACTTTAGATGTAATTGCAGTGCTGGGAACATCAGTCCCCCAAAATTAAACAGTATTACAAGCTAAATTAAGTCTCTTGAAATATATTATAAATTTTAAGAAGAAATTAAAGATAGAATACTTTAACTAGAAATTAACTCAACTTAATTTATAAAGGTCCTAGAGAAAAGAAACATCACTAACCTTGCGACCAGAAAATGTCTCTTTCAATTCTTTAATATGAGCCTTCACTTTAGGGAGATCAAGAGCTTGAATGAATCGATCAGAATCTATCCCAATAGGAAACTGTAATTTCAAGCTTAAAATATAAAAATTTTGACATCACAAAAGAATTTTGTAGCTTCATTAAAAAAAATTAATGCAAACATAAACGCATAGGAAAAAAGTCAGTGATTTTGAAATTGCAAAGGTTAAGGAAAGTTGATCAGAAAACATATACCGCAGCCACACGAGTAAGCTTCCCTTGATCCTCCACTCCTTCAGGGGTACCCTCAAGCCCAAGAATACGAGTACAAGCACTAACAAAATGCCTAGCATAATCATATGTGTGGAAGCTGGGAACAAAGTATTGAACAATTAAAACTCTTGTAATATTAGAATTCAATGGTGCAAAAAAATTGACCACGTCGTTTTCTGTAAAGCACTTCAATTTCACTGTTATTAACAACAATGGCTAATGCAGGAGTTATATAAAAATTTAATCATTATTTATTTTCCTATTTACACTATTATATGTGTGTGTGTGTGTGTGTGTGTGTGTGTGTGTGTGTGTGTGTAAAAGAACAAGGATTCCAGGTCATTGTTATGCATGCCAAGCACCTTCAAGTTACGGTAAGTAATAATTCTAGGTACTAGGTCTCTGTTGAGTGTTTCCTTAATGAAGGTCATAACTTCTTCTTTTTCGAAAAGGTGAAAAAGGAAAAAAGAATTTCAAGCATCGAACAATACAACTGTTAGCCATATATCCTGGGACTCCTGTATGAAAGATCTAGAAGCCCATTTTCTCAGAAAACAGAAAGACAACTAGACGGAAGAGTGCCATACACTGAAGTGAACCTTGACTTCTCATTTCTTGGAGGTTAGCAACATCAGTGTGACAAAATCATATTTTGAATCTCTAGAACCTAGAAAAAGGCTTAAATGCCTACAACCATAGTGTTCTGTATTCAATTATCACATTTAGTGGTTTGAATCTCTAGAACCTAGAAAAGGCTTAAGAGTATACATCCATAATGTTCTGTAGTCCATCGTCACATTTAGTGGCCAAAGCTAAGATCACTACATTTATAAACTCCAAAGCTACATTAGTGGAGTTATATAATTTCCAAACTTCACAGAAATAATACAACATTCAAAGTCTACAACCTCTTTAAGGGATCATATTCAGAAAATCAAACCAAAGATTGTGTTAGGGAGTTGGACCATAACGAAGGTCATAATGCACCTGTTGAACTCAACCAGACCGAAAAATTTAAGCTGATAGCCCTTGGGCCCAACCTTGTATATCAGTCTTCCAACTTCAGAGAATCAAAGAAAAGATTAGTGCTTTCTGTAAATCCTACCCTCATTGTTTCTATGTTTCGTAAGAAACTAGGGGAAAGAAACTACTATGATGAGGATAAGGAAGAAGTAAAGCAAGAAAGATGAGCTATATTCATGCTTGAGGCCTTGGCTTAATTTTAATTTTTTAGGACATATTACTGCAAAAGGAAGTTCAGCTTATGGCTTACTATGAGCACCAATAATGTCCTTCCTAGGAATGCAAACAGCTAGGCAGGGACCTAAAACCCCTCTAATTATATGAAACATGTTGACTCCTTAACAAAAGTATATAAACTGAATGTTAATATAGAAAGTAAGAGACAATGAGACATACCCAACTAAATCAGCAGCAAGTACGGATCTTAGCAGCTCTGATCGAGATGGCAGTGTCCTGTGAATTTCGGAAGAAGGAAAAGGTGTGTGGAGAAACCAACCAACTTTCATCTTGTCATTATGTTCTTTGAGGCATTTTGGGAGAAACATTAGATGGTAATCGTGGCACCATACAACATCGCCCTCCTCGTAATGTTCATTGATCACATCAGCAAACATTTGGTTAGCCCTCTTATAAGCATCAAATTGGGATTGAAAACTACGGGTTGTCGCGAGGCGGTCCTCTTGTGGAAGACCAAGATAATGGAAAAGAGGCCACAAGATGTTGTTACAATAGCCATTGTAATATTGATGAACAATCTCTTCATCAAGAAAGACTGGTATGCACCTCTGCAATCATTAAGAGAATCTTAGGATAGATAACTAATCATAACGTGTACGTATTAGCAATAGCACTAGAGACTCCACTTTTGTAAGCTCTTAGACAATGAGAACAGTGGTATAAGACTGAATAATATGAACCTTCTCAGCTAGTGCTTGAGTGAGTGTTCTTTGTCCAATTTCATCAGGTACGTTTACACCAGCCCATCCAATCCATCTGGTTTCAAATTCATTCACACCTTCAAGAAGATGATGCATCATCATTTAGCATGCCTATTAGAGATTGGATATTATATGTATGCGCATAAAATGACACTCATAATAGAATATCTTGACAACTTATTGCAACTTATGTTGCAAATAAAAGAAGCAGCGGCACATTATCCCAGCTAGAAACAAAGGAAGTGGAGTACAAAAACGTGGTTCATGTATAATAACAAATTAAAATGAATTGAACTAACACTTACCCAAAAGGGCAGTGACTAGCCCCCCTACACTTATTTCTAGTGCCCATGAGTCTTCACCCCTCCTAACAGCAGACACAGGTAACCGGTTTGCAACCACCAATAAACGTTGTTTGGGAGGCTGACCATTTTGCCTATCACGTCCCTGATCATTAAGAACTCTTGGCAGTGTGACCCCATCCAATAACTGTTCATCATGAGGCCACTTGTCACCATCAGTTGAGCTTAGGCTGTCCCCATATTTATCCACATCTCCCTTATTATCTTTGACCTCCTCATTCAGATGGATAGACCTGATTGATTTCTTTAGCTCTCTTTCCCTCAAACGCCTATCCAGTCTAGTACTAAGTATGGCAGAATTGTAGTTATACTTGTTAGTGGGCATATCTCTTGTCTGCAACTCAGCCTGCAATTTGAAAATTGTCTAAGTATGCTAATGCATGTACTCTTTCAAATTATAAATCTTCCTGCAACAAGTGCTTGCAAGTCTTAAACAGTTCATTCATATCACTAAATTACTCAAACGAACTAACTACAGATGTAGTAAAAGGTTTCTTGCTGCAACATTTTTAAAGGATTGCTCAACTTAAATCACCTAAAATTCAATTTTTTTAAAAAAGGCTGTTCAAACATATTTAATCAAAATGTCAGTTTCATTCTAACTGCGTTTCAGATAATTTTCAAACTCAAAATCATAGTAAATCAGCATTCTTCCCAGAGAAATACATAAATAATACTTTATTTAAAATAAACATGTACACATAAAAAGTACTCATACATGAAGTAAAATGTTTCTTGCTGCGCGTGTTTTAGAAGAGAGTTATCGTTCAAACTTAACTCACCTAAAGTTCAATAATCATAAAATACTGTTCAAAACTTATTAATCAAGGAGTCACTGTATTTCTAACTGCCCTGATATAATTTTAAAAAGAGAATTTATAGTTGGGTACTCTATCACATATGAATAGTAAATGTCGTCACATAAATAATAAGTGGATTCAAACTATGAAAAATCAACTTTTACTTCGAGTAAAAATTCCCTTTTAAAACCCCAAAACAAGTAAATCATCATTCTTCCCAAAAAAAAATTAAAAATTCAGACTTGCTAATATAAAAATAATATAAATATACATATATTATGTATACATATACTAACAGGGGGGGTTGGGAAGGAACACATTCGAAGAGACACTTGAGTATTTACATTTCCGCAATAGTTACAGCAACAGAATTCTGATCCAATTACGAATATAAAATAATTTTTTCTGGGAATTAAGCCTCGGTGACACTTGAAACTCACAATAAAACTAAACTGTATTTAAAATTAGAATCATTGAAATTTCTGTCACCAAGTATGGAAAATTAACCATATAAGAAGTCCGAAAATAAATTGTCGAACCTAAAACGACCGGAAAACCAAATCAGAACTGTAGCATCAAAAACCCCATTATTATAAGGGCAGTTAAAAATCAGTGGAAAATGAATAAAAATAGAAAATGGGTAGCCATTAGAAGGAGAAGAAACGAGGGATTATTACCAAATCCTTTTGCAAAATGCTGATTTCTTCAGAAGATTTGACCTTCATCATCACTGGAAACAGAAAAGCCCTACTATTATTGTGTTTGTAAAAAACGAGGAGGTATTTAAACCAAATTGGTAGTGTCCATATACAGACGAATGAGTGGCAGGTGGCTAAGAATTGGATATTTTGGGTGGCTGTGGAGAAAAATCTCTATACACCGATGACGAGTATTTATCCATATATATAGAGAGAGAGATAGAGAGATAAATTTAGAGAGAGAAAGGGAGAAATCTAGAGAGAGAGAAACAGAGCATAGTATTAAGAGGGTTACAACTCACAGGTGATTCTTTGTGAGAGTACGGATAGCAGTGTATAGCTTTAAGCCATGCAGATGCAGCAGGGGGTGGCACCAAGCCAAAAAATAGAGTCATTCTAATTAATTGTTTTTTATTATGTACGAAGCCCCAGCTTAGTTTTCCAAAGTACCATCAAGTGCCTGTTTTTAATAATAGAGTTTTTGATAAAATTGAAAAATTAAAGGTGTATATTTATTCAATTATTATAAAAGTGCTTTAAAAAATATTAGAGGGAGTGGTTTAGGAGGCTGGGGCAGGCTTCCTCGAGTTTTTTTTTTTTTAAAATAAATAAATATGACTCTTCAAAAATTAAATATTTTATTCCCTTGGCCCCAAAATTTATGGTAAAAATTTAAAATATATAGAAGATAAAGAAATTATAATGACATCTAGCACTCACTATGCTTGGGCCCAAAAAATATTTGTGGAGCCGTTCGAAAATATATTTCTAAGATACACAATAGGTATTTGGTCCGATCTGAATATGTCAGGTTTAGGTTGTTGATCAAATCAGGTCTTAATTTTAGACCTTTTAAATCAGGCTAGGTCAGGTTTATCTCACAAAAATCTGACATATTGAGGCTTGTATGTTAGGCTTGATTGAGTCCAGCCTATTTTTTTTCTTTTAATGTTAAATTTTTTTAAATAATTATTAAAAATAAAAACTATAAAATTTTTGTGAAAGTGAAAGTAATTAAATGTATTTACAATAAAATTAAAAATGAATAATTAAAACTTTAAATTTTATTGATGTATTAATTAAAACTAATGAATTACAAATTACAATAATGAATAAGTAAAATTTTATATTTCATTAATGAATAATTATAAGTTTATAACTTTAAAGTTAAAAAATTACAAAAAACTTAAACAATAATTAAGAATGAATTGGTTACAAATATTTGTCTTCAAATTTTTAAAAATATATTTTTAAATCTTCAAAAAAAATATTTAGTAAATAAATATCTTTTATATTCATATACAAATTACATGAAACTTCCTCTCTAATGTTAATACTAATTAAATAATCTATAGTCTACATGCCTATAGATTATTATTATTATTATTATTATTATTGTTATTATAACTCAAAAATACTATAGTTCTCCACAAATATACTTAAAAAACTTTTAAGTTTCAAATCTTTTGTTGACCCAACAACAATAAAATATTTAATATTCCGCTACTTTAAAGTAGTTAATGAAGCCTTTTTAGCCCAATAATTTTAACTATTGTTATATATAAACATTGGTACATAGTATTTATTAAAAATTTATGAGAAAAACTAGAAACTGATATTTTCATGTAAGAATATCATAATTTTATACATGTATCCCTTACATAAATATGAGTTTTAATTGTTATTCATGTAAGTGAAATTATGTGAAAGTATCATATTTTCATATAAAAATATTAATTTCTAAAATATTGTCATCTACAATTGTTAATATAATATAATACTCCATTTATTTTAAATTATATGATCAATTGATCATTATTGATTTTTGAAATTAATTTAAGATAATTTTTAATTTAAAATTGAGATAATTCATTAAAAATTATAAAATAATAAATTTACAATGAGTAATATTTTTTAATAGTTTATAATATTTATTATTATATCGATTAAAATGAAAATAATTTATATTAATTTTGAGTTTAAAATTTTTTTAAATTAATTTTAAAAAAAAATAATAATAATCAAATAATGTAAAAAGTAATTGTTTTACTCAGCTCTTGCGTAGACTTGACAATTTTGACTTGGGCCCATGGGCTGGTTCGACTCGTCCATAAAAAAACGGACTTTGGGCTTTTAACATGGCCCAAGAAAAATTGGCCCGTTTTGACCTGGCCTGCGGACTAATATATATATTTTTAATTGCTTAATATTGTTGACAAAAAAAAATGTTAACTTAGAAAATGAATCAAATAGAGAATTATGAAGAATATAAGAATAAATTTTAACATGTGATCTTAAATAATAATACAAAAAAATATTATGAATAAGATATATATCACATTTAATTTTCTTTCTTTTATTCTTTTATTCTCTTATCTTTAATAATTAATATTATATACATTTATCAATTAATTAATCACAAGATTAGTTACATTTTAATGTATAAGAGTACAAAATATCTATAAAATTATTGATTATTTTATTTTATTTACTAATAATATTAAATGATTATGTAAAAATTATTCATCATAATTATAAATAATTAGTGTTAGTATTTATTTCAAATTATAAGTCATAATAAAAAAATTAAAAAATAAAATAAAATTACTCAAATGGCCCGCGGGCCACGGGCTTAACTTTTTCAACCTGCCAAAAGCTGAGTCATTTGGGTCTGCCCGACTCATTTTTCAGGTCTAGCTCTTGGCAAATGTATCCTTATTTTTCTCAAATAACTAATTAGTTATTACTTGTCAAAAACAAGCTGACATTAATGATCTTGTGACGTGACAACGATTGTGGAGTAAGATAGTTCTTGTTGTTTATTGTATTGGAAAAATTATTATATGCTTTTAGAATACCTGTCATGTGATGACTCACATTATTTATGTGTTGTTATTTTAATGGGTAATTATTCAATAGTCATGAGACACCTGTCACGTAGTGTCTCATATCACTAATGTAGTGTCATGTGAACACTTAAAGTGAAATAACTCATTTTAAGTGCTCACATGACACCTCCTTTCCACTTCAATACTTGAAGTGAGCTATTTCACTTTAAGTACTGAAGTGGCAGCACATGAATTATGTAGAGTATTACGTGACAGGTACCCTAGGACCACTGAATAATTACTCATTGTATTGGGATTAAACTTCACATTAATTAAATATAATTTTGTCAAAACAAATAAAGAATTCTATTATATATGACGATAAATTTATGTTAATAATAAATATCGATCTATGTGGATACATAAAAGAATTAAGAATTAAAGAGGAATTCAAACATGGTTACTCTATCTTATAGAATTTTACGTTAATCATAATTCAATTTCGTCGTAAAATTTGTCGACATGTATATCATTTTCTACAAATGAATATTAATAGTTATCGTGCATTAATATTTTTGGAGGTTAAATTTTGCTAATAAATATATATTACGAGTATTATTATTGTTCAAATTTTCTAAATTTATTTATTTTTCACAAATTTACAGTTTCATTATTCTTTAATTGTTTAGTCATTTTATTTAATCCATGCGCTTGAATTGGTTCAATTTTGATTAGTTGACGAAAAATAAAAAACGGAAAAGGCTCGACCTTTGGGCTTTATGTACTAAACAATCAAAAGCGAGCAGGATCCAATATGGAATTGGGCTTACTTACATTGGCACTTGGGAAAGCCGGAAAACAGTCCGTTCAAATTCATGGCTTAAGTGACTGTATACTGAACTATTGATCGAATAACTTTTAGAGATTATATAGTTGGTTAATGGTAAGTTTTAAAGGCTTAATTTTGGACCAGAACTCATTTGGGCCAATAAAAACATCACCAATCTCTATCGAGCCTAATGGCTTCAAAAGTTAGTGGCTTCAAAAGTTGGGGTTGGTACTTATTAGTTATAGCTTGGTGAAGAAGTGGGTCATGGATGAAGGTAGGATATATTCAGTCACATGCACTGAGCCTAGAGGGCTCATTTATCCAACGGAATTTATCACAAACTAATGTTATCCAGCAGTTGGCTTAGTGTCCCCACCTATTCGATATTTTTGTATCTAAATATGATATTTTTATGTATCTTTAAATTTAGTATATTAAAAAAGGAGTCAAATCCACAGTAATCGATTGTTAGGTTACTGTTTTGACAAACAAAATAGGAAACATTTTTGTTGTGAGAGTCCCTGCCGCTAGAGACCTAGCGGCAGCTTCAATTTTTTTTTTGCCCTGCCATTAGAGCCTCTAACGGCAAGGACTTTTTAAAACTAATTTTAAGTTGCTGAAATAGTAGTCATAACAATCAATTGTTGTGAATTAACTCCCATTAAAAAACATCTTTGTTATTTTATCTAAATTGCACAAATATAAATACTCTAATTTATTTTGGATGCTTCAAATATGACAATTGTACTAGATAATTTTAAAAGACAAAACTTGCTAATTCAACTAAAAATATTCTATAAATTTTAAATTTATTTTATTATGATCGTAAAGACAATTGATCATTATAAACACTTATATAAAAATACCTTAATGTATCACATTTTAAGTATATAACATACCACATAGAAATATTGATTTTCGAATCAAAATGAGACGCGTTCCAGGTAAAACTTTTATCAACATTATGCTATATATAACATCAATTCAATTAAATTGAACTTGATTTTGCAACGAGAACACACGAATCAGCCTTACCCCTTTAACTAGAGAATTTTGAAAGCCAATTAATGAACAAATCTAAATTTTGATTAACATAAACAAGAGGTTAAGATGATTATAATTTTTGGTATGTATTGTGATTAGGACCTGAATTTACTTCCCTCCATGCATGTTCAATTTGATAGCTAGCTAGTCATACTTCATACTTCCTATTCCATTTGGCCTTTAGTTTTGACTTATTTATACAAACATTAAGATTTGTTATATATATATATATATATAGTTGGTATGGGAAGTAACGATTACATTATCAATTACTTTCTCCAATCATTCTATCCCGCAAGAAGCCTCAAATATACTTCAGACCAGTATGCACAAGTTATTATTCAGCAATATTCTTGGCAACTAATGGTAATTAGTACATTAATTCTCTGTTCTTATTTTTTTTGTGTTTTTTTCCCCATAGTATTACTTTTTCTAGATTTTAAAACGTGGAAATTATAGAAACTACTCCCAGTATACAGCGTAATAAATCCATTCCATTTTTTTTTCCTGATGTGGTCATATTCTTTTTATTTATTTATTTATTTATTTTGCTAAATGATGTGATCATATTCATAAGACTAAAATGTAAAACAGATTCTCCAATCTGTCACATTATGACCATAATGTCCTACAAAAGCCTCGTTTTTATAAAGAAAAGAGTGTCACATATTGTGAGCCAATACATACAAAATCCTTTTAGTAAATGAAATAAATGTTCAAAACGGTTTTATATTCTTTAAGACGGTTGATATTTTAATTACAAAAATAATATTGTCAGAGATATAAGTGTCATTTAAAATATTAAATGTCGTTAAAACAATTATAGAAGTGTTGCTAAATATATATATATATATATATTTTCTGACAACATTTTAGATGAGACAAGGAAATTTTAATTTATTATTTTTTATTTGAAATTTATATAAAAAAAATAGTTTAGAGTTCTATTATTTCATTTTGCTTAATATTCAAAAGAGTGATCCTAATTTTAGTACTATCACGTTATCACTATTATATTCTTTTTTAGTTTTAAAAAAGTATTTTTTTAAATGTCATTGCTTTAAAAATGTTTTTTGGATTTTTTTTTAAAATGATGCATAGATTCTTAGTAGCAGTGACTTTGGCTTGAAGTTCACTTTATATATACTCAGCCTTAAGGTTTAACCATCACAATAATTAATTATTATCATTAAATGTTGTACCGCTCAATACTCAAAATCTTACAAATCAACTACATCATTTAGGTAGCACCAATTAGCCTAAATATCACAAATAATTGATCTAGGTAATAGTGTATAACCAATTTTAAAATAGACTAACATATATATATATATATATATATATCTAATTTTAATTTTAATTTTAGAATTATAACGAGAACAATCAAGAAGTGAAACTTTTCATATCGATTCTTAATTCATATTTAAAATTTCATAGCTGTAAACCAGACGACTTTTTCGCATCCAGCGCCAAAGGTCCAAATAGTACTTTGAAAATTTATTTGGGCTTCAGCTTCAGCCGAATAAAGAGGGAGTTCCCATTTTACACAAACAAAGCTAGTGCAGTTTCCTATTAGGGATGGTAATTTTTGACATGACACGGTAATTTGACACGAACATGATATAAAATAAGAATGTTAATATTAAATATAAATAATTTTCATATTATAAACAGGGTGGCACATTCAACATAAAATTTAAATAGATCAAACATGTATAATCAACAGAGTGACATACTTAACACAATTAGACATATTTATTTAAAACATTATGATTATAAATATGATATAACATTTAATTTATCTTGAATATTGAGTTTTAACTTTCTTAGTTATTTTTCTAAGTATGTTATCTTTTATTTTGTTAAATAAATATTATTTTGATGAATAATTTATATTATTATCCAATAAATTAATGAACAATATTTATTTTCTTTATTTAATTTTTTTAGTTTATGTAGTAAATGGGTTGACACGTTAATACGATTAATAAAAATGTTAGTGTTAGTATTGAGTATCTTGATACGAATAATTAAACGGATAGTGTTAGTGTTGATCTATTTAGTATATAATATCTATAACCTGACACGACATGAATTCGTCTAATACAATACGATTGTCATCTTTACTTCCTCTTCACTTGTTTTCCACGTTGGCAGTTATTGATTTTATTACTTGGGTGTAATTTTTTTTAGATTGGGCTTGGTTCCTATATATGTAGATTTGGATCCGGGCTCCATTACACTAGTAGTACACAAATGGTCTGCGGTCCGACCTGATCGAAATCCTGCCTGGTCAAGGCTTGGTACAGTTCGACCTGGTCTAGAGGCCACAACCCGAATTTTATGAAATACAAAATTTAATTTTTCTTCATATATATTTTTTTTGAAACAGTAAGTGGTTAAATCGATAAAGTTAAAAGTTAAGGATGTTATGTGCAAATTTTATTTTGTTGGACAATATTCGCTTTGTCGGGGAATATTCGTTTGGTCGGGGAATATTCGTTTGGTCCGACGGCGCCGAAATAACAAATTATTGGTGGACCCCACAACGGAATATTTGTCGGATATAGAAAACGACAGAAATAACCTTTTTAAATAAAAATAGTCAACGGAACTGTTAAAATACCGGTGATAAAAGAATAGTAGCATACGGTAGTTTTTGGTATTTTCTGTAGCACACGGTACTCTACAGTAACACACGGTATTGCATAGTGTCTCATATTATTGGTCTGATAATTGACACCGTAACTGTTACGCATCATTTCATCGATAATTGTCACTGCATAATATTTTATATTATCAATTCAATAATTGTTGTTACACAGTATTTTGCATTATTGATTTAATAATTGTCATTACACTGTATTTTATATCATTGAGTCAATAATTGTTGCTGCACTGTTTTTAAAATTATTGAACCTAATAATTGTCACAGTAACATATGCACAGTAATTCACATTATTGAATCAATAATTGTCATTACACAGTAACGTATGCTTTCTTTTACATTATTGTTATCTCTATTATGATGTTATTTAAACAGTTGTATTTCATTAATTTATTGACTTGATATCTAAGAGCTAACTATACTGTATTTATAACAATTAGTCATAATAATTGAATTGATAAAGTTATTTGTTTATAATATAAAGTTAGGTGATTATTAGGTAATATGAAATGAATGGTGTAGATTAAAGTGTGAATTATTATTGAATAATTGAATTGATTTGTTTATAATATAAAGTTAGGTGATTATTAGGTGATATGAAATGAATGGTGTAGATTAAAGTGTGAATTATTGTTGAATAATTGAATTGATTTGTTTATAATATAAAGTTAGGTGATATGAAATGAATGGTGTAGATTAAAGATAATATAAAATTTGAAATGGATGGTGTAGATTAAAAGATGATCTTTAAATGAATGGTTTAGATTAAATGAATGATAAGATTTTTGGCTATAAATAGAAGCCTTAACTTAAGGATTTTTCATAAACTTTCTTACTCATTCTTTCTTTCACTCTCTAAATACTTCTTTGTGTAAGTTCTCTCTAAGTGTTCTTAAGTCATTCCTAGTTTTGAAATCTTTTGCATTCTTCTTTGAATTCCCGAGTGGAATTTTCTTATGTACAGTAACTCTTTCGAAAAATCATAGTAAATTCATTATTTATCAGAATTTAATGAATTAAAAGCCTGTCTCTTCAGTTTTTCGTCCTCTACAACTTTGAAGAAGGAAGAAAAGTCATCTGAAATCATCTTCATGCCTTAAAATACTAAAAACCGTAACCTATTCTGATTTTCGTCACTATTTTCAGTCTTAGTTTTGAAAATTCATAACTCATTCATATTAACTCCGAATTGAGTGATTCTTGAGTCTATACCGTCTATCTTTCCGAGAGTAACATTATTTTAAAAATATAAAGAGATTTTAAAAACTCTAGAAGACTCAAAAGTCAGATTCTTTACTGCTACATAGACAAACAATGAAGGATTTGTTCGGCTATAAACTTGTTTCACAATATCAAGGTAAGGAATGTCATCTTCTTTCATCTTCTATTATTAAAACTTACTACGGTAAGGGATACCATCTTTTTCATCTTCTATTATTCAAACGTACTATGGTAAGGGATTATCATTATTTGATTCTCGAAAATAATATTGTTTCTTTCTTACTCATAAGATGTGCCATTTATTTCCATGTATTAAATTGTGGGAATAACCTTACGGAGCGGATTGCCGCCTGTTGGTGAATAACCTTTCGTATTCATTCATTATTAATCTCTGAGAATAACCTTACGGAGCGGATTGCCGCCTGTTTGGTGAATAACTCTTTGTACTCAAATTCTATTAAATTGTGGGAATAACCTTACGGAGCGGATTGCCGCCTGTTGGTGAATAACCCTTTGTATTAATTTCCTTCACCTTTTGTTAATCAAACCTGCTACGGTAAGGGATATTATTTTCTTTCATACTCCTAAATCGAAATTTATTATGGAACTATGGCTTCTATAATTCCTGAAAATATTATATGTTCCATAATAGTTGAACTTCATTATTTCAACTGAACCTTCCTATTTACGTGAACCTTTCTATTGAATTGTAACCGTTATTCTGAACTGTGGATCTTGAATATCATTTTTAAATTTCACTCCACATCATGTTGACAATTTGGACATTATTTGAATCTGTACAAAGTAAACTTCCGATACTTATTGTTATCCTATTTCTTCTGTTCATCATTTATATCATTCTAATCATCCAAAAATCAAGCTGTTGTGAATATCTGTGGCCGGGGGCACAGATGTGATATATTTGTTGAACAGATGATAGGTTAAAGGCGATATAATAGGTTAAAGGCGATACATCTGTTCGGTGTCTTTTATGGCACGTGGTGAATGTTCTCTTTGGCCCGTAGTGCAAAGATGAACTGTTGTTTGGTATGATTATGACCAAAGGCTGAATCTGGTATAATCATGACCGCTGGTGCTAAATTAAATATCTTTGGCCCGTAGTGCAAAGATGAACTGTTGATCTGCATGATTATGATCAGGAACTGTGAATTTTTATTATCATGACTAATGGTATTTCAGATGATAAAAGTTGATGATGTTTTTACGAAAAAGAGAAGCGAGTGGACATTATAATCTGCATTATTCTTCTAATAGATTGCTCATTCCGCTGCTATTATTGATCTGAACATTGTTTAAGAATTTAACTGCAGTTTTTGATATAAACCTTGTATTCTATTGTATTCTATCAAGAACTCAACTGTTGAAGACTAATGATAATTTATTCGTCATTATCTTAGTCATGATATTCTTTACTGGGCTATTTGAGCTCACCCTTTCTTTTGTTCCATTGTTTTTCAACAGGAGATGAAAACATAACAGGGTCTAGCCGGGGAATGGAGTGAGGGTCCGAGGAATAGTTATCATAGTCTTCATGTTTTGTAAAATAGTGTGACAATAATAGTGAAGACTTAGTTGTGTATTATTATACACTGTATTGTTGTACGTTGTGCTTTGTTGTAATAATTTTGTTGTAGTATTTTGACGACTCAAGTTTGGGCTGTGTGGGCCCAGATTTGGGGGCGTCACAGTTGGTATCAGAGTCATATAACGAAGAGCCCCGAGCCTCTCGCTGGTGACTTCCTAGGGAAAGGGGATGCACCGAAGCCAGACTCTCCGTAGGGGACGCCTATAGTACAGGTAGCAAACTGATAGGTACCATTGTGAGGTGCTGTCCCTATGGTGGGATGAGAGTCACAGTTGGCATCAGAGCTTAGGGATATGGTCTTTAATGGAGATCTGGGGTTAGAACTAGGAGGGGAGAGACGAATAGAATCAGTCACTAGTATGTCCTACCTAAATTAGATTTTGTTATCTAACGAATCGATTTGAATGTAGGAACAGGAAGTGATGAGTCAGTTTGTTTGAACTAACAATTATTTTGTGACCACAGTTTAGTATGACATCTGAAAATCAGGAGGATAACTATGAAATGCCAGGTACGTCAATTTCGGGGACGAAATTTCATAAGGAGGGGAGGTTGTAAGACCCCGAATTTTATGAAATACAAAATTTAATTTTTCTTCATATATATTTTTTTTGAAACAGTAAGTGGTTAAATCGATAAAGTTAAAAGTTAAGGATGTTATGTGCAAATTTTATTTTGTTGGACAATATTCGCTTTGTCGGGGAATATTCGTTTGGTCGGGGAATATTCGTTTGGTCCGACGGCGCCGAAATAACAAATTATTGGTGGACCCCACAACGGAATATTTGTCGGATATAGAAAACGACAGAAATAACCTTTTTAAATAAAAATAGTCAACGGAACTGTTAAAATACCGGTGATAAAAGAATAGTAGCATACGGTAGTTTTTGGTATTTTCTGTAGCACACGGTACTCTACAGTAACACACGGTATTGCATAGTGTCTCATATTATTGGTCTGATAATTGACACCGTAACTGTTACGCATCATTTCATCGATAATTGTCACTGCATAATATTTTATATTATCAATTCAATAATTGTTGTTACACAGTATTTTGCATTATTGATTTAATAATTGTCATTACACTGTATTTTATATCATTGAGTCAATAATTGTTGCTGCACTGTTTTTAAAATTATTGAACCTAATAATTGTCACAGTAACATATGCACAGTAATTCACATTATTGAATCAATAATTGTCATTACACAGTAACGTATGCTTTCTTTTACATTATTGTTATCTCTATTATGATGTTATTTAAACAGTTGTATTTCATTAATTTATTGACTTGATATCTAAGAGCTAACTATACTGTATTTATAACAATTAGTCATAATAATTGAATTGATAAAGTTATTTGTTTATAATATAAAGTTAGGTGATTATTAGGTAATATGAAATGAATGGTGTAGATTAAAGTGTGAATTATTATTGAATAATTGAATTGATTTGTTTATAATATAAAGTTAGGTGATTATTAGGTGATATGAAATGAATGGTGTAGATTAAAGTGTGAATTATTGTTGAATAATTGAATTGATTTGTTTATAATATAAAGTTAGGTGATATGAAATGAATGGTGTAGATTAAAGATAATATAAAATTTGAAATGGATGGTGTAGATTAAAAGATGATCTTTAAATGAATGGTTTAGATTAAATGAATGATAAGATTTTTGGCTATAAATAGAAGCCTTAACTTAAGGATTTTTCATAAACTTTCTTACTCATTCTTTCTTTCACTCTCTAAATACTTCTTTGTGTAAGTTCTCTCTAAGTGTTCTTAAGTCATTCCTAGTTTTGAAATCTTTTGCATTCTTCTTTGAATTCCCGAGTGGAATTTTCTTATGTACAGTAACTCTTTCGAAAAATCATAGTAAATTCATTATTTATTAGAATTTAATGAATTAAAAGCCTGTCTCTTCAGTTTTTCGTCCTCTACAACTTTGAAGAAGGAAGAAAAGTCATCTGAAATCATCTTCATGCCTTAAAATACTAAAAACCGTAACCTATTCTGATTTTCGTCACTATTTTTAGTCTTAGTTTTGAAAATTCATAACTCATTCATATTAACTCCGAATTGAGTGATTCTTGAGTCTATACCGTCTATCTTTCCGAGAGTAACATTATTTTAAAAATATAAAGAGATTTTAAAAACTCTAGAAGACTCAAAAGTCAGATTCTTTACTGCTACATAGACAAACAATGAAGGATTTGTTCGGCTATAAACTTGTTTCACAATATCAAGGTAAGGAATGTCATCTTCTTTCATCTTCTATTATTAAAACTTACTACGGTAAGGGATACCATCTTTTTCATCTTCTATTATTCAAACGTACTATGGTAAGGGATTATCATTATTTGATTCTCGAAAATAATATTGTTTCTTTCTTACTCATAAGATGTGCCATTTATTTCCATGTATTAAATTGTGGGAATAACCTTACGGAGCGGATTGCCGCCTGTTGGTGAATAATCTTTCGTATTCATTCATTATTAATCTCTGAGAATAACCTTACGGAGCGGATTGCCGCCTGTTTGGTGAATAACTCTTTGTACTCAAATTCTATTAAATTGTGGGAATAACCTTACGGAGCGGATTGCCGCCTGTTGGTGAATAACCCTTTGTATTAATTTCCTTCACCTTTTGTTAATCAAACCTGCTACGGTAAGGGATATTATTTTCTTTCATACTCCTAAATCGAAATTTATTATGGAACTATGGCTTCTATAATTCCTCAAAATATTATATGTTCCATAATAGTTGAACTTCATTATTTCAACTGAACCTTCCTATTTACGTGAACCTTTCTATTGAATTGTAACCGTTATTCTGAACTGTGGATCTTGAATATCATTTTTAAATTTCACTCCACATCATGTTGACAATTTGGACATTATTTGAATCTGTACAAAGTAAACTTCCGATACTTATTGTTATCCTATTTCTTCTGTTCATCATTTATATCATTCTAATCATCCAAAAATCAAGCTGTTGTGAATATCTGTGGCCGGGGGCACAGATGTGATATATTTGTTGAACAGATGATAGGTTAAAGGCGATATAATAGGTTAAAGGCGATACATCTGTTCGGTGTCTTTTATGGCACGTGGTGAATGTTCTCTTTGGCCCGTAGTGCAAAGATGAACTGTTGTTTGGTATGATTATGACCAAAGGCTGAATCTGGTATAATCATGACCGCTGGTGCTAAATTAAATATCTTTGGCCCGTAGTGCAAAGATGAACTGTTGATCTGCATGATTATGATCAGGAACTGTGAATTTTTATTATCATGACTAATGGTATTTCAGATGATAAAAGTTGATGATGTTTTTACGAAAAAGAGAAGCGAGTGGACATTATAATCTGCATTATTCTTCTAATAGATTGCTCATTCCGCTGCTATTATTGATCTGAACATTGTTTAAGAATTTAACTGCAGTTTTTGATATAAACCTTGTATTCTATTGTATTCTATCAAGAACTCAACTGTTGAAGACTAATGATAATTTATTCGTCATTATCTTAGTCATGATATTCTTTACTGGGCTATTTGAGCTCACCCTTTCTTTTGTTCCATTGTTTTTCAACAGGAGATGAAAACATAACAGGGTCTAGCCGGGGAATGGAGTGAGGGTCCGAGGAATAGTTATCATAGTCTTCATGTTTTGTAAAATAGTGTGACAATAATAGTGAAGACTTAGTTGTGTATTATTATACACTGTATTGTTGTACGTTGTGCTTTGTTGTAATAATTTTGTTGTAGTATTTTGACGACTCAAGTTTGGGCTGTGTGGGCCCAGATTTGGGGGCGTCACAGTTGGTATCAGAGTCATATAACGAAGAGCCCCGAGCCTCTCGCTGGTGACTTCCTAGGGAAAGGGGATGCACCGAAGCCAGACTCTCCGTAGGGGACGCCTATAGTACAGGTAGCAAACTGATAGGTACCATTGTGAGGTGCTGTCCCTATGGTGGGATGAGAGTCACAGTTGGCATCAGAGCTTAGGGATATGGTCTTTAATGGAGATCTGGGGTTAGAACTAGGAGGGGAGAGACGAATAGAATCAGTCACTAGTATGTCCTACCTAAATTAGATTTTGTTATCTAACGAATCGATTTGAATGTAGGAACAGGAAGTGATGAGTCAGTTTGTTTGAACTAACAATTATTTTGTGACCACAGTTTAGTATGACATCTGAAAATCAGGAGGATAACTATGAAATGCCAGGTACGTCAATTTCGGGGACGAAATTTCATAAGGAGGGGAGGTTGTAAGACCCCGAATTTTATGAAATACAAAATTTAATTTTTCTTCATATATATTTTTTTTGAAACAGTAAGTGGTTAAATCGATAAAGTTAAAAGTTAAGGATGTTATGTGCAAATTTTATTTTGTTGGACAATATTCGCTTTGTCGGGGAATATTCGTTTGGTCGGGGAATATTCGTTTGGTCCGACGGCGCCGAAATAACAAATTATTGGTGGACCCCACAACGGAATATTTGTCGGATATAGAAAACGACAGAAATAACCTTTTTAAATAAAAATAGTCAACGGAACTGTTAAAATACCGGTGATAAAAGAATAGTAGCATACGGTAGTTTTTGGTATTTTCTGTAGCACACGGTACTCTACAGTAACACACGGTATTGCATAGTGTCTCATATTATTGGTCTGATAATTGACACCGTAACTGTTACGCATCATTTCATCGATAATTGTCACTGCATAATATTTTATATTATCAATTCAATAATTGTTGTTACACAGTATTTTGCATTATTGATTTAATAATTGTCATTACACTGTATTTTATATCATTGAGTCAATAATTGTTGCTGCACTGTTTTTAAAATTATTGAACCTAATAATTGTCACAGTAACATATGCACAGTAATTCACATTATTGAATCAATAATTGTCATTACACAGTAACGTATGCTTTCTTTTACATTATTGTTATCTCTATTATGATGTTATTTAAACAGTTGTATTTCATTAATTTATTGACTTGATATCTAAGAGCTAACTATACTGTATTTATAACAATTAGTCATAATAATTGAATTGATAAAGTTATTTGTTTATAATATAAAGTTAGGTGATTATTAGGTAATATGAAATGAATGGTGTAGATTAAAGTGTGAATTATTATTGAATAATTGAATTGATTTGTTTATAATATAAAGTTAGGTGATTATTAGGTGATATGAAATGAATGGTGTAGATTAAAGTGTGAATTATTGTTGAATAATTGAATTGATTTGTTTATAATATAAAGTTAGGTGATATGAAATGAATGGTGTAGATTAAAGATAATATAAAATTTGAAATGGATGGTGTAGATTAAAAGATGATCTTTAAATGAATGGTTTAGATTAAATGAATGATAAGATTTTTGGCTATAAATAGAAGCCTTAACTTAAGGATTTTTCATAAACTTTCTTACTCATTCTTTCTTTCACTCTCTAAATACTTCTTTGTGTAAGTTCTCTCTAAGTGTTCTTAAGTCATTCCTAGTTTTGAAATCTTTTGCATTCTTCTTTGAATTCCCGAGTGGAATTTTCTTATGTACAGTAACTCTTTCGAAAAATCATAGTAAATTCATTATTTATCAGAATTTAATGAATTAAAAGCCTGTCTCTTCAGTTTTTCGTCCTCTACAACTTTGAAGAAGGAAGAAAAGTCATCTGAAATCATCTTCATGCCTTAAAATACTAAAAACCGTAACCTATTCTGATTTTCGTCACTATTTTTAGTCTTAGTTTTGAAAATTCATAACTCATTCATATTAACTCCGAATTGAGTGATTCTTGAGTCTATACCGTCTATCTTTCCGAGAGTAACATTATTTTAAAAATATAAAGAGATTTTAAAAACTCTAGAAGACTCAAAAGTCAGATTCTTTACTGCTACATAGACAAACAATGAAGGATTTGTTCGGCTATAAACTTGTTTCACAATATCAAGGTAAGGAATGTCATCTTCTTTCATCTTCTATTATTAAAACTTACTACGGTAAGGGATACCATCTTTTTCATCTTCTATTATTCAAACGTACTATGGTAAGGGATTATCATTATTTGATTCTCGAAAATAATATTGTTTCTTTCTTACTCATAAGATGTGCCATTTATTTCCATGTATTAAATTGTGGGAATAACCTTACGGAGCGGATTGCCGCCTGTTGGTGAATAATCTTTCGTATTCATTCATTATTAATCTCTGAGAATAACCTTACGGAGCGGATTGCCGCCTGTTTGGTGAATAACTCTTTGTACTCAAATTCTATTAAATTGTGGGAATAACCTTACGGAGCGGATTGCCGCCTGTTGGTGAATAACCCTTTGTATTAATTTCCTTCACCTTTTGTTAATCAAACCTGCTACGGTAAGGGATATTATTTTCTTTCATACTCCTAAATCGAAATTTATTATGGAACTATGGCTTCTATAATTCCTCAAAATATTATATGTTCCATAATAGTTGAACTTCATTATTTCAACTGAACCTTCCTATTTACGTGAACCTTTCTATTGAATTGTAACCGTTATTCTGAACTGTGGATCTTGAATATCATTTTTAAATTTCACTCCACATCATGTTGACAATTTGGACATTATTTGAATCTGTACAAAGTAAACTTCCGATACTTATTGTTATCCTATTTCTTCTGTTCATCATTTATATCATTCTAATCATCCAAAAATCAAGCTGTTGTGAATATCTGTGGCCGGGGGCACAGATGTGATATATTTGTTGAACAGATGATAGGTTAAAGGCGATATAATAGGTTAAAGGCGATACATCTGTTCGGTGTCTTTTATGGCACGTGGTGAATGTTCTCTTTGGCCCGTAGTGCAAAGATGAACTGTTGTTTGGTATGATTATGACCAAAGGCTGAATCTGGTATAATCATGACCGCTGGTGCTAAATTAAATATCTTTGGCCCGTAGTGCAAAGATGAACTGTTGATCTGCATGATTATGATCAGGAACTGTGAATTTTTATTATCATGACTAATGGTATTTCAGATGATAAAAGTTGATGATGTTTTTACGAAAAAGAGAAGCGAGTGGACATTATAATCTGCATTATTCTTCTAATAGATTGCTCATTCCGCTGCTATTATTGATCTGAACATTGTTTAAGAATTTAACTGCAGTTTTTGATATAAACCTTGTATTCTATTGTATTCTATCAAGAACTCAACTGTTGAAGACTAATGATAATTTATTCGTCATTATCTTAGTCATGATATTCTTTACTGGGCTATTTGAGCTCACCCTTTCTTTTGTTCCATTGTTTTTCAACAGGAGATGAAAACATAACAGGGTCTAGCCGGGGAATGGAGTGAGGGTCCGAGGAATAGTTATCATAGTCTTCATGTTTTGTAAAATAGTGTGACAATAATAGTGAAGACTTAGTTGTGTATTATTATACACTGTATTGTTGTACGTTGTGCTTTGTTGTAATAATTTTGTTGTAGTATTTTGACGACTCAAGTTTGGGCTGTGTGGGCCCAGATTTGGGGGCGTCACAGTTGGTATCAGAGTCATATAACGAAGAGCCCCGAGCCTCTCGCTGGTGACTTCCTAGGGAAAGGGGATGCACCGAAGCCAGACTCTCCGTAGGGGACGCCTATAGTACAGGTAGCAAACTGATAGGTACCATTGTGAGGTGCTGTCCCTATGGTGGGATGAGAGTCACAGTTGGCATCAGAGCTTAGGGATATGGTCTTTAATGGAGATCTGGGGTTAGAACTAGGAGGGGAGAGACGAATAGAATCAGTCACTAGTATGTCCTACCTAAATTAGATTTTGTTATCTAACGAATCGATTTGAATGTAGGAACAGGAAGTGATGAGTCAGTTTGTTTGAACTAACAATTATTTTGTGACCACAGTTTAGTATGACATCTGAAAATCAGGAGGATAACTATGAAATGCCAGGTACGTCAATTTCGGGGACGAAATTTCATAAGGAGGGGAGGTTGTAAGACCCCGAATTTTATGAAATACAAAATTTAATTTTTCTTCATATATATTTTTTTTGAAACAGTAAGTGGTTAAATCGATAAAGTTAAAAGTTAAGGATGTTATGTGCAAATTTTATTTTGTTGGACAATATTCGCTTTGTCGGGGAATATTCGTTTGGTCGGGGAATATTCGTTTGGTCCGACGGCGCCGAAATAACAAATTATTGGTGGACCCCACAACGGAATATTTGTCGGATATAGAAAACGACAGAAATAACCTTTTTAAATAAAAATAGTCAACGGAACTGTTAAAATACCGGTGATAAAAGAATAGTAGCATACGGTAGTTTTTGGTATTTTCTGTAGCACACGGTACTCTACAGTAACACACGGTATTGCATAGTGTCTCATATTATTGGTCTGATAATTGACACCGTAACTGTTACGCATCATTTCATCGATAATTGTCACTGCATAATATTTTATATTATCAATTCAATAATTGTTGTTACACAGTATTTTGCATTATTGATTTAATAATTGTCATTACACTGTATTTTATATCATTGAGTCAATAATTGTTGCTGCACTGTTTTTAAAATTATTGAACCTAATAATTGTCACAGTAACATATGCACAGTAATTCACATTATTGAATCAATAATTGTCATTACACAGTAACGTATGCTTTCTTTTACATTATTGTTATCTCTATTATGATGTTATTTAAACAGTTGTATTTCATTAATTTATTGACTTGATATCTAAGAGCTAACTATACTGTATTTATAACAATTAGTCATAATAATTGAATTGATAAAGTTATTTGTTTATAATATAAAGTTAGGTGATTATTAGGTAATATGAAATGAATGGTGTAGATTAAAGTGTGAATTATTATTGAATAATTGAATTGATTTGTTTATAATATAAAGTTAGGTGATTATTAGGTGATATGAAATGAATGGTGTAGATTAAAGTGTGAATTATTGTTGAATAATTGAATTGATTTGTTTATAATATAAAGTTAGGTGATATGAAATGAATGGTGTAGATTAAAGATAATATAAAATTTGAAATGGATGGTGTAGATTAAAAGATGATCTTTAAATGAATGGTTTAGATTAAATGAATGATAAGATTTTTGGCTATAAATAGAAGCCTTAACTTAAGGATTTTTCATAAACTTTCTTACTCATTCTTTCTTTCACTCTCTAAATACTTCTTTGTGTAAGTTCTCTCTAAGTGTTCTTAAGTCATTCCTAGTTTTGAAATCTTTTGCATTCTTCTTTGAATTCCCGAGTGGAATTTTCTTATGTACAGTAACTCTTTCGAAAAATCATAGTAAATTCATTATTTATCAGAATTTAATGAATTAAAAGCCTGTCTCTTCAGTTTTTCGTCCTCTACAACTTTGAAGAAGGAAGAAAAGTCATCTGAAATCATCTTCATGCCTTAAAATACTAAAAACCGTAACCTATTCTGATTTTCGTCACTATTTTTAGTCTTAGTTTTGAAAATTCATAACTCATTCATATTAACTCCGAATTGAGTGATTCTTGAGTCTATACCGTCTATCTTTCCGAGAGTAACATTATTTTAAAAATATAAAGAGATTTTAAAAACTCTAGAAGACTCAAAAGTCAGATTCTTTACTGCTACATAGACAAACAATGAAGGATTTGTTCGGCTATAAACTTGTTTCACAATATCAAGGTAAGGAATGTCATCTTCTTTCATCTTCTATTATTAAAACTTACTACGGTAAGGGATACCATCTTTTTCATCTTCTATTATTCAAACGTACTATGGTAAGGGATTATCATTATTTGATTCTCGAAAATAATATTGTTTCTTTCTTACTCATAAGATGTGCCATTTATTTCCATGTATTAAATTGTGGGAATAACCTTACGGAGCGGATTGCCGCCTGTTGGTGAATAATCTTTCGTATTCATTCATTATTAATCTCTGAGAATAACCTTACGGAGCGGATTGCCGCCTGTTTGGTGAATAACTCTTTGTACTCAAATTCTATTAAATTGTGGGAATAACCTTACGGAGCGGATTGCCGCCTGTTGGTGAATAACCCTTTGTATTAATTTCCTTCACCTTTTGTTAATCAAACCTGCTACGGTAAGGGATATTATTTTCTTTCATACTCCTAAATCGAAATTTATTATGGAACTATGGCTTCTATAATTCCTGAAAATATTATATGTTCCATAATAGTTGAACTTCATTATTTCAACTGAACCTTCCTATTTACGTGAACCTTTCTATTGAATTGTAACCGTTATTCTGAACTGTGGATCTTGAATATCATTTTTAAATTTCACTCCACATCATGTTGACAATTTGGACATTATTTGAATCTGTACAAAGTAAACTTCCGATACTTATTGTTATCCTATTTCTTCTGTTCATCATTTATATCATTCTAATCATCCAAAAATCAAGCTGTTGTGAATATCTGTGGCCGGGGGCACAGATGTGATATATTTGTTGAACAGATGATAGGTTAAAGGCGATATAATAGGTTAAAGGCGATACATCTGTTCGGTGTCTTTTATGGCACGTGGTGAATGTTCTCTTTGGCCCGTAGTGCAAAGATGAACTGTTGTTTGGTATGATTATGACCAAAGGCTGAATCTGGTATAATCATGACCGCTGGTGCTAAATTAAATATCTTTGGCCCGTAGTGCAAAGATGAACTGTTGATCTGCATGATTATGATCAGGAACTGTGAATTTTTATTATCATGACTAATGGTATTTCAGATGATAAAAGTTGATGATGTTTTTACGAAAAAGAGAAGCGAGTGGACATTATAATCTGCATTATTCTTCTAATAGATTGCTCATTCCGCTGCTATTATTGATCTGAACATTGTTTAAGAATTTAACTGCAGTTTTTGATATAAACCTTGTATTCTATTGTATTCTATCAAGAACTCAACTGTTGAAGACTAATGATAATTTATTCGTCATTATCTTAGTCATGATATTCTTTACTGGGCTATTTGAGCTCACCCTTTCTTTTGTTCCATTGTTTTTCAACAGGAGATGAAAACATAACAGGGTCTAGCCGGGGAATGGAGTGAGGGTCCGAGGAATAGTTATCATAGTCTTCACGTTTTGTAAAATAGTGTGGCAATAATAGTGAAGACTTAGTTGTGTATTATTATACACTGTATTGTTGTACGTTGTGCTTTGTTGTAATAATTTTGTTGTAGTATTTTGACGACTCAAGTTTGGGCTGTGTGGGCCCAGATTTGGGGGCGTCACAACAAACATGCCACATTTTTTTTGGCTTAGATCCGACTTGGCCTGCCAACAAGCCCGGCTTGGTTTACCCAAAGTACGACCTAACCTACTAATTTTCTTTCTTTGCTACTTCAATTCTCCCATTGCAAACGAAACTATTCAATAAACCAAATAAAATTGACGTTGACATTAAACTATTAAGAAAATAAGCCAAATAAAATTGACATCTTTTAACACGTTCATTCATACATGTTTGTTTATATACAAATAAAAAAATCCATAAACACATTGAGTATAGTAATATATACGTATTTTTCTTGTCTAACTAACAATCTACACTTTTTGCAGACCTTTCATTGCGTCTTTATTTTAATAAATACTTAGCGTAAAAACTAGAAATTCATTTGTAAAATAATAATAATAATAATAATAATAAATGTACTTTTCATATTTTTTTAATTAATGATATTATAAAATAATACAATATCTTTAAAATTGTGTAATATATTTATTTATTATTGTAATTTGTAAGTTGTATTACATTATTTTTAATTAATACATCAATTAACTTAAAAAATTTAATTGGTATTTTTATAATACTTAAAATTACTAAAAAAAATTGAATAGACCGAATCAGATCGGCCTGACTTAGCCTGACCCAAGGTCTAGTTTGGCTTGCAAGCCTCAGCAACAGGCTCTATTTTTAAGCGTTAAACCCGACTTGGACTGGCCTGCAGGTCGAAAGTCAAAAGCCCGACCCGGTCTGGTTAACAATTAAGGCTTGACAGGTCCAAACTAGACTAAGGTGCTGTTTGTTTGTGTCTTAATGGTTCTTAATGGACAACCTCTTAATCGCTAAGAGGAACAAAGTTGTTTGTTTTTTTTTTTGGTTACATCTGAATGCCTCTAAATGGTTGAGATACAAAATCAAATCTAAACCATTAAGAGGAGCATCTTAATGAACTTGGACAAAAATATCCTCTTCAATATTAACAAATTCCTTTTATATCCAACACTCAATATTATTATTATTATTATAATAATAAATATTATTATTATTATTATTTTTATAATAATAATAATAATAATAATAATAATAATTATTATTATTATTATTATGATTATTATTATTATAATTATTATTATCATAATTTTTATTATAATAATAATAATAATAATAATAATAATAATAATTATTATTATTATTAGTACTATTTTTAATATAATTATTATTATTTTTATAATAATAATAATAATTATTATTATAATTAATATTATTATTACTATAATTATTATTATTAATTATAATTATTATTAGTGTAATTATTATTGTAATAATTATTATTTTTATTATTATTAATATTATAATAATAATAATTATTATTATTAGTATTATTATTAGCATTATTATTATTATTATTATTATTATTATTATTATTATTATTAGTAGTAGTAGTAGTAGTAGTAGTAGTAGTAGTAGTAGTAGTAGTACTATTTTTAATATAATTATTATTATTTTTATAATAATAATTATTATTATAATTAATATTATTATTACTATAATTATTATTATTAATTATAAGTATTATTAGTATAATTATTATTATAATAATAATTATTTTTATTAATATTAATATTATAATTAATAATAATAATAATAATTATAGTAATAATAATTATTATTAATAATAATTATAATTATTATAATTAATATTATTATTACTATAATTATTATTATTAATTATAATTATTATTAGTATAATTATTATTATTATAATTATTATTATTTTTATTAATATTAATATTATAATAATAATTATTATTATTATAATAATTATAATTATGATTATTATTATTATTATAATTATTATTATCATAATTTTTATTAGAGTAATTATTATTATTAGTATTATTATTAGCACTATCATTAATATTATAATTATTATTTTTATAATAATAATATTTATTATTATTTTTATAATAATTATTATTATTATAATTATTATTATTATTATTATTATTATTATTATTATTAATTATAATTATTATTAGTATAATTATTATTATTATTATTATTATTATTATTATTATTATAATGTTCAACTGTTCATAGGGTTAAAATGGTAAAATACTGTTATTCAGACATCTGAAAAAATTGATTATCAAACAACATTTTTTCATTCAGATACAATTCTATTCAGATGCTCTATATTATTCAGATGTCTAAATTATTCAGATCTTAATACAGAATTTTATCAAACAGCACCTAAGTCAGGTCGACCTATTGTGCATGACTATATTATACCTTTACCTAATTTATTTTAATATGCATCTAGTTTTCTAACAATGGTTCAAGTAATTTAATTACTTATAATAATTTTATTATATTACTTAATATAATATTTATAATGCTAAATACGTATTGTGAGAACGTGGGTGAAAAGTATAATAGATGAGACGCTAATGCTATTTTTATATACAGTACTTTTTCAATTAATCTGAATAAAAAACCTTGCATTAATATTGAACAAAAACATAAGAAGTAAAGAAAAAATAATAATTATGTGGATAACGTGACGTAAAGAAGAAGAAGAAAAAGCTAAAGAAGAAATAAATAACTTTATGTAGTTGAGGTAGGTAGGGAGAAGGCCTATAAAATACTAATAACCATTGATAAATCCGAATGAGGATTGTGGACTTTCAGTGCACGGGCATGTGTGAATTACGGAATTAATGGTCCAAGAAAGAAGAGCATGTAACAATCTATATACAAGCGTCAAAGTCGTCAAAAATACACAAACTTGCATATATATGATAGCACAAGTAGTATATGGAATTAAAAAAGCATTTGTTATTTGACTTATTTCAATAATTGCAAACAAAATCTTAATTGAAATCACGCATATCATGGATATCATACTCTATCCATGTATCTGCTGGCTAGTTTCACTCATTCTAATACCGAGTTCTTTAATGAATGAAAAAAAAAATATAAACAAGAAATTTAATTTTTTTGTTTAAAAATAAATGAATTTGAAATTATATTTTATAATCTCTATCATACTATAGATTATAAACACAATAGAAATAATATTAAGATAACTTAGTAACTTAAATATGAAACTTAAGTTTTTTTTTTCCTTTCATTTATAAATTCAATAACAACATAAACGAAAATATACAATTTTTTTTTATTATAAATTTAATTTTTCATTCTTATCTTTTTTCGCTCTTGTTAAAATATAAAGAGTTAAATTAATTATGAACCTTATCTTTTAGTTGCTTTGGTCTTTCCTAATGGTGCACAAATGACATGTGGCTCGACCTTAGTTCTGTCTGAGCCTGGCCTGGTCTGGCTCAACCCAACTTAGAGACCACGAACATGCCATATTTTTTTTGACTCAGATCTGGCTTGACTTGGCCTGCTAACAAGCTTGGCCTGAGAAATTCATAAAAACACATTGGGCAGTGTAATACATTAGAATTTTTTTTCCTAACTAGCAACTTACACTTTTTGTAGACCTTTCATTGTATCTTCATTTTAATAAATATTTAGCGTAAAAACTTGAAAGTCATTTGAAAAATAATAATAATAATAATAAAAAGATACTTTTTATAAAAAAATATATATTTTTATTAATGATAGTATAAAATAATACAATATCTTTAAAATTGTACAATATTTTAATTCATTATTGTAACTTGTAATACATTACTTTTAATTAATACATCAATTAAGTTTAAATTTTAATTAGTGTTTTTATGATATTTAAAATTATTAAAAAAAAATTGAATTGACCGAATTGGACGTACCGGCTTGGTCTCGTCTGCAAGCCTTAGCAGACCCCCTTTTCAAACGCCAAACCCGACTTGGTCAATGGTCAAGGCCTGACAGGCCCAGGCCAAACCAAGCCAGACCGACCTATTATGCATGATTAGTTTCCCCCAGTTTCTCTTTTCTTTTTGATTAAAGGGAGAGCTGAGGAGTGCTCGTTATTTTTGTGCATACTGCCTACTATAATATCTATATATTTTTGGTTCAATTAAAATTTTAACCTTTTTAAAAATAAAAAATTAGAATGAAACTAAATTCAACATCGAATAACACAAAGATTTTAGTCATGCTTCAAACTGACACGGTTCGTAAAAAAAGGAAAGGAAGAAAATCCATACTCAAGAACTGATCTTGTTTTACTCATAATTTTTGATCCGTTAAGAATTATGGAGTTTATAATATATCAAATCGAAATGGCGACGAAAGCTACAAGATCCATCGCCTTTGACCATGAAGGATGCTATTTTAAGCCAAAAAATATATTAGAAAAGATGTGTTTAGATCTTCCGAAGTTTTTTACTGGTTTTTGAATTTATTTATTTATTTTCGTAATTTTATTATTTCTTTCGTGATTAGAATTTTCAGCTTATTATTTAGTATTTAAAAAATAATTTTGAGTGTTATAAGGTTAACTCTTATAAATGATCATATTTTATTAATACATTTTAGTTGTTTAGTCAATTTTTATATATCTTACTTTGATTTGTGAATTCATATTGCAAAGTTTCATAAATTTAATTCCTGTGATTATTTTTATTCTTCTATTACTTTTTCACTGTGTCACAGATATGTACTAATTACAAGTCTTTCCATTTCCCTTTTTCCTATTTAAAATATTTTGGATCTAGGGAAAAGTTTTTCGGATGGAACTCTAAACAGCTCTTTTTGAATACAACAAAATGCTATACGAACAAAATACACATGTAAATAAGGATGTAATTTTAGTGTTCTTTTCAGAAACATGAAATTTTAGTGTTATTATCAACTCACCATAATGTGAAGAAACACTAGGCTTTATTTTTTCTTTTTAAAATTGAATTAATGTTGATTCCATCATCACACAACTTGTCAATAATGCAGTGTCCATTAGATGTGATTAAAAATCAACGAATGTGCGCAATGTGAGATTCCTTTTATACAGTTGACCACCTAATTAAATTATAAATACATATAATAATCTTTATACCATAACTTGAGAAATGTAATTTAGGTTTAGTGAATGTCCTTTAGGTAATCTTGCACGTATCGTTTTGCTTTGTAATTAAGGACATCGACCAAGCTATTAAAAAAAAAATTAATATTATAATATTAAGTGTAAAATTAAACTCAAATTACTACTATCCCTTTTTTGTTTTTGTTTTTTGTAACAGTAGGAGTCTTTGTCTCCTTATCTTTACTTTCTCTATCCTCATCTTCCTACATGAAAGTTATCTCATAAACTCAATTCTCGTATAGCTGATTGTCATCTATTATTTTCTTTTATTTTTCTATTTTACTTGAACCCTAAAAATTTTGTTTGTTCTCTATCCTTTCATCAAAAAGTTACCTGATGTATTTTGTTTGATTGTCTTTATATTTTTTGTTTTCCTCCATTTTTTCTCATAAACAGTTATACCGTGGAACTATTTTAAAGATATAAATTTGAATATTCTACAATTAACAATATAAAAAGCTACTTATTGATTGTAAAATAAAGATCGAGTAAGGGAAAGAGAAAGAGAAGAAAACGAAGAGAGTAGGACAAGGAAGGAGAGAGGAGAAAAAGAATAGAGAGAGGAAGGTGGATTGCACAAATATATATGAAGGAGAGAGAAGAAGTATTCAAAACGGGATACTATTAATTAATTTTAAGGGTAATTTGGGAAAAATGGTACCCATATTCCGTAGTAGAAATCTTATACGGTCAGATATAAAAAAATTACGCTATAACGTTAGATAAAACGGAATCGAGAAAATATTTTTTATCAGTCCAAAAAAATTACGCTATAAAGTCAGATAAAACAAAATTGAGAGAGCATAACCCGGCTATTGGCGCAATAATTTAAGTTTAGTCCTGTGACTAGTCGTAAACTCAGACGTCCAGGGTTCGAGTCCCATTTGCAACAATATTCGTGCTTGGGTCGGATGAAAAGACTTAGTCTGACTGCGATTGGGATACTCTACATTATTAAAAAAAAAATTAAAAATAAAATCGAGGGTGCATTTTTTATCGGTCTAAAAAAGTCTTATTCTCTCCCTTTCTTAATTTTGTTTTTAATTGAAACTCCTATGATGGAAATGACGTGATATTAATATATTTTATATATAAACTTTTCTTGGAATATGTGAATATTTAAAATGACACTCTTATTTCGGACAATTAACATATAAAATGTCTCTTGGCAAGCCGGTATGGTGTGACAGTAATCAACTACAAGATTTAGAGATCTAAAACTGAAGTACTCAACATCAACGAAAATCCAAGTTACACGAAAGTATGGGTTTATGGCGATCCAATAAGATAGAACCCCGCAACTACTTAATTCATAATATGTTTTTCCACTTTGACTTACAAATAAATATTGAATAGTGGTAGGAAGTCTCAATTTTTTTTTAATCTCAAATGTATTTCAAATGATCTGATGCTAAATATGGCAAACTGTACTTTATAATGTTAAATGTATTTCAAATGACCAGATACTAAATAAGACAAATGGTAGTTTTGTAAAGCTAATTACAATAAATATACTCGATCAATGTAAATTGACCGCATCAAATTTTAAAAAAATTAAGACTTTAGCATTATCCATAAATATTAGGCTTTATATATTTAGCAAAAAAAAAATATTAGGCTTTATATATGCCCACTTGCACATAATCAACTTTTTAAAATTGTCTTCACCTAACAACTTCGCCCTTCATTTTCTCTCTATAAATATGATCTCTTCTTTCATATCTAATAAGTAGGTACATATTCCTCCATATATTTCTCATGAAATTAGTGAATCAATTTTCTTATGCCACTTAATTTTTTTGATTAATCTCTTCTTTCTCCAATGGCATGTGTTGGTAAGCTATGCCATAAGGCATTGCTGATATTATTCATCTTGAAGTTGCTAGTATTGATTAATGCTGCACCACAAGTCCCTTGTTACTTCATTTTCGGAGACTCGTTAGTCGATAATGGCAATAATAATGCACTTGTAACTATGGCTAAAGTGAATTACCCTCCATATGGTATCGATTTTCCGGACGGACCAACCGGAAGATTCACCAACGGTCAGACTTCAGCGGATATCCTCGGTCTCTCTCTTTCCTCCAACTAATCATACAAATTATGCTTATTTTTCTATGCACAATGCATGGTTTACTATCAACTAATTACATTAGAGATATATACTTTTTTTAGTCTGTTCCATGAGTAAAGATGTATTTCTAGATTTGTATTATAAAGTGACAAAAAATTCTTAACATGTGAATATTTTTATTTGAGACTGATTGAATACTATCATGTTATCACAAATTTTTCTAGCAACTATGAGGATATATTTGGAAAAAAAATTCCTTATAAGTTAGTGTTTTATAAATGTATCTAATTTTTGGAACATTATTTATAAAGTCTACGTACTTTTGTCTAAAATATCAGTTCTGACGAATACATGTCCACATATTTAATTCAAAGACTTTTGAACCAGACCATGTTGATTTATACTTACCAGCTCTTACTAACTCGTTAATTTGTAGTTCATATTGAAAAATTGCCAGCCACACTTCCATTAATTACTATGCTGAGTGAACACTGTTCACACACAGGTACACTCCTAGGTTTTGATGAATTTATTTCTCCATTTGCGGCTGCAAGAGGCTGGGACATTCTCAGAGGCGTGAATTATGGATCCGGAGGAGCTGGAATTCGCCCTGAAACTGGAAGAAACCTGGTAAATTAATTATGCTTGCTCAATTCTACAAAAATAGTCTCATTTGTAAATTTTAACGATATATTATTATTTCATGTTTACTCCTCAAAAGGATAATTAAGGCGCCAGTTTAGTAAAGATTAGTAGTGGTCGTTAAAATCATGATGACAAATTTGAAAATATTATGTCATTTTATACAACTTGTCTAGCAGAACAAAAAAATTTGACAAATGATATTTCCATTTGTGGGACAAAAGGAGTATAAAACAAATGTTTAAAATTGTTTTTCATTTGTTCTTCTTCAGTTGTAGTTAAACAAATAGAATAATTAAGTGAATCTCACACAAATTCTTTTTTTAATGTGTCCTCACAGGGCGGCCGGATTAGCTTAGACCTGCAGTTAATGAATCACCGAATCACGGTGACACAAATCGCCGGTTTACAAGGAAACATAAGCTTTACTAAAGAGTACCTGAGCAAGTGCATTTATACAATTGAAATGGGAAATAACGATTACCTCAACAATTACTTGATGCCTCAGCAATACCCTACAAGCACCATATATACACCAGATCAGTATGCAGCTGCCCTTGTTCAACAATACTCTGAACAACTCGAGGTCAATTCAGTAATAATAAAAAAAGATTTATGACTTAAAACTTGTTACATTTTTCTTGCTTTACATGAAAGTTTCCTTTCTTCATGTTTTTAAGTGCTGATTTGATAGCTAATTATTTATTTTGTTGATGGTAGACTTTATACAATTATGGAGCAAGAAAGGTGGCAGTTTTTGGACTTGGCCTAATAGGCTGTACTCCTGCGGTGATTGGAAATTTTGGGGCGGATGCATCCGGGTGTGTGGATAAAATTAACGCAATGGTCCAACTATTCAACGACAGGCTTAAGCCGCTTGTCGATGGCTTCAATAGCAATCTAACTGATGCAAAATTCATCTATGTCAACACAACTAACATTTCTCTTGGAGATCCTACCTCTGTTGGTAGGTCACGTACACTTCTTAAAATAATAATAATAATAGTAACTTATATGCACAAAGTACAGTTTGCGAAGCAGATTGCTGAAAAATCCTTTTTGTGAGGGTGACAAGCGCCAACAAACCCTAAATTAACCTTGCCAAGCCAAGCTGTACACTGTGCATATAAAATGCCTTAAGGGGAAAGAAATACAACGTCCTTGCAAGCAAAAAGTATAATTTATAAAATAGGACTGCTGATAAATCGTTTTTTTTATAACAAAACTGTCCAGTATTTAGTCATTTTTTCAACACTGCTAAACTCCGACATACCCTACATATATATTATGAAAATCCATGTTTTAGGCCGAATCATAATCCATGTTTTAGGCTGAAGATAAAAGCAATTTTGTTTGTTTGCTTCAACAATTGCAGGTATAACCGTCTTAAACGCTCCATGCTGCATACCATCGACAATCTTTGGAAAGGGACAATGTGCTCCAAATCAGGTTCCATGCAGAAACAGGAATACGAACGTGTTCTGGGACGACTTTCATCCGACGCAGATAGTGAATCAGGGGAGTGCATCAAGATCATACACCGCTCTATCTCCGTTAGACACTTATCCGGTGGACATCCGCACCTTGGCTCAGCAATAATGACCAAAAATATAAGATTAAAATAATTTCCATTGGAGACTAATATCCGGTCGATATCGATCAATATGAAATTATAGAATGTCCAAGTAACAAGGACATACAAAATAAGATTCCATTAAAATGGACGATTAAAATATTTTAAACAATACTCCTTCCGTTTCATTCCGAAAATGTGAGACTAAAATAATTTTTATTTTTTTTCTAATATAAATGAACAAAATGACTTTTGCAAGTACAAATATACAAATGAGTACCTATTTTGTACAAGTATACTTTTAACATATTTAATAGTTGATAATATATTTTGATCAAATCAGAGAGCACTATAATATAATATATTACAATTGATATATGCAATGATTATTTTTTTTGGACATAACGAAAGTTGAGTTTGTTACTTGCATTATTTCAACCAATATCTTAACTGAAAACATGCATATCGAGGGACCATATTTTTCCTTCAACATGTATTATATTTTCACATGATGTCCACTTTAATTTCCGAAATTATTAAATTAAAAAGGCCAAAAGAGTTCTACTTTGTTTAAACATTACAACGTTCATAATTTGAGCTTAGAGTCTTATAATACCAAAGTCTACATAGTTAGTTTCAATTTTCAACAAAAATAGGAAGCAAAAAAGTGGGGCCAAAAAATAAAATTTCCCTTCACTTTTATGAAATAATAACAATAATGTCCCTTTCATTACAACTTCTCATTACATCATGTCGTACCTTAATTATTCTTCTCAACAAAATCACTAATCGGGATCCTATATCTTTCGTATTGGGTTAATATACAATTGTTTGACTCACGTTTCTTTTGTTTATTAATTCTTGAAAGGTGACTTCAATTAATTAAATTTTGTGCCCTGTGATTAACAACTCACCATGTGTTATGAAATACTACCATGTGTTATGAAATACTCCTACTTTGTTTCATGATTTTTTATAAGCTTTAGGTGATGATTCTACCACCATACACTTTGTAGGCAAATTCGGTGCATGTCCATAAGATGTGATTAGAATTCGTGAACCAAAGCCGGAAATATCTTTTAGAAAATCTTGCACGCATCTTTATGTTTCAACATATAATTGCCTAGCTACCAAGAATCAAGAAGCAAGAATTTCATGATCAGAAAATAAAATAAACATGAATTTAGATCTTTTCAAACCAATCTTATCCGTTCATTGCGAGAGTGATTGGCTTAAAATTAAACATATCGCATAATAGTTGTTAATATTATTGTACAGTTGTTATGTAGTATATGGTCCATATAAAAAATATCCATATTGTGTCTCATGCAAAAAAAATTTAGGTACAACATAACTATTATGCGATAGGAGATTTTTTTTTAAAGGGCACTGCATAATAGTTATGTAGTACCTAAAAAAATTTAGTTATCACATAATTGTTATGCGGTAGGAGAGATTTTTTTTATAAAGAATACCGCATAACAGTTATGCGGTACATAAAAAAAAATTTAGATACCTCATTACTATTATGTATTAGGAGAAAAAAAAATTAAAAGACACCGCATAATAGTTATGAGGTAACTTTAGGTACCGTCACTTTGGGACGTCGGACAAATTTGGTTTTGTTTGATATAATTAGGAGATTGCCCACACAATCGGGCAAGTTAGGTGCACAAATTTTAGAGCTCGAGTATACAACGAAACAAACTTGGACAGTTCATTAGATCAAACAAGGCAAAGCAGCTGCCGCAAAACCACAGGCTCAAGGGACAACAATTTGGCACCTCTGGATCTCCAATCCCCTACATATTTTGACAATAACTATTACAAGAACCTTGTGAACCAAAAGGGTCTTCTACACTCGATCAAGAACTGTTTAATGGCGGATCAACTGATTCAATTGTGGAACTTATAGTAACAGCCCAAGTAACTTTGCTTTTGATTTTGTTGCGGCCTTGATCATAATGGGTGATATTAGTCTACTTACTGGTTCTAATGGAGAGATAAGGAAGAAATGCAGGAAGATCAATTAAGGGTTAAAACAAATTAACAAGATAGAAATTTTTTTTTTTTAACATACCACATAACTGTTATGCAGTGTTTTTTTTTTTTTTTTTTTAAGCTTTAGTTCATACCGCATAACAATTGTGCGGTGCATTTGAGGGGAATGTGGATATTTTTATGTGGACCATAGATCGGTATATTTATTCAATCTCATAACGGACAGACAAAATTGGATTGGATGAAAATTGATCTGATCCAACTTTGATTATGGATCGCTTTCCTATATATATATATATATATATATATATATATATATATATATATATATATAAATAATCCAAATTAAACAAATTTGAACATTTCCATGTTTAGGAACATAAGCTGCATGGTAACTATTCAATTAATGAGGGTTCAAAACTCCATAAAATTAAGCGTCTTAGAGTGATCATGAATTCACACAAGATGCAGAAAAAGGTAGTGGCTGAGGGTTCCTTGGTAAAATAAATAAATAAAACGAGCTGCATAGAAATTCTTGGAGATCCCATGAAAAGAGGACACACAACCACTTAATGAAAATTTATTATAAAAAGATTTGCAATGTCATTATTGTATAATTTATATTACATACAATTCTACTTTGACTTGCTGTATTATAAGTCTTTGTCTTTGCCAGCTGCACTTAAAAGCCAGCCGTGAAGATTTTTTTAGTTCAATCGTGTCTTAGCAACTTAATTCTTCCTTTATGTATATATAAATGATCTATTCTGTGAGATCCCAATAGGGAGACTTTCCTTTTTGGCGCCTCACAACTTCTTTTCCTAGATTAATCTCTTTATTCTTCAATGGCACATAAGGTTAACCAATGGCCTATGTCATTAATAATGATGTTTGATAATGCCATAATATTCCACAATATCGTCGTGTCAGATACACGTCGCCTACACAATATAACAAACCACTGACTTGCACGGCTGTAGCCACTGGAAGAACCCTCCGGTGTAACAATTAGTACAGATATTTAGAGACACTAAAAATATTTGAGGAACATTGTATGCTAGAGAATGAGAGAGCCCAACTATCTTTGTTCCATATATAAAGAGGAAGAGAGAGCCACCCGGGTCTCATGACCATGCAAGATACTTGGGGTTTGGCCATGTAAATATAATATATTTGGGCATTATGTCCTGGACTATCTAGCCCAAGTAGTGATATTCCATATTCTATCATATGGATAAGATAACAAAATTATATTTTATTCTTCTTGATAAATAAATTTGTTCACGACTCGTTATAGCTTAATTTAGCTTTTAGGGTAATACATAATATCGATCGTTTGTTTTCTTTCCATTTCATTTGATAATGGTTACTAGTTAGTGTGATCTAATTTTTAATTTGCATTGGAGCGTGATAAATGTTATTTGTAGAAGACTTTGCACATAGTAGAAAAGGGAAATGCAAATGAACTAGATCCTCCATGGTATAATCATAATATATAGAATAACTTCAGATAAATAATTTATCATATATATATATATATATATATATATATATATATATATATATAATAAAACAGGACCATTTTTGAATCTTTAAGTTGACAAAGCACAAGAACGGTTCAGATTTCATCTCTCAAAATTAATGGCCCAACTTAATTCTTACCTACTAATTTTCCCCCCAAAACTCACTCTCAAAAGTCTTTGTTGCTTTTCCAATTTCCCATACCAAAATAATAACATCCATAATAATAATAATAATAATAATAATAATAATAATAGTAATAGTAATTACAATAATAGTAATAATAATAATAATACAGATAATAATAATAATAATAATAATAATATTGATAATAATAATATTGATAATAATAATATCCATAAATAGTAATAATAATACTGATAATAATAATAATAATAATAATAATAATAATAATAATAATTATTATTATTATTATTATTATTATTATTATTATTATTATTATAAAACACATACGAATCATGCTCCATATTTTTAAGCTTTGAATTAGTGTAGCCCCCTACCATGACTGCTGAAACAACCCCCAAACCTTCCCTTCTCAGTTCCTTTGCTTCAATAGAGCTACTGAACAACTGTGCACTCAAGTGCACCTACTTCCTCTTTTACTGCCCTTCTACATATCTATATATATGATAATTATAAGACTTTAGTTAATATATATATATATATATATATATAGATATATATAAGACTTTAGTTAACCCACATGGCTGGTGAATTTCTTAATCTCTATCCCACTGAGTTTGTCCCAAGTTGAGAGTCATAACTGATAATAGATATATAATAATCTTGCAAGAGTTGTACTAATGAGTCCCATTTTCAGTTGGTTTCTCCCGCTTCTTATTTAGTTGCTGAAATGGACTAACAATATGTCTAAATTAATTCTTATTAACCATAAGGCTGCCGACATGGACTGGGAAATGAAAGCAATAGGCTGCTACAACACCTTACACTGTTCAAGCAACTAATAAAAATAATAATAATAATAAAAATAAAATAATAATAATAATAATAATAAAAATAATAACAATAATAACAATAACAATAACAATAACAATAATACTAATAATACTAATAATAATAATAATAATAATAATAATAATAATAATAATAATAATAATAATAATAATAATAATAATAATAATAATAATAATGATAATGATAATAATAATAATAATAATAATAATAATAATAATAATAATAATAATAATAATAATGATAATGATAATAATAATAATAATAATAATAATAATAATAATAATAATAATAATAATAATAATAATAATAATAATAATAATAATAATAATAATTATTGCGGTGGTGTGGTGAATTATGATAACTATTATTGATAATTGTAAGTTTTGTAGACATGTTTAAATTTTTCTGGATATCTATTTTTATAGGAAAATTAATTATTATGGTGGTGTGGTGAATTATAATAATTATTATGTGTGATTGTAAGTTATTTTAGGTTGTAAAACGTCTTTAAGTAATGTAGTATTTTTTGAATTTTAATCTAATTTTTTGTTATATCATGCTTTCAGGCACGAGCAATTACTAGTATATATATATATTGCAGTACCCAGCATCACATTATTTGAATTGCTTAATTACTAGGTTTTGCTCATAAACTAAAGCTGATCACTTTTACTAATAACTCCCTATTTTCAAAAAATAAAAACTTCTATTTAATAAATCAAAAGATCAACATTAATTATTTTAAGGGGTAGCTAAAAATTAATACCAATACAAATTATATATATACACTATATAACTAGGGACAACTTTACATACACAACATCCAAACACTACTTCAAACACTACACACATCTTAACCATTAAAAAGTAGGACCTGACACGGATTTCCGTATCAGGCCCCATCTTTCAATGATCTAGATCATTATGTTGTGTTCCATGTTGTGCACTTATATTTATTCTATAACTAGCCTCCATCATGCAAAAATAATTTAGAGTTTACACACTTGAGGTTCCAACACATGTCTTTGTACTTGCTGAGGGTCCCATCAAAAGGTATAAACCATTTTACGACAATACTTGTTTGACTTGTGCAAGAGTGGACTCTTTTTAGAGAAAAATAAATAAATCTCAATGGTGTGTCCTCGATTGATTTGGCATGATATGTGTCGATTTCTACTTTTTAATTTCGTTTTAGACTGTATTTTTTAATAATTAAAATAAATATAATATTTTATTTTTGTATATATAGTAGTGTCCATTAAAGATTTTGTTTGATGATGAATATAAACGCATGCATATATATTAATAATTATATAATGCTAGCTCAAGATATATAAGGATAAGGATGAGGACGTTAAAAGTTTTCATTCTTGAAGATTATGCTCCACAAAATTTGAACTGCTCCCAAGATGATATATCCAACTAAATTCAAGAATTATATACCGTCCCGAATTCTCAAGGAATTAGGAACCACATGCAATTCTTGGTTTAGAAATAGAGCGAGTTTCTACTTTTAGGTTTATGCCCACTTGCACTTGGATAGACCAGCCAAACAACTTTTCAATTTTTTTTAACTCTTAGAAAAACTAGCAATTTGAAAATTCATATTGATTATTTCTTCTTATACATACATCTCTTTCGTTTAAGGCTTTCAATTAATCTTAATTGACACCATTCTTTAATTTGCTCATGCAATTATTAGCAATATTTCTGCATGATCAATCTTCTTCTTCTTCTTCTTCTTCTTCTTCTAATTTTTCCTTGTTTTAATGGCATGTGTGGCTAAGCTATGGTTTTTCATATCCTTAATAAATTTTGCTATCGAATTTCAAAAGTTGGTTGATGCTAAGGAGCCCCAAGTGCCTTGTTACTTTGTTTTTGGAGACTCGTTAGCCGATAATGGCAATAATAATCAACTTAAAACTTTGGCCAAAGTCAATTTCCCACCGTATGGCGCCGATTTTCGTGACGGTCCAACCGGAAGATTCTCCAATGGTCGGAACTATGCAGATATCATTGGTATATCTAATTTCTTAATTTTCTTATTTCTTTTTTACCTTGTTTAATTTTTTCAATTATAGATGGCTGATCTCTCCTTAATTTCCTTTGGTCCACCAAATTTAGTTACTAGGCAGGTGACCAAGTATAAGTCGATGTCTATCACATAATTTCATATTGTGTACTTCTACTTGAATCCATTCCTCTAATAATTTGTCAATGCAAAGTTTGATATTTTGTGAAAATATTCATTCCACAAGTGGGTCCCATTTGATCTTGTTAAAATATTAAATCAACTTGTGAAAATATCAATTCCTATTTAAACAAGAGGGCAAAGTATAACTATGATTGCATATACATATAAATTTATATATTCCGTTCATGAGCCATTTTAAAAGATATTTTCCAAGAAATTCCAATAATTAATGGTCAAAATCACAAGTAAAATTAATATAATAAGATTCGGCGGTTGATTTAATTGAAGTGAACTTCCCATTTTTGGACATCCCAAAAAGAAATGGAACTTCAGTTTTAGACACAAGGAGACGAGGGGTATATATATGTTTTGATGTCCCTAAAGCTATATTACAACAATTTTGCATATATAATATCACCATAAGGACAAGTTTTAAATTTGATGTCATATCTATAAGCCACAAATGAACTTTGATGGACACCCTATACATACAAATTTATATTTGAAGTTGTCATATTCTTGCAATTTTTTTTAAAATGTATTAAATTTGTAGCTAAAAGCTATCTACTTTACAGGTGAACTTCTAGGTTTTAGCAATTACAGTCCCCCCTATACAACTGCAAAAGGCCGGGACATTCTCAAGGGAGTCAATTACGCCTCCGGCGGATCTGGAATTCTTCCTCAAACCGGAAGAAATCTGGTATTATATATTTTTAAAGCCTTTTTCAACTCTTTTATGTCATTAAAAAGAAAAAAAGGTCAACTTAATCATGCTCTACTAATTTATTTTTTTAATATATAGGGTGAGAGATTCAGCTTGGATGCGCAGCTGCATAATCACAATATAACGATTTCGAATATGCGTGTGTTACAAGGAAATAATATGAAATATACAAACGAGTACCTAAACAAGTGCATTTATATAGTTGGAATGGGAAGTAACGATTATCTCAACAACTACTTATTGCCAAAGTATTACCCTAGCAGCCGCCTTTTAACACCTGACCAATATGCAGCCAGCCTTGTTCGACAATACTCTCATAAGCTAATGGTCAGTTTTTTTCCCCCTCTCAAGTTTTTTGAAATTTAGTCCCTTGCTTCGACGCATAATTTTTTTCTTCTTGTTTGGACGTTTGGAAGTCTATTTACGAAATGCTAAAATTTAAATTTATAATTGATGTGATTTATGTATATTGTAAAAATAATAATTTTTTTTTAATTTAAAGTACTTCCTCGTTCCACTATAAACTACTCTTTTGTGGAACGAAAGAAAAATGAAGATTGGAACTCTTTTTCTGGATATAGTGAATATTTTTTAGACAAATTGCGACATTTACAATTAATTTATTAATTAAAATTAAATAAATTTATATTAATTTTAAATTTTATAATTTGACTTCAAAAAAATCAAACTCCTGGCTTTTTTTGTGAAGCTAAGGCTCAATTTTTACATTATATATCTTGATACTAGACTTTATACAACTATGGAGCAAGAAAAGTGGCTATTTTCGGAGTTGGCCAAATAGGTTGCACCCCAGCCGTGATGGCTATGGCAGCATCAGGCAAAAATCCGGCCTTAGGGTGTGTGGAGGTGGCTAACACTGCAGTCAAATTATTCAACGACAGACTTAAGCCACTTGTTGACGATCTCAATACCAAGCTAAAGAGTGCAAATTTTATCTATGTAAACACCACTCATATTTCATTCAGCAGTCCCTTACTTATTGGTAGGTTCTTGCATCGATTTAATTTCTATATCTATTCATCATTTACTATCTACTCGCTCCCTTCTACAAATTATTTCACAATTGATTTCACGCAAATTAAGGAAGTCAATTTAGTTTACAAAACAATTTAAACAGGGACAGCTGGATGTCAGCGGCTGTTGATGATTTCTGTTCAGCCATCTTGTTTTGCACATTGTACTTTCAATATTTGAAGCTGTATATTCTTCATTGAAAGTTGTACATTTTTCATTGCAAGTTGTACCTTCATATAGCAAGGTATAGGAAATTATGGGATTTGGTTACTGCTTCATGGTAAGTTCACTTTTAGACTAATAAAGTGTTGACACGCAGACTGAAGAGTGTTATCTTTATTTGTGTGTCAGCACCTTATTAATTTAGAAGTAAACTTACCATGAAATTCACTTCAGAGTAACCGGGTCCCAAATTGCGGATCCGGTTATAGTGAAGTTGAAAATTAATTTCATTATAGTAAGTTATAAGATTTTTCATTACATTGTTATTAACACATATTTAATGTGATGAAAAAATTTATAACTTACTATTCAACTTCACCACAACCAAATCACGAAATTGCAATGCAGCAACTACCACCTATAATGCAACAACAATTACTTACTTCCCTTTTTATACTTTCAAAAGTTACCCTTAAAATTAAGTACTCTAACGTAAGCTTATTCGCTTGAACTTAGTGGTCTTTTTGACAATAATATTATTGACTTTTGAAATGCGGACTATATATCTATTTAACATGAAATTAACTAATGTGTTTCTAATGAAAAATTAAATATGATAATTTCAGGTATTACCGTGGTAACTGATCCTTGCTGCAAAATATCAGCAAGTACAGGACTCTGTATTGGAAAGCAGGCTCCCTGCCCCGACAGGGGAAAACATTCCTTCTTCGACGGATTTCATCCCACCGAGAAAGCATCTCTGCCTACTGCTATAAGAGGATACAGAGCTGTAACTCCATTGGATGTCTATCCCATGGACATTCACCATTTAGCTCAACTTCCATGATATATATATATATATATATATATATATATATATATATATATATTTGGCTCAAGTTCATTGATCGGGCCGGGTAGATTACTTATATATAATCATCATTGATCTTGTAGCGTATTTTAATTACTGAGATGTAATTTTACCAGCCCAATTTATCCAGATAAAGGATGAAAAGTCGAGGTTGATTTTGCTTGCTAAAGGTTGTACATAGCATAGGCCTCTGTATATTTGTTGTATTGTTAACTAATGGATTAGACACTTCTTTTCTCTCTGTATATTTTTGATTTGTTATGCAAATATTACACAAAAATTTAAAGAGAAGTCGACGTGATACATAGAAGTCAAAAGATGACCAAGAGCCCATTTGGTTGTTCCCTAGATTACACCATTTTGTTTATATTTTATTATTTTATTTATTTCATGAAATGACATGATCCGTTATATTAAATGTTATTTTCTTTATGAGTACATTCAAAATAGGAGTTTACATATCAAAATATGTATCTTTAGTTCCATTCAAATTGACAACCATAGTATACGTGAATTTTTGTGCCAACTTTTAAGCCCATAAAAATCTGACCACATAGGAGATCAACTCTTATGTCACATATCATCAAGCTAACCAATTGCTGTCATATATTTTTTTCTTCACAAAAATGACATATTTTTTAATAAAAATACGTTAACTTTTATGTCACACATTCACAAATTATTTATGAAATTAAAATTGGTATTGATTGACCGTATTAAACGTATTTATCCAACATAAAAGTTCAATATAAATTTTCAAAAGATGTGATTGGGTTCTCTTTTTTTTATTTATAATAATGAAGTGTAATTTTCAAAAATATTGAAATATGACTCTAATCTATATAACCTCGAATCAATTCAACTTGTGAGTTAAAAGAGTTGAGTTAAACGACAAGAATTAAGTTTGACTCGATCGAGTAAGTTCAAACATGTCAAATTCCTTGACCACTGTCCTAAATAAATTAATTTAAAATAGAAACTAGGAGGACTCGTCTTGTATTTCAAAGGAATTTGAGCCGCATGCAGTTCTTGGTTTAAGGATATTCCTAGAAAGTAGAGGTTGCTATGTTTAGGCTACATGACCATTGGCCCATAGGCTAGCTGACCATTCAAAATTTCCATTTATCTCATATATCAATATTCTCTTTCCTAAATATTTTTAAAATTTATTTTTCTTTTAAGTCCGTTCCAAGATTAGTCAGCGAATATTACTTTTCGTTGAGAAATTTCTTTGTTCTTCAATGGCTTGTGCACTAATATCGTGGTTTATTGGAAGCATACTTTTATTTGGTCTGGATTTGCTGAACTTGGTTGATGGTGCACCACAAGTGCCTTGTTACTTCGTTTTTGGAGACTCATTAGCCGATAATGGCAACAACAATAAGCTTGTCACTGAGGCAAAAGCCAATTTTCTTCCTTATGGCATTGATTATCCTGATGGACCCACAGGAAGATTCACCAATGGTCGAAATTATGTTGATTTCATTGGTCTTTTTCTTTGCTCTCCTCTCTAGATATGTACTTTCTTTCTTCTTTTTCTTTTCCTAATTCTTTTAGATGGGTGATTTTTATTTTTAATACAGAATTCGAGATTTAGTTTACTTTTTAAAGTTAATTTATAAAATTTGAAAATAAAAAATTGAAATGAACCTATTTAAATTTTGAAAATAAAAAAATATGATATTTAATAATACTTATAAGTTATTTTACAGCAATTTTGTATAAAAACTAAAATTGAATTTCTAAAAATTTGTCCCAAGAAATTCGTAATGTATTTGTAATTTTGTAACAGAGGAAGTACATGACATTTATACTTTAAGTTAGTTTTTGATTGAAATTTATTTTTGGCTAATAATACCTATAATAATTTAGAAAAAAAATGAAATAAAATAATACCTATAACTTTAATGATGTTATTTTTTGGTCAGGATAACTATAATGCTGACATGAGCACTGCACTTTACAGCTGAATTTCTAGGTTTTGAGAATCACATTCCACCCTTTGCTACAACGAAAGGCAAGGACATCCTCCAAGGCGTCAATTATGCATCTGGCGGATCTGGAATTCGTCCTGAAACTGGAAGAATAGTGGTAATGCAAGTTAATTAGTTACTTTGTCACTCTTTTAATTATGATTTTTTTTTCTTAAATCCAATTAAAATAGAACATGACGATTTTAACCAAATAGAGGATTAAGGCTTAAATACATTTTAAACCTTTAAATTAATTTTTTGTATTTTAAAACTTAAATTTGAATGTTTCAAATTTACGACATTGAATCCTAGTTTTCTTAAATTTCTATAAATAAAGCCTTCCGGTCCTCGGAGTTTAATAATTGATCAGGGTGAGGGTATTTTAGTTATTTTACTCTAAAATATTTTTTGGAAACACGTAATTAGTGTGTAATGAAAAAAAAGAGAGGAGAACATTGGACCCAAAATATAAACAATAAATGCCTTTAAAAGACTAAATTTCCTTTTCATTTGGAGTCAGGTGACTTATTCCTACAAGAAATACTAAATCTCGTGGACAAAAAATTCTACTTACAGAAATTCATAAAAATTAAGGTTCAATTAATGTCTTAAAATTGAAATATTATGGTTTAACTTCTAAAATGTGAAAAAACTTAAAAAGTTTAAACATGTATTTAAATCGAAAATTAATCATGAGTTTTTGGTTTCCTGATAATATATATATATATATAGGGTGAGAGGATCCACTTAGATGGGCAGCTAAGTAATCACAGAACCACAATTTCTCGGATGATAAAGTTACAAGGAAATAATGAAAGTTATACAACAGAGTACCTGGGGAAGTGCATTTATACGGTTGGAATGGGAAGTAATGATTACATGAACAACTACTTGCTCCCAGTGTTATTCCCTGCTAGCCAAAAATTTGGACCTGACGAGTGGGCTGCAGACCTTGTTCAACGATACTCCCGGAGCCTCAAGGTCCCCTTTTACAGTTTTACCTCTTTACATTTTTGTTCATTAAAATAATCTCAAGTTCAGGGCAACGCACAAGAGACGTTGGTCAAGTCTACACTTTTGGAATACTTGTTTTTTAATCTAAAATTTGAATTGTATATCTAATTTTAGAATGACTTAAAAAGAAAAATGTATAGATTATTTTGAAATAGAGAGAATATGTGAATCCGAAAATTATGTTACATAGACTTTTTATTCTTTCAGAAATACATGCGTCCATATGACACGATATGGGTGTGGATGTGAATACTGCACACCTCAAGTAGATAGAAATAGGCAAAAATGTTATAAGAGAATACAGTGTCGGACGTACACTTCTAAGGATACTTGTCAATGGAACACGTATCGATCCCAAGCCATATTAAGGTGGTCTAATATGCTAATTTAGTTTTCTTGATACCAGAATTTATACAAACTTGGAGCAAGAAAAGTGGTTCTGTACGGACTTGGCCCAATCGGTTGTGAACCATCCCAGGTTAAGGAGTTGAAAATAAAAGGCGTGCCTGGGTGTATGAATTCTACTAATCACATGGTCAGCCTTTACAATGGCAGACTTGCACCGCTTGTTGATGACCTCAATAAAAATCTGACTGATGCAAAATTTATATATGTAAACTCTTCTCATATTTCACCTGGCAACATCCCTTCATCAGCTACAGGTAGCTACCTAGATATCATGAATTTAATCTCTCTCTCTCTCTCTCTCTCTATATATATATATATATATATATATGATGAATTTCAATTACAGATAGCCAAAATGAGCTGTTCATTTAGACAATTTATACATATGAGTTGCATTTGTATAACTAAAAAGACGAGATCATCTGAACTGCAACTCTCCGATAAATTGCACTAATGGACTCCTCATTTTGGACTGTTCGAATTCAAATCCATTATAGTACGTATAATTTCTACATGTTTGTTCTTCTGTACTTAAAAATTAGTGCATGCCCTAACTAATATGCTTATATTAATTGATAATGTCAGGTATTAAGGTCAAAGACAAGGCTTGCTGCAAGGTAATACCAATTAAAGGAATGTGTGCTCCTAACAAGCCTCCATGCAAAAACAGGAACGAGTATGCGTTCTGGGATCAATTTCATCCTACTGAGAAAAGTATTTATCCAGGAGCTATGAGAGCATACAAATCTATTGATCCAATGGATACTTATCCTATGGACGTTAGCCACCTGGCACAGCTATAAAGTAATTCAAAAAAACATAAGACTCTAATTTCCAAACAGACATATATACCAGCTATATCAATGTCCTAGGCTTTCGGAGGTAATAAGGATGAGTTTGAAGTTTGGCCTGTTTCTCAGGGTATACACGCATGTTGTACACTTGTAACCTGTAGTCTTTTATGTAGTTATGGATTAATTTTGATAATATTAGCTATTGAAATCCAAAAGCACCGCATCATTTTAGGTGCAATGTGTTTAATTTGAACTTCTAAATGTAGCAAATACTATTTTTGCACGCTATAAACGCACACAACATTACAAAGATAGTCGAGAATAAACAAACACAAGTACAAATGTGTCTCATACAATATATAACTTCACAACACCAGAGTTCAAGTATGTAACACAGAAAATATTCACTACTAACACATTTAGGCACCGAGCAACGATTGATAAGCCAGTAAGGCCATGAGAGAGTACAAAGACTCTCAACATGCTTAATGTTGATATATCATTATTGTGTCAAGAAAAACGGTTAGCATTAAAAACCCATTAAGAAAATAGAAAACTTAAGCTCGGTTGATTTTGAACTGCTAATGTACCTGGAGAGAGACTGTAGCTAATAATTCTAACTTAAGAATGAAATCATCACAAAAGTACAAATTTTGAAGGGAATTGCATTCCTGTCAGAAAGAAGTAGGCACAACGACAGTTGATCTTTTTCTTGAGTAACATATACGAAGCTTTTCTGATGAATTCTTTTGAGAAGTTACCTCATTCTCATGCAACTAGATAGCCTGTGTATGTGCAACAACTACGGATGATGTTTTCTAAGATTTTTTTGGACAAGATATACGTAATGAAAAGCCTTCAAGGATTGCAAGAGATAAATATATGCTAATTTGAAGCTTCAAGTTTAGGAGGAACAGGTGGGTACATGTTTTCGAACAAGTCTAAAAACACAATTTTGAAATACAAATTTCATCTCTACTATTAAAAAGTGGTCTAACACGAATTTTCGAGCCAAGTCGCACTTTGTAATGGTGGAAGATGGAGTTTGTGTCCCAAATTTTTTTCACTTACCCATATTCTATGTTTTCAAATTCTTGTCATTCATCTCAATTATGTTTTGCTTCAGTCATGTAATTTCTTTTTGTGGGTTCTCGCAGCAAGTGTATGTAATTACAATACATAATCCAAGTCTCTTGGATTATATACTTCAGTAATAAAATTTTTGCCGTCATATCATGTAGTAATACATGAATGCTTGAACGTGCAACGGTTATCAGCACTTGTTTAGTTTCAAAATTAAAGATATTTTGACTTCTAAAATCAATAATATAGAAGCGAATTTTGACATGGATCGAATAGAACATGAGTTGTACATTCAATTATAATCCAATTGCTTCTTAACAAATAGATAAAGAATAAAGAGAGAAAATATTTTAGTAGATAATTGATAGAGTGAAATATTTTTGTTGTGTGAGAGAAATAAGGGTGAATTCACTATAAGAGGGAATAATATTTTATTATTGTGTTTTCAAGTTTACCTTTTAATTGGAATGAACAATTTTTAGTACATGAATAGACTATTTTACTTTTTAAAAACTCACATATTATGCACATGATTAATTTATTTCGACTAAAATTGGTCAGAAGGACAATTTTGTAAAAAAATTAAAATGTTAGTTATGAGATTGTAAAAATTGAAATATTAAGGTCTATATTGTATTTGAGTATAGATATAATAGGACAATTTTTGTAATTTGCTCTAATTATATATTGAATGTTTAATCATGTGCCCTACCTTTGAATGGATTTACGTAATTAACAATATAAGAAGCTAGTTATAAATAGAGGTGGCAATCTAGTTAGTTAACTGTTAGGTCAACTTATATTAACTAGAACCATTTGGGTTAGTTAATTATTTTTTATACTATGGGTTAGATTGGGTTTAAAACTATATTATTGATGACAAATATGAGTTTAAACTAGTTAACTAGTTTTAACCCATATTAATTTAACTCATTCAAATTTAGTTAGTTTTAAACATCAAATATAGTTAGTCTTATACCAAGAGCATTATTATTTTTCTAAAAAAAAATTCCAATTGTTTCGAAATAATTTTAACTCTCCCTCTCTCTAAAAAATTAATTTTCTCTTTCTTTAAAATTTTAACTCTCTCTAAAATTTTAACTTCCTCTCTCTTAAATTTAACTTTTTCTTCTCTCTAAAATTTAATTTTCTTTCTCTCGCTATTTTACCCCACAAATTAAAAAATAAAGAGAAGACCCAACCAATTTTATTTTTTTTTTGTAATATATTATTATTTATCATATGTACATTTTTTCACCACTTTTATATTTTCTAAAATATTATATATATTTTTAGAATTATTAAGTTAGTAAATATTTTCATAAATGAAAGAATTTTTTTTACCAAAATATGTATATATAAAATTTTCTATATATATATATATATATATATATATATATATATATATATTGTTGTTACTAATTTTTAAATCTGAGCTCTAAGGTATATTTTTTTGTAGTCTGTCTCTCTCTTTTGATATTACTAGATCCCGCACGCGGGATTTGTTATAATTTTCAATTTCATAATAATTCTTATATCGGTTTAAAATATATTATTAATTATAATTTTAAGTCAATTTGAGTTATTTTAAATTTTAAAAAAATAGTATTAATTTATTTAAATGTTTAACAATACATTTATAAAAATTATATCAATCCAAATATTACTTTGCCCACCCTCATTCCCCTTTCCAGAAATAGAAATATATTTGTTAAAAATAAATTTTCAAGAGAGATTTTTTCTTTTTTAACATATATCTAACTCTTGTTAAAAATGTAGTTGTAGCGATATGATGGTACCTAACCAACAAAAATAAAGGTAACGACATTTTAAAAACTTTTGATCAGGAAAAAAAAATATAAATAAAAAATTGTACCTCTAATTTGGAATGTATTATTTATAAAAGTCAAATAAAAAGTATTTCTAATAACTTGGAAAGCAGTGAGTATAATTACTTAATTATTTTTAATAATTATTTTTATTGTTTTTTCAGTTTTTGGAAATCTTTGGCACTATACTTGTCGTCTTATTAATTGGTGAAAAAGAAAAAGAAAATTATGATAGAATAGGGAATATATATTTTTCATTTTTAATTACTTAATTATTTAGAAAATAAAAATAAGTGAAAACTTATGAATTAAACAATTATAATAATTATATCAATTAAAATTAAATAAAAAATTTAGAGTTTATAAAAATGTTTAGAGAGAGGAATTAAGAATGTATAAAAAATTAGAGATAGGAGGTAAATGAATATATAAATTAAATATAATAAATAATTTATTTAATTAGATCATAATAAAGGTTAGCTTGAAATTTGAAATAAACTCATAACTATATGGTTCCAATCCATACAACCCATATTAAAAATAGTTAATATGGTTTTAGTTCTTAAATAAAACCATAACCAAATTTTATAAACCAAAACCAACCCAAAACTATATTTTGCCACCTCTAGTTGTAAAACTTAGTAGTTTTTTTTAATCAGCAAAAATAAAGTTTTATTGATTCTATCTTCATAATACCTATAATTTACCCAAAAGGTTTGTATAAATCCAAATACAAAATCAATACGAGTATTTTCAACTCAAATTCCCACATTACATAGATAAATTCTAATTTTCTATACATGCCAAGGATCAACTTCCTACTTGTGAATGTTAGCTTTGCTTAGCTTCATAAGTGATCTTCTTTTAATCCTTTCCATGCTTTCCTTCCCACATAGAACTTCCTTTCTAAACACCCGATGATTCCTTGCTTCCCATAAACCCCATAGTGTGAAAACTGAACACTTCTATATCTTCTTACTCTTATGACAGACATAAGGATAAAACTTGTGTTGTTTTGCTCGGCAGCACTATTTGGCATCCCCACCAACTGGATATATATTTGTTGGGGGGAAATCGGTAGTGCGCATATACAATACACTGACGCACATGCTTAGAACCCCACTTTTACTCAAAAGGTTAAGTCATTAAGTCTTGAAATAGAGGAAGTATGTGCATCCGAAACTTGTGTTACATAGACTTTTCATTCTTTCAGAAATACATATGTGTGGGTGTGGGTGTGGGTGTGGGTGTGGGTGTGGGTTCAAAATAGATAGAAATAGGCAGAAATGTTAAAAAGTAAGAGACCATACAGTGTCACACTTCTAAGGGTACTTTTAGAGGGTATCACGAGTCCATGGAACACGTATCGATCCCGAGCCATATTAAGGTGATCTAATATGCTACTTTAGTTTTCTTGATACCAGAATTTATACAAACTTGGAGCAAGAAAGTGGTTCTGTACGGACTTGGCCCAATTGGTTGCGAAATAAAAGGTGTGCCTGGGTGCATCAATACTACTAACCACACGGTCAGCATTTACAATGGCAGACTTGCACCGTTTGTTGATGATCTCAATAAAAATCAGGCTGACGCAAAATTAATCTATGTAAACTCTTTTTTCGCCCGGCAACGTCCCTTCATCAGCTACAGGTAGCTAGCTAGGAATCATGAATTTAATTTCTGCACACATACATATTAGGGATTTTGATTCCATAAGGTTCAATGGGTAGTTTATTTAGAAGTATGCAAGTGAGTTGTATTCGTATAACTTTTAGTTACAATTGTATATACTTGTAAAAAATAAATAAGATCATTCAAAATGCAACTCAATATTACAAATGCAACTAATATCCTATTGGACTGCTCATATTAGATTGTTGGAATCAAGGTTCATATAGAAATAAATGTTGCTTAAAATGTTAAAGTGTCGCTAAAGTAATTATAAAATTAATATTTATTATTATTTTTTTGTTGCTAATTTGACTCACACACCCACCCACCTTGGTTTTGCCAAAAATTAAACCTCTAACCTCATAGATATCATGGGTTGGGTAATACCACACTGACTAATGACCTTCGGTTCTGACAATAATATTTATTTTGACAATATCAATAACCTTTCATACATTATACGTACAATTTTTACATATATGTTTTTTCATACTTAAAAATTAGTACATGTCCCTAATTAATATGCATATATTAATTGATAATGTCAAATATTAAGGTCAAAGACAATGCTTGCGCAAAGTAATACGGGTTAAAGGAATGTGTGCTCCTAACATGCCTCCATGCCAAAATAGTAATGAGTAAGCCTTCTGGATGAATACCATCCTAGTGAGAAAAGTATTTATCCATGCGCTATGAGAGCATACAACTCTATTGTTCCAATGGATACTTACCCTATGGACATTAGCCACCTGGTGGCACAGCTATAAAGTCAGACAAAAAAAGTAAGACTCACATTTCCGAATAGAGAGATGCTAGCTATATCAATGTCCTAGGCTTTCGGAGGTGCAAAATAAGGATGAGTTTGAAGTTGGCTTGGCAGTTTGACTTGTTTCTCAGGGTATATATGCATGTTGAAGATTTGTATCTATTAGTCTTCTAGATAGTTGAGGATTGATTTTAAAATATTAGCTATTGAAATCCAAACGCCGCACCATTTTAGGTGTAGTACGTTCAATTTAAACTTCTAAATATAGCAAACAACACGCTATGAACGCTAATAATAGAACAGATACTCGTAGAACATTACAAGATAGTCAAGAACAAACAAACACGAGAAAAATGTATCGCATAAAACGAGCATTCAACAAGCTAATATATAACTTCACAACACCAAAGTTTAAGCATGTTACAAATAAAATCTTCACAACTAACACATTAAGACACCGAACAACTATTGATAAACCAGCAAGGCCAAGCGAGAGAGCGCAAAGACTTTCTAATCTTCAAATAGCTAAGTTTTCACCTAGCATGATAGTTCTTTTTCCACATTAAATTAGATCACTAGAAACAGCAGAGCCTTCATAAAGCATACATTTTAACTGCATTCCAAAAATAGAGAGAGAGTATTAAATCAAATATTTCATCTAAATTGTACCCTGTTTAAAAATAATTCTAGCCAGTACCTAAGAATAAATATGTAGACTTGAGTGATAAAATATGAATCTGATATGCATGAAATGCCAGAGATTCTTACACTAACTGGAGCACAGTTTGGTCTTGGCGAGAGTAATGATTATTAGGTTGCAGGTCATTGAGTTGGATGTAGTTTCGACCATCGAATGACTGAGGTGGCGCAAGTTCATAGTCAGAACTCCCCGGCATCAAGTTCATGTGCTGCTGGGCTCTCTCATTCTCAGCAATCTATATAATTCAAGGAAAAATAGAGGGTTTAACCGAAAATAGCCTAAGGATCTTCTTTCATAATCTCATGAGGAGTCCAGTTCTTGCGGGTCGAGGTTATACCTATTTGTTCCCCTCACCTACTTTGATAATAAATTAATTTAAAAAATAAATAGAAGAAATATGAATTTCCTTTTCAGCTGAGTCCATAGATGCACCATATATATATAACTAAAATATGAAGTTCAATAAATGGGAGAAACAGAAAGAGATACCTTCGCTCGAAGGTACTGGTTACTGTTGTGCAAGTCGATTTCCTGCAATCCACAATTTTTTCTAAATTTAAAATGGAAAAGAAAGAGAGATACGATGGAAATTAAGTTTTTTGTGTGTTCTTTCAGTCTTTGAAGAGCTTCTTACGCACAATGCACAGAACAACCATCAAGTAAACCAGGGGTGTATTAGTTGATTAATCCCAGGTGTTTGTCACTCATCAGAGTCAAAAATTAGATTGTTAGAATATCACAGGTGAGTTGAAATTTCACATTGGATAAATAATGAAAGAGCGAATGACTAATATACACGAATGGATCCAAAACCTAATGGCTTAAGTTTTTGGGTCACATATTAATGCTTTGTGTACCAACAATTGCTATTAAAGGTACGGAAGATTGATCCTGGACTGGTGAGCCTCTTCAAATGACACGTGATGGTGTATTAATTCTTGATGAAAGTTTTGACGCTCGATGGAAAAACTGGGAGCGTAGTAATTCTTGACGTAAGTTTTGACGCTCGATGGAAAAATCGAGAGTGACGATGATTGAAGAGAAGATATTCAAAAGTAAAGGGGAGCTCTTGATGGTGATAAATTCACATTGGCGATGATTGAAGATAATGTGTTCAAAAGTGAAGAGGAACTCTTGATGGTGATGAATTCATTTGTGAGGGGAGAGATTATTTTGGAGTCCCATGTCGGATAAATAATATTGAAAAAGTGAATAATTAATATACATGAATGGATCCAAGACCTAATAGAGTCAAGTTGAGTTTCAAATACGTATGTTAGTATTTTGTGTACATGCACGCAATACGAGAGCTCCTCGATTTTACCCAACATAGACATGTGTATTGTCTCATTACATGTCAAACATTTTTTTACCATATATAGGTTACTAACGTGAATTTATCATTTTAATGTAGACAACTATAAAAGTATAATTGAACACTCTAAGTTTTCCAATGCTTTTGAGGATCAATATTTTCCAAAACACAAAGGGCCAACCATGAAAAACACTTGCAAATGGAAAATTGAGTACCAATAGTTGCTTTCTTTTGCAAGTTGCAAAATTTTAAGCAGAAGGGTAATCTGGAATTCTATTAGTTTTCAAAATCCAGTTCTTCTTATCACCAAAGGAAGTGTATGAGGGTAAACTGATTAAATTGAAACAAAAAGATAAATAGTATGAGTAGTGACCTTCTTTTGCATATATTCAATTTCAGCAAATAACAGCTCATTCTGCAATTTGAAAGAGAGAGGTCAGAGGGAACCAATGAGACTGAAGCATGCACACAGAAGAGGGTTCATATTACAAATGTATTTTGACCTTTTGAATTAAATTTGCAAAATCTTAAAATTTAAAACTGATATGTATCGATTTTAGTTTTGAAAATAACAAAAACTTTCTCCGTTTCAAATTATAAAATTAATATTGACTTTTAAAAAGTCAATTTGAGATATTTTCAAAGTCAAAATTGACAAAAAAAACAATTAGTTTACGTCAATATAATTATGAATACGATGAAATACCTAAAAAGTACTATTATTTATAAGATTTATTATTTTAAAAACTTCAATAAATCGTGTCAATTTTTAATTTGAAAATATTTCAACTTGACTTTTAAAAAATTAATAGTCATTTTTATAATTAGAAAAAGATGGAGTATATATTAGTAGCACTTTATCTATAGTAAAACTTTATATAGCAATTATAATTTTTTATACTAAAATCTAGAAATTCTTATTAATTTTGAATTTAAGATTTTGCAAATTGACCTAAATATCAAAATAAATTTCTAATTTTGGAAATAACAACGACGAAGGATGATTAGCATGAATAGTTAGATGCATACCTTTTTGGAGCGGATTCTGCTAATTCCTTTCTCTAGTTTAGTTTCCAGGCTTTTCAAGTCTCTAAAATTCAAAGATCCTAGAGATTCACCCATCATGTTCCTGTAAAAGGACCTCTGCGAACGTGTCAGAACATGGTCAACTCTACATTTAGAGTAAAAATGGCAATCATATTTTGAAATTCACCTGTTCTGATTCTGAATGTTTGAAATTTGCTGCCGCAGTTTTGAGGCTTCTTGCTGGTAAAACTGAGATTATTGTTCAACAAATACTTAGCATCAGAGTGCAGGTATCAGTCCGAATAATATTTTCCATATTTGTGATAAAGGAGACCCTTAAACTATATATGCTTTGACAAACTTTGATTGTTTAGATTCCATAAGTTATTACAGCAAAGCCTCTTTGCTCAAAGTATAAGTGTTTTTTATTTTATTTTGCATTTTCTCCTCTTGTAAATATCACCATTGAAAACAAATGAATATTACAAGATTTCATCAACAATTATTATAATACTCCCATATATACCAATGACTAATTTTGTAGAAAAGATCTTATTCAACTATAAATATGTCGGATTGTTTCTGAATGGATTGTTTCTAAAACCATATATATATATATATATATATATATATATATATATATATATATATATATATATATATATATATATATATATATATATACATACATACATACATACATACATACATACATACCTGAGCATTGGCTTCGGAAACTGAAGAAGTATTGGGAGAATCTGAGGTTGCCTTCTTGTACCTTTCAATTGTTCCTTTAACGCTGCAATAACAGCATAGTAAATGTTACGTGTTGCTTGCCACATCGATATTCAAAATCCAGGAAGGAGTAAACTAAAAGAATGAAGGGAAAAAAAACTAGAGACAGTAACAGAAGTTATAGTCTACAAAATTACTAGGAAGTATATGACTGGTATAGCTAGTGTTATAAAATTAGACCTACATTCCTAAAATAATAAATTTAAAAAAAATATATTTTTCAAACATATCTTTTGCTAGAAATGTAACACCGAGTATGACACCTTAAGAATGTCATGTGAGCCATGTTGACAAGCAATAACTGAAATCAAAAGAATGAAGAGAATTACACGGTTTAATTATGTGTTTACTTTTGCCCTATTGTAATATGGAGTGACTGGATGTGAAGGGGGGGGGGGGGGGGGGGGGGGGGGGAGGGAATGAATGAAACCCTAATGCTCCAATTATATTACACCCAATTTACTTCTTCACTGACTTACACTAACATTGAATAGTGAGGCTGCAAATCTTACTTCAGGCAGAGCGATGGATCAAATCTGGTCATAGGTTCAAACTTCGAAGCAAGCACAAAAAATTCTTTGTACAACAATGGCAATGTCAAACGAAATAGCAAGGCTCAAACATTTACTTGGGTCTTTCAGTAGCATGTGCAAGAGTGTAAGAGTAGAAATGTGGCCTATACGAGTTGAAAAAAATGATGAATTCCAAATTGTTTCAGAATCAATACAAATATATAACAAGACATCGATTTAGTTGGTTTTGAGTCGACTTGGTAGTTCAATTATTTTATTTTTTATTTTTAATTTTTAATGTCAACTTAGCAGTTTAAGGATTTCTTTTGTTTTACTATAAAACATGAAATTAATGTATTCGTTATAACATATTTAATGTACTCTTTAAATATAATATATTAAATTTGTTATATATATATATATTGTATTATAATTTTTAATTTTAGATTTACCAATGATATATTATAATTATGACCATTAGCATTTATAATTTGTAAATCTAATTAGTATAAAGTTATCTCATTCAACTCACTCAAATACATTATAAATAAAACCCTGATTACACAATAAATTATTTGCAAAATTAATATAAGTTTACTATAAAACAAAAATGATTATAAAGATCAATGCTATCCTACTAGATAAAGAGGTACTTATTATTTTTTTCAATCTATCAATCAATGTTGCGAGGTATAAATATTTTCTTTTTAAATGACAACATAAAGCATTTAAAAATTCCACATCACGAAGAGAACAATCCATAAAAAAAAAATATGAACATAATTTTTTTTCAATTATTTAATATAACATATATCCATTATGTGAATTAAAGGTGACATATTATAATGATTTCATTTAAAATTGAAGAAATTATTATTATTATTATAAATATTCGTGCAAATATATATATGTAATTTCTAAAAAAAAAATCATGTTTTACATGGGTTACAAAGCTTATTAAAAAATAAAAAGGAAATCCTTGAATCCATGCTTTCATAAGTGAGTCACAGCCTTCACCACTAGCAACTTCTAATTTGTAACTCCAGCAAAATAAAAGATCAAAATCTCCAAAAGCGAGGATTTACCATTCCTATAACGCTCCCTGCTCCTACTGTTTAACACTAAAAAGTCATATATCGAGGGTTCACTTTTTCCTTGAGCTCAGTTTCATTTGACTTTATTTTTAGTTAATTTCAGAATTTTTAAAATTTAAATTTTGATGTAAATTATTTAAATTCTCAATACAACAAACTTTTTACTTAATAATTATACGTACTTTTCAAATTAAGTACTCTGTAATAATGACCAAGTATATTAATCAAAATCATATCACATAAAATTACTTTAGAATTTTGGGATTTTACAAGTAGACTAGAAAAATATTGAATGAGATCGACTTTTTAAAGAATTATTAGGCTTGACCAAATTACTTTATCAAAGAGGATATTCCAAACCTTTTCTACTTAACCTTACCAAATCATTATGTTCCTCTAGGAGCAAATTAAATGATCATACTATCAGTAAATTAGAAATTACTTCATCAAGATTTCAGAGGGAAGAAAATAAAGGTTATGGTGCTACCATTTGGAAGAAAGAATCCTTCTGTTGTTGGCATTATTTTATGAATATTAAAAAAATTCTCAAAAAACATTTATTAAATTTACATTAAAAGATATTAAAATTTGTATTCAAATGTGGCAAATTCCAACATTCTTATTCATTTAAAAAAAAAAAGAACAAGAAATTAGGAAAAGACTCCTAAGATCTCCATACATTTTACTGCAGGATGTCACTAAAGCCTAGATTATATTTTCAGAAGAAAATGGTTAAACCAAGAATACTGTAATAAATACAGTTCTTTCTTTCTTTCCTTTAAACCTAGGATAAAGAAATGTACACATATTTAACCTCAGGCCAATACCCATCATCAATCAAATAGCCACCAAAATTTGAGGGTCAAGTCTCTCACATAAATAAGCCCAAAACGTAAAGCAAAATAAAAAATAATGAGAGAAAAATCTGAATGTTCTTTTTCAGTCAGATATTCACTCGGTCACTCACCAAAATTTGACTTGATGTAATATAATCCTACCTCATCAAACCCTGACTAGATGATATTACCTTAATTTCTTCGAGCTACTGATTGGTTGCCTCTGCCATGCTGTCACAACTCCACAAGATATGATTGGCTCAGTCTTTCCAAGGCTAGATCTAAGCCACGTGTCAGACACCCATTTACCCAATGAATAATTTTACTAGACTCTACTCTTTTACCCACCTCGGTAACTCCAAACCTCAGAAAAGGGAAAGTAAGAAGAAAACTAGGTCTTTACCGTCTGCGTCTCATTGAAGACCAGCCGATGCTGTACCCTTACTCTCTCCAGATCTGTCTCTTTCTCTCTCTAAAATGACTTTGCATAAATATATCAACACAAGATCTACAAGCAAAAAAACCTAGGTCACAAAAAAGAACGAGGTGACTGTTTTAGTAGGACAAAATATTGTCCCAAAATTGAGCAAATCTCTCTATTTCACATCTGTTTCTTTGCTGTTTTAGTTTCAACAGCTCCACAAGCATTGTGAAAGCCTTAACCGTGAAACCAATTAACACATTTTTCTCTTTTCTAAATACCGAAACAAGAAATTATTTCTTTTTCACCATTAAAGATTAAGAAATAGAAAATTTTTAAAATTAGGGTTCAAAGTGTGATGTATATAGGTATCATTACACATTTCTCTTTTTGTCAGAAGTCAAGAAATGAAAAATCTATGTATGACGTAACTAAAGATTCTTGTAACTAATACAAAACTATATCCACCTAATCTTGTTCTTCAATTCTAACTAGAATAAAAAAATGACCTAATAAAGATTATATTTTTACATATATATTGAAAAAACCCTAACTGGGTTTTGATTGGTTGGTAAAGATCTACTCTGTACCTTGAGAAAATACCCATTATATTGGTGCAATTAATTAATAAGCCCTAATATCATTAATTTTGACTTAAATAGGTGTCCACACGTGAAAACCATTTAATGAATTTAAGGGAAAGGCTAGAAAACTTGGTGTAAACCCTAAATTTGGTTGGGATTGGTTGAAAAGGGTATTTTGACATATTTTTTTTTTTTGCTAAATTAAATTTTGTATTAAAAAAGGAACATAGTACAATGGCAGAGGGGCATGCCCCAGATCAAACAAAGGCACAACCAACAGAAGAAAGGGAGTCCTACAGATGGCACAACCAAATCAGGATGGTCAATGAAAGCCAGCAAAACAAAATCAGGATCTCATGGCTAAATAAGATTACAGCTGTAGGAACCTAAAAGGGAATCTAGATTTTACTTTTTGGAATTTCATATAAGAACAAAGCTTGCATTTAATAATATGCAAAATATCCTTCACCATAGTTCTAGCTGGAATAGATCCAACATGATGAAGACGCGCATTTCTCTCTCGCCAAATATAATAAACCACAGCACCAAAACCAAGCTTCATGATATCACTTCGGATTCCCCCATTAGAACAAGCTAAAATGCAATGAGTAATGTTTTCCCAAAATCTGGACAAACCTCTCCAACCGCATCTTCTCATCACAGAGACAAGGGTCTGGAAGGAATATTGACAGTTGAAAAAAAGATGATCGAAAGTTTCCATATCTTTTTTGCAAAACACACAAGTGGCATTGACATCAATTCCAAATCCCATTAATCTGTCCATGGTTCTCAGACCTTTGTGATGAGCAAGCCAGAGAATGAAAGAAATCCTCGGAGTCAAAACTTTATGCCAGACCAACTTGTCCCATAGAATAACTTGATTTCGGTATCTTATCGAATTCCAAATCTTTGAGGCACTAACTTCAACAGCAGGAACATTTTCCCAAAGCAGGGTGTCAGAAACTTCAGAATTACAAGCTCTAGTAAAGTCAAAAGAGCTACGAAAATCAGCAATACTAGTATGAGTAGAAGAAGGTAAATTCCAAGTAGAATTTCTAATAATACTACTAACTTTTGCATGTTGACCAAGCCTAGAAAATCTGATAATAGAGGAATGAACAGAGGTCGCTAAGGGCTCTACAGAGAGCCATGGATCGAACCAGAGACTAATTGACTCTCCATTGCCAACAATGTACCTGATATGCTTAGCAGCAATAGCTCTAGAATTGAGGACTTTCCTCCAAATCCAAGAACAGTCTTGTGGAATAGGAAGGCACCAGAAGAATTTATCCTTTATATGGTAAGAGCTGACCCAAAAAGCCCATAAAGATTTTGAAGCAGGATTAATAATCTGCCACAACTTGTGCAGAATAAGAGCCGAGTTCCAATCTTCCAGCGACTTTATACCCAAACCTCCTTCACAAAAAGGCACCGAGATTTTACTCCAAGAGACCTTTGCACCATTTTTCATTTCAATATTTCCTTTCCAAAGGAATCTGCTCAAAAGCCTCTTTACCTCCTTTATAACAGCAGCGGGAAGCAGAAAATGAGAAGCCCAGAAGGATTGAATAGAGAAGAGAACAGATTTTATCAATTGGAGTCTACCAGCATAAGAGAGAAAGTTATTTGTCCAAGATAAAATCCTGTTTCTAACTTTATCAATGAGAGGTTGACAATCAGTCAGAGACAACTTTGTTGTGATAAGAGGCAAGCCCAGAAATTTTGCAGGAAATGAACCCAAGCTGAAGCCAAGACAAGTTTTAATGGATTCAACCTGATCAACAGGAACGTGAGCCAAATAACATTGACTTTTGGAGAGGTTAAGTTGTAGCCCAGAGACACTAGAAAATTTCTCCAAGCAAGACTTCAGGATTCTCACTGATTGGATATCACCATGACAGAAAAGAGCAAGATCATCCGCGAAACATAGGTGAGTTAACCCAATTTGCTTGGTCCTCCAATGATATTTAAAATTTGAATCCCTTACCCCTTTAGAGAGAATCATTGAAAAAACCTCCATAACAATAACAAAAAGATAAGGAGAGAGAGGATCCCCTTGCCTTAATCCTCTTCCTCCCTCAAAATAGCCACAAAGGGCACCATTGACCTTCACTGAAAATTTTGCTGAAGTAATACAAGCTTTGATCCAGAAGATGAATTTTGGAGGGAATTTTAAAATTCTCAAAGTGTCAAAAATGAAATCCCATGAAATAGAATCAAAAGCCTTCCTTAGATCAATTTTCAAAGCACACCTAGAAGGTCCTGCAGCTCTATGGTAATTACGGAATAGTTCTTGGGCAATGAGAATGTTGTCACTAATGCTTCTCCCAGGAACAAAAGCCGCCTGCCATTTGGAAATAATACTAGGAAGCACAGATCTGAGTCTAGAAGCAATAATCTTGGAGATGCACTTGTAAGTTGTATTGCAACAGGAGATAGGTCTATAATCATTCATAGAAGAAGGATTATGAGTTTTAGGCACAAGAACAATAGCAGTGGAATTAATACCTCTCAGAAGACAACCCTTTTGAAAAAAAGATTTCACTGCTAAAATGAAGTCTGCACCAACAATATCCCAAGAATGAAGAAAGAAATTAACATTGAAACCATCAGGGCCAGGACTTTTATTCTTCTTCATAGATTTAAGAGTATTTAATACTTCCTCATCAGTGATCTCCTTTTCTAGATAAAGAGCATCTTGAGTGGAGACAACCTTGTCAAAAGAAAGAGTTAAGGAAGAAAGCTGTGAATAGCTAGCAAGATCTTTACCCAATAACTTTTGATAATACTGAACAGCAATGTCTTGAACTGCAGACTGGCCATATTTTAAAACTCCATCTTCCGCTGCCAAAGCAAGAATCTTATTTTGGTTCCATCTGTTCTTTACTTGATTATGAAAAAACTTTGAATTTTTATCACCATCCTTCAACCATTGAATTCTAGACTTCTGTTTCAGCAGTTTTTCCTCCATCAAAAGAGCCTCCCATAACTCATTAGATTGAACTCTCTGCAGGGCTAGAAGATTTGCATTTCTAGGATCAAAAGCAATGGCTCTTTGTGTCTCATGAAGAGCATCTCTGGCTTTTTCAGCATTAGAAATCAAGTTTCCTATATTCTTATTGAGATTGATAAGAGCAGTCTTAACAGCTTTTAACTTCCCAGCAAGGATCTGAAGAGGATCACCAGATAGAGAAATATCCCAAGCACTTCTGATTGTACTATGAAAATTTTCCAGACCCAACATAAAATTAAAGAATTGAAATGGTTTAGGAATTTTAGGGACAATAATACCAGAATAAAGGATGACAGGACAATGATCTGATAGATCCATTGGAGCAAAAAGAGCATAGGAGTTTGCAAAAGTTTGAAGCCAAAGATTGCTCACCATAGCTCTATCCAGCTTCTTATATGTTGGATTCAAGGTTTGAGAGTCCCACCACGTGAGGTGGGGACCTATAGCTCTGATGTCTGTAACATTGATGTCCATAATGCAGTCTTTGAGATCCTGCATTCCACTATCCCAAGTCTTACTACTACCATCAATTTCATTCACTGATTGGACTTCATTGAGATCACCAAGAATGCACCAAGGTTTGTCCAATCCAGTTGCAAAAGATTTCAGATCCCTCCATAATGGTTTCCTATCAGCAGGAGTATAGAGACCATAGACAATAGTAACAAAAGAACACACCTTTAAATCAGTAGAAACCACCAAACAATGGATATACTGTGAAGATTTTGCAATGACAGTAATATCCCAAAAAAGAGGATCCCAACCAATCCATATCCTACCGTTATAATGGTGCTCATAGTTAAAAAGCCATTTCCATTTTTTATTTATAGCATTAGTAATAGAAACAGCTTTGTGGGCTTTGACTCTAGTCTCAATAAGCCCAACAAAAGTTAAAAGGTGTTTACCAATCATATTTTTCACATAACGCTGCTTCAACTTTTTATTAACACCTCTGATATTCATAGAACAAAAATTTACCATAACAAAAGGTAAAATTAAGCTGGGGCCTTTGAGCCACCCCCACCACCTCCTTTACTCTTCTTTTTGGCTTTAAAACCTTGATCAACAGAGTTTCTGGTTTTGTTTTTCAGATCTTTACCCTCATTTTCCTCTATTATTTTCAACTTCTCAGCCTGACTTGGAGAAGTATCAATAGTAGATGAGAAACATTCAGTAAGGTCAACATGTAAAGAAATGAAAGGGTTAGAGGAACCTGAAATTCCCAAAGCAGGAACCTTCATTTCACCCGCATTGCTCAAAGAATCACCACATGGATTGGGAATGCATTTTGGACCCTTTGTAACAGTGGTCCATTTGTCCTCAGTTACCTTATCCAATTCTGGAGGAAGAGAAACTAGATTGTTGTCAGTATTGAAACCAGGTTCAGGTGAGTGTTCAGCCAGGACTTCAGCTTGAGTAGCATCAGATTGGTCCGGAGGGTCAGGAACCTTTTGTGTGGATTTGGGAACCCATCTGTAATTAGCTCTTGGGCACCTTAAAACAGTATGGCCAAAGGTATTGCAGTGAGAGCACAATTGCGGCCTATTTTGATATTCTACTTCCACTACCACAATCTTCTCTGTGTTGGTTTCTTCATCAAGGACTAACAATTCTAATTTACTAGGCATGATAGAGGTAGTAGTTATTTCTATACATATCCTTGCAAAATTCATAGGCACTAACCTCTCTGTTAATTGGTCGACAAAGAGAGGCTTCCCCACAGCACTAGCTAGGAAACTAAAACCTTTAGGCGACCAATAAGACATCGGAACATGATGAAACTTCACCCAAACTGGGACTCTAGTACAAGCATCAGACTGAAAATCAATACCCTCCTTCCATCGTTTAAGAATTAACAGTTTATTTGAGATATACCACGGGCCTAATGCTAGAATATTTTCACGATCTTCTGAGCGAGCAAATTTGAAAACAAAATAGCCCTTATCCTGTAAGAAGACTTCCTGCAGACCATGTTTAGCCCAGATTTTGCGAACACTCTCCTCCACTAACTTGAACGGAAGTCTAGAATGTAGGAAACCACCCACAAGACAAGTATTCCACAGGTTGTTTCCTTCTTTTAGAACCTCAATGGGGGGTTTAATAACAATCGGTCCATCAGCAGCAGGAGGCGGAGGGAGAAATTCCAAACTGAAGGATGGTTTGGGATTATTCTGCTTCACAATAGAGCACCAAGTTCTGCCACCAGAAACTTCCTTCCCAAGAATTTCCTTTCCAGTAGTGACATTACATTTCTCCCTTTCCAGATCCAGAGAAGTTTCTGGAATTTCACCTTCTTCAAGAGTGCATTTAGATGAGGAACCAATTTCCAGATTTCTGTTGGTAATTACTTTACCATCTTTAGCCTTCTTTATAACACCATCTCCCTGTACGATATTACCATCCTTTATACCTTCTATAACAGAGTCTCTTATAGGACTTTTCACAAACAGGTTGCAATCATTCACTTTCCTGACCAACTTTCCTTTACTGGCAAATTCATTTAGCTCACAAATGGAGAAGCCCTGTGCCGCAATAAAATCCATCAATGTTTTGTTCTTTCGTCGTTCTTCCACAACATCAATTCTTTCTTGATTTGAAATTTGGAGAGCAGCCCTAAATATATCTTGAACATCCGAGTTCTGTCCAAGAGTCAAATTGCCATTCATCTCATCATTAAAAGACTCATCAGAGCTCATCGAAACATCAAGAGGAACTGGGTCAGACTCGGCCATAACTAATTCATTCCCAGCCAGTGTAGGAGATAATGAATTTGAAACCCCGAACTCGGCAAGCAAACCCCTAGACAAACTACTTTCTGGGTCTCCAGTCGGAAAAGGGGAATAGTCAACCATGGATGAAAGAAAAGGAAGACCCGAGGAAAGAGAGTAGATAGAGAAAAGGAAGCAGGGGAAGAGAAAACGAAGGAAGGTGTCGGCAGTCAACTAGGATAAGGGTTAGGGAGAAGGAGGAGGGAAAAATCTAGAGAGAGAGACATTTTCCCTTCGTGAAACGTTATGATCGATAGGGCTTTTGACATATTTAAAGTGCGACTGATTTGCAATTTTAAAAACCCTAATTTGCCTTTTTCCATTAGGCCTATGACATCTTTCCCAGATCAATCCCTCTTGTTTGAACTCAGGACTTTTTATGAAGTGTCAAAAGATGGAAGAAATAGCAAATGGGAGCTTGACATCTTTCTCTTGTAGCCCTTTTTCCTAGCTAGCCTTATAGAAGAGAAAAAGAGAGAGGAGGAGAGAGAGAGAGAGATGAAAGAGGCAAATTTAGCAGCAAAGGAGGAAAATAGGAAGCTGATCTCAGTGGTTTGAATACCTTCCCAAATCTCTGCTTGCTACCTCTATTTCCATTTTTTTAAAAACAGATCTATCTATCTACTAAAATGTGAACTAAAATGGGATCATAAAGAGAGCATTAACCAACCCTTCATTGAGGGAAAAAAACAAAACAGAAAAAAAAGGAAGACAAGTGAATCTTTCTATGAGAGAGCTAAAAAATCTTAGCTGCACAAAATCATGATTGTGTCCTCGTGCTTAAATCACTCCCAAAAACCATGTAGCACAAGCTCAAATAGCCAAGCAGGCAAAAAAAAATAAAAAATACCAAACTAAACTATTTGTACTCCTTTAATAAAAACAGGAGGCAAAAAATTGGTTAGGTTTTTCCACAGTGGAAATCAAGAAGATATATAGAAAGTTCTTGAAAGAAGAAGAAATTCAAAAAAAAAAGCACCAACAGAGAAATTTTGTAGAGCCTAAACAGAGTAAAAATCAAGTCTTGGCAAATTATTAAGACTTGAAACGATCAAATACCTGTTGTTAGCATACTCATAAAGGCGGCCGCGGGTAGAGAAGACAATTAGTGCAACCTCAGCATCACAAAGAACAGATAATTCATAGGCCTTCTTGAGCAAACCATTGCGGCGCTTACAGAAAGTGACCTGGCGATTCGTGGTGTTTTCGATCCGCTTGATCTCAATCTTTCCCCTGCCCAATTTTCTCTGCGGGGAGAGGTCCCCGGATTGATCATCAGGAAAGGACATAGTTACAGCTGGATCAAGCACAACATATCAATATGCAGTTCACTTTATACAGGTAAATACAATTCAGAAATAGCTAAATAAACACCTATATAATTCTAACAAAAGTTAGATAATATAAAGAGTAATCAAGATGTTGAATGAGAGGGCCCAAAAAAAAGAAAGATTGGTAAATGGACGAGGTGAAACACTGGAAACTTGTCCCAAAAATTGTTATCAAAGGGTCTAGAGAAAATTGAGTATAGAAGCTAACTAAAGTTTCTACCTTTGCTTTTGCACTCTCTTTTTTCCCCACAAATCTGAACAGGAAAGATGCAGAAAATGGAAAGAAGTTGCAATAGGAGGTTGGTATTTATAAAGTAAACAACGACCCCTTGTACACGAGAAGGGGTAATACCAAATTAAATGCCTGAAAAACTTAATTTCTTGTCTTTATACTAGATTATATCTTACTAATACCACTCTAATATGGTTTCTCAATTTGTTGGTGGTTTGTAATATTGAAGAAGAAGCAAAATAAAAGGCTAAATATGGAAATCACTCATCAAGATGCAGACTCTCCCCCATAACCATTCATTTTATTCTTTTTTTTTTTTAAACTTTTGTTTTCTTTATATCCTTTCATGTGACAGAGCATTGGAAGAGGAGTGGGGGAGAAAAGGACCTCTGAAAGTGATTTTCATGAGGGGAATGAAAAATTGGACTATGTTGCACTCAAGCTTTAAATTTCTTGACTACAAAGATCAGAAGAAGAACTCCTCAGTCCTCAAAAAAGGCCTCTTTCCCCTACTAACTCAATAAGATATTTAGATAATATACATTTTTTAATGACATTTTAGTCATGATATCCCTCTGGTTTGGAGGGTAAGGTTGAAAGAAATAAAAAAAATAATAATAACAAAATTGGACGACGTGGGTTTGCAAAAAAGGTACAAAACGGAGGGTCTATTTTGCATTTTTGAAATTTAATTATCCACAATTTCTCATGGTGAAAAACTTTTATAGTATGAAGGAGAGATTATATGTAATTTTTAGTATGACTGAAATTTTTGAAAAGAATCATCATACTCCGGGTGGTTTTCACCATTTTATACTTCATCTCAAGAATTTTTTAATCTTTTTTGCTCGAATATTAATATAACTAATAGGCAAACAAGTCCAAATTTTGGCCAACTATGTCAAATTTCTATAAATAATTGGCAATTTGCAAGCGTTTGTGTTTCTGCTTCGCAGTCTTGAATTCCCAGATTCCTCGGTACATAAAATAACCTTATAAGTTACGCACTACATGAGTGTTTATCGAATGCTCCTTAACACATTGGAGTGAAAATGGAGTGCACTAGAATAATATGTTAATATTTATCTTACACTGTATGTAGTTAAACAAATCCTTGTATGCATCTAAAAATTCTGCAAAAATTCATTTTAGGTTGTATTCGAATTGAAAGATGTCAATTTTGTTAGTCTAGAAAGTTTAAACCATCCATATCTTATGAATTTGTCACATTTGTATGATTTTAACCTTCGGATTCTTAAAAGGATTTTCGTTTGCGGATAAAAAAAAAAGATGGGTGATGGTGTAATGTGGATTCTAACAAGATGAATGTGGAGATTTCAATGTCTTATAAGAGATGAATTTGATATAGCACAAAGGAAAAATCTACACATACATCAACTTTACTCTCTAATTCTCGAAACGACTGTTTTTTTTTTTTTTTTACAAAACACGGTTGTTTCGGGAATTGAGGAGTAAAGTTGATGCATGTATAAATTTTTCCCAACAACACAAATAGTGAGTTCTTCCAAATTTCTACTTGCAGCTGATATTACTCAATATTAATCTCATAGTGTAAAAATGTTCTAATAATAATGTGGAGAGTTTCTTCACTTCAATCCATGCAACTAAAAATATGAAACCGTAGTGAATGAACAGAACTAATTACTGCTAGCTCTCATTATTGACAAGATTGACCCGACCCCACCCACCTTGGAACTATATAATATATGACTGGATGATGATTTAGGCTATGACAAAAGTGAAGGAGACTCCATGTGACACCCATGTCCCAGTATTTCCTAGCTCATGTAAACCATCTATGGCAACACACTAGAAGATACATTTGGCATTCCAAACAATAAAATTTTTGTTTTTACGTGAGGGAAATATATGCCTTTGGTATGTGGTGGATCAGTGGATCCTCCATGGACTTTCTGTAGTTCCAAAATAAATGTCATAGTTAATTATATTAATACAAAGTTTAATTTTTTTTTTTTTTTTTATCTTATTCCATTAATCGCCTTCCTTTAAGTTTTGCCAATCAAATCGAATGGTGGGATTTCACAAATTTTGAAGTATGTGAATAGAAGGGCATTTATAATTCATTCAATTAAATAAGATTACAATTAATCTAAAAAGTGTCAAATATTTCGGGACAGAGGGAGTATATTACATCTGCCAATCCCAAATTGTTTCACCGTTGAGTACTTTATATGCATGCTCAATCATTTTCATGTGAGAAATTAACTTAAAATTTTTGGGGGTAAATTTTAGAATCTTTCTGCACCTATTGTAAGCAGAAATTAAATTAATAATAAACTACAACATAACTTTTATAAAGGGGTATGACAGAGTTCCTTTTGGGTGTTAATAGATTTTGGGTATGATTTTAAAGGTGTTTTGCAGTATAAAGTTGATGGTTTGGAGGGTGTTACATATTTAATTTGTTAGTAGAGTTTTATTGCATAGATCCAAGATGATGTTTTAATTTGATTATGGCCTAATCTAATTCTTTTGGATTTGCCACTTATGTACTATCTTGAGGGTTTTAATATATAAATTTATATTTTTGCTGTTCAAAAAAAATAAAAGAATATAACTTTTATAGTGTTACTAAAGTACTATGGAAAGCCAATAGGAACATCAGTTTAACATAATTTTCAAAAAAAGAAAACAATTAAAAGCAATATAATTAAGATTCAGGACCAACAAGTTTTAATTTTAGCCATTTTAAACCCAGTTAATCTCTCGTCTTGTTGTTATTACATGATAAAGCACCTACCAGTGGCAAATCTATTTTAATTAATTTTATCTGAAATAAATTTCACTCGTCTAGGATAAAAACAAAATATTCTTGGTGCTATTTGTTTTAGAACTCAAAATTATCTGACTCGGTGCCATTCGGTATTTTGCTTGATCTCAATAATATTTTTCTCAGCAGCTTCTAGTGGTTCATGTTACTGTTCCATTGCCTACCCGCCAAACATTTTAAGCATTGTGATGACAATTCATTGCTTCATGACTAAATGCTTTATATGTCTTCAATGACCATTAAATAAAGACATGATCCTTGTTTGTGAAAGTCTAACGTTAGAATTGGCTAGTCAAGTGTGATTGATCTGTGCCATATTTTTTTTTTTTACATTTTTCGTAATTTAAATTGGACGGTGTAAAAAATATATGGCTTCTATATCCACCTTCGAAAACTGAAAATATTACGGATCTTGATTCCAGGCAATTAAAAATAAGTAGTTTATCTGAAAAGTTTACAGTAACAAGTTGCATTTTATATTAGAGATAGTTATATTTTAAATAATTTTTGTTATACAAGAAATATATATGCAACGACAATTCTATACTATGTAAAATACAACTTAATGGTTAATATAGAGGCCTAAATGAATTGTCCATTTTTAACTGTGATTGCTAAATTACTCTTCTGCAAATGAAATTTATAACTGCGAACCTACCATGTGAATTGATTTACAAACTCTATGGGTTGAATTAAATAGTAATTACGGAATGTGGTGGTCCATAATTCTCCCTTTAAATTTGTACTTGTTAACTATACGACATTCTTTTCGTTACTGAGGGAGGGGATAACTGTCTAGTCAGTGGTGTATGAGTGCATATACCAAACTGTACATGCAACCTTATAGCCCTCAATCACCTTGCCACCACCAAATTGGCTCTAACATTTTAGCCTCCAGATTTTTAGTTATTACAACTTTTATCAATATTGATTGTAGAGGCGTGTTTGTCAGCCGCAACTTACCATTTATAAAATGTTTCAGCTGCCTTAGTTCTTATAGTGTTTGTTTTTGAGCTACAAAATTGACTACAATCAAAAGAAATGGATGGAAATTAACTTGAGTATTCTGTCCATTTCTCTTATTTGTTAGTTTTTCAAGGGTGAAAAAAGAAAAAGAGCCACTTTTCTAGTCAAAATTTCTGGCGAAGAACGAAAGAGAAAAAACTTAGCGACTTCTTAAGTAAATATTTTATAGTTCCGATATTACCTTCTATTTTAAAACACTAGTATAAATGTAAAACTTACATATGTTTCTTTTATAAACTCGCAACCAACCCATTGAAAACTTATTAAGTTTTCTACTCTTATCTTTTCTGTCTTAAATTTTTATTTTATTTTTTATTTTTGATAATGTGGAGTATCTCAACCGCAGTCGGACTAAATCTCTCCACTCCGGGTCAGGAACTGTAGTCGGACTAAGTCTCCCCACCCGAGCCAGGCTTTGCCTAAGACATGGCTTCGTCCTGAAACGTGCGACCCGTGACCCCGTTACCTGTTAAGGCATAAATATTGTTGCAAGTGAGACTCGAACCCAAGACGTCCGGGTTTACGACTCATCCAAGGACTAAGTTTAAACCACTGCATCAATATTTGTTTTACGATATTTTCTTTTATCCAAAACTCAGAAACGTATTGTTAAAATTGTTTGATCAAGGCGTCCAGCTAGCCTCATGAGGTTCTTTTTTTTATCTTTTTTTTTATCTTTCTTCTTTTTCGGGTAGCTCATAAGAGTTGTGTTTTGCGTTGGAGAAAATTTCGTAGTAACATTTTTCCTTAAGCTCTCGTCTTCATATATGGATTTATGGGGCATATAATTAAAGATTAGATTAGAAGTGGACTCTACTTTATGCTGGAGAGAACAGCACAATCCATAGTTTCACACCACAAAATATAACAAAAATCCTAGTCCTTTCGCTTTGCTTGGGTTGTGTTTCCCAAACTAGTATGGGTGTACGGTGCTATGCATCTTTCCTCTACCGACCTTGTATGTGGTTCCGTGTCTTTAGCTCTAAGATATAAAAGTTATTTTATTTTTTATTTTCTGTTAAAAAAAATACAATTTGTTTTATTTTAAATATTTATATTTGACTTTCACCTATTTTAAAATTTCTTTTTTCGTATTGGAACCACCATAATACATGAAAAAACAATTAAAAAGTAAAATAGGCCTTTTAGTTTAGGACGTATGGAGTAGACTAAATCGTCTGATGGATTACGATAGAGGGGTGATTGTCATATTTTGTTTCTATGCATCCATGTATGCATTTATTTGAATATGCTTTCTAATAGTATATGTATAATTAATTTCCACTGCACCTTCTACTACTAATGGCATCAAGTCAATCTAACTCAGATACAAAAGATTATGTTATTTACACAAGTCTCAAGTAAGAAAATTCCTTACGATCATAACAGAAAATCTTCAACATATCATCATCCCCAAGGACAAATCAGAGTTCACAAGCAACTATACTCCCACAACATTGAGCATACAATATTCTTACTTCACATTTGAGGGATGTTAAAAGGGACTTCTAAATCAGCATATCAAGCTATTAGTATAGATTTAATATAAGTTTTTACATTTATATTTAACAAGTATTTACGAAGATGCGCTAGAGACCATCTTTCTAGCTACGTCCTCAGCCAGCGTTTGGTGCATTTCCAAATCGTACATCACAATTTCTGGTGTTTGAATTTCAAATATTGCATTTGAACTCTAAACGATGTGGCTGTCAATTAAATAAATTGTTTCTAAACAAATAAGATTTTGAAGCTTGATCTATGAGCTAAGATATAAAATTAATAGAAAGTTTGAGGGAAATCTTTGTGAGAATGTTGCTATGTACTTTGAACTACAAGAAGATAAAGAAAGGAAGTAAATTCCCAAAGTCTTATGGAACCCTATATTCTTTATTTCAAAGGGACCACAAAAGCAAAATGACGACATTATTTTGGACCAAATGATGTTCAAGGCTGCAGCACTTCAATGCATGACCTAATCCCTTAAATGCTGGCTAGCTACAAACCTGTCACTCTCCAACTTTCTCCATCAACTTTAAGTTGTTACTTCTCTTCTCTTATGTGAATCTGATTCATAATGGTTTGTTTTTTTCTCACTTGCATGCTGAAAGTAAAGTTTAGCTAACATTAATAATACTCCAAAATCATTATCAAAGATCAATATTTGATAATGTAACAGATATGGTTTGCTATTTTTGTGAGTTGAACCCTAGTGTTTTAGTTGTAATTGTTGGATATATATATATATATATATATATACTCCCCTATCAGGATTCAGGACTTGCCCTAGAAAGAATAATTTTTTCCTCCTTTTGGGAGAGTTTATTTTTAAAAACAACTTCTTGTATAATTTTTTTTTTATCAATTTCCATCTTAAATAATAATATTTTTGGTGAAATTAAAAAGGGGCATGATTACTTTACTATGGATAAAAAATGGGCAAACATTATCTATACCATACAAAATAAGAAGTAACGGCCAATATTAGAAGCTGAAAATAGACATCCGCTACTATTAGTAGCGGACGTCCATTAGAAAGTCAAACCCTAAATATCATATTATAAACTAAATCCTAAACTCTAGTTAATAAACTCTAAATCTTAGTTAATAAACTTTAAACCATAATTAATAAACCCTTAACTCTAATTAATAAACTTTGGTTTATAAACCTTAAACCCTAGTTAATAAATCATAAATTCTGGTTAATAAAGGCAAACCCTTATCTGATTAGCATCCCCTACTATTAGTAACAGATGGTATGTATTTTTTTTTACCGTCCGCTACTAATAGTGGCGGGCGTCGATTTTCAGTTTTTAATCTTGATTGTTCATTCTTGTTTTCAATAATATAGATGATGTATACTCTATAAGAATCCATAGCAAATACATGCTACGGATCATTATCCAATTAAAAATAATTTAACCTAATTAAGGGTGAATTAAACATACTACAAATAGAGGATATTTTTGCAAGAATAGCACAAGACAATTCTTTTGATGTACCCAATTATGTATCCCTTCCATGAAAATCTATGCTAAGAAGAAGATAATACTCTACTCTTTCAATTTAGAGTATTATCTTTTGATCCACGCAAATTGGATGGGTTTTTGTTTAACTATACCCAATTCAACACAAGTTATCAACTTAAGATTTCATATAATCAATTTTAGTCTTAACCACCCATACTCCGTCAGTACTCATAAGAATGTCCTAAATGCATTTTTCATACAAATTAAAAAAAGTAAAGTAGATGAAAGATGGTAGAAATTTTTTTAAATTTATCTTTAGTAACCTTACAGTATTGCATAAACCGATGATCCCTATTTTTTTTAATACTAGTGGATCCTACTAAATGACAAATACTTTATATACTTATTGTCACCTTTTAAGAACAAAAAAATTATACCTTAGATTATTCCTTTAAAAAGACGGACAGAGTAATATTCAATTTAGACTAAACGAAAAATGTTTTGCAGTGTCAATTTGTAAAGGAGACTCTATTAGAGTGACCAAAACGTTAACTCATTTATTCCAAAACTAGAGTGATTAGATTTTGGAAACAAAAAGAAAAAGATAAAATAAAATAAATAAAGACATAGATTGCATTCATTCCTGTATAGTTAAACCTCACGATTTGATCCATATGTTTTAAATGATTCTAATCTTTGCAAAGTTTCACCATAGTATCAATTTAGTCCCTTATTACAAAATTGACACAAAACCACAACTAATATAGGATCATTAATTTTGGTGTTATTTTAGTCCAATTCCAATTTGTGATTGTCTAAGAAAAAAGCCTGGAATTAATTATTCAGTTTTCGTCTTCTTCCCCAATTAGACGTGACACAAGTAGAACATTACAATGTTACATGCATGTCATCACTTCGGAAATGCTTATAAACTTTCAAACCAACTAATTTGTATATATATGGCACGTCGATGCGTCACATTAGCCCCCTTCTCCTTCCTAATAATCCAATCCATACCATGCCATATATGCCAAATTAGCTGCTAAACAATATAATTATGAAGAAAACAACAAAGTTTCGGCACGACTAATCAGTAATTAATTAATCAATATAATTATATGGGTTACAATCTTCCTTACGGCTTGATTAATTCAGTTTTGGTTAACTTATATTTTGATGGCAGACATTTTTGTTTAAGAGTTTGATTGATAGATATTATTGGAATCTCTCTCTTAAGTTGATGTGGATGTTTCCCGCACCAAAACTCCAACCATATGCGGTGCTCAACCTTGCATACTAAGGGACTGTTTGTTTACAGTTTAATGCATTTGAATTGTTGAATCGGTCAATTATTTAGTACATTTATTTTGAATAAAAATATTCTAAATGGCTGAATCGGTTAGATTTTTGGGCTGAATATCTAAGTTTAATTTTTTTGGCCGAATAACTAAGTCTAACAGCTGAATGAAGTATTTTATATTTAATAAAAAAATTACAATATTAATTATTATATTAAGTAATATTAAATAAATTTACAACAACTTTGAATTTTTTCAGAGGGGTAAAATAATAAAAATTTGTTATTCAAATGTTTCAAACATATCAATTATCTAACTTTTTTCATTCAATATTCAAAAATTTGTTTCATTTAGCTCGTTCAGATTACTTAAACATTCAGAATTATTTCATTCTTTTTTATCAAACACCTCCTAAGATCATGCCGAAGATTATCCATGTTGTGCTCATCTATGTTTAGTAATGGTCCTAATGGAAAAACTGAGCATGTAGTATGATTACTACGCTCTCTGTTCAAAGTATAAGATCATTATTAATTTTTTTAATTCAATTTAAAATATTTTTAAATTCAAAATTAACATAAAATTCTTTAACTTTAGTCAGTACATGAATGACAACTACTACTTATAAGATCAATATTGATTTTGTAAATGTCAATTTCAAACTTAAAATTGAGATGAATTTGTTTAGTTTATATCAATACAATTATAAATATCATAAACTGCTTAAAATTACTACTAGTTATAAGATGTATTATTTTTGAAACTTAAATGAATCATGTCAATTTTAAATTTTAAAAAGTCTTAAATTGACTTTTAGAAAGTCAATATTTATCTTATAATTAGAATGGAGGGAGTATAAACTATCAAAAAAATATTATTTATTGTAAGATTTAATATTTCGTATTTTTTTTAATGAATTCTATAAATTTTGAGTTTAAAAATGTCTTAAATTGATTTTCAAAAATTAATAATAATATTATAATTTAAAACGAACGTAATATTTAGTAGGAGCATGCATGTAACCTTACCCTTTTGAAAATTAAAACTTGAATTTATGTAGATGTATTTTAAAAAGAATGTCTTTTTTTTTTGTTGCTAAATGAGAATGTCTTTATTGAATTAGCTATATATCTTTACCTTTACCCTTGGGAATTACCTTGGTAGGGGTGTACATTTGATAAAATTCGTACAGAATCAGACCGATATTAAAATTATTCAAAATTTCGTACCGATACCTAGTACTGGTTAGACTAGTTTACTGAACCGGTAAGTCGGTTCAGTACCGATTTTTATCAAATATATACCAAAAATTATTATTAATTATTTATTAATAATAATAAATAAATAAAATAAAAAAATCAGTACGATTAGATAAATATCGAACTCCGAACTAGAATCGAACCGATACTGGTACTTGACCGGTCTTTTTGGTTTCGAATAGTCCGGTTCGGATAGGTTCGGGATACCCAAAATATCATATGTATCGGTTGAAATGAACACCCCTATGCATTGGTATCATTTTTGAAGTTTTGTTAGTGGGTTGGGTTTTAACTTAGATGGACCGTTATCTCTATGGGTCTTGGCTTGGGCCTATTGGTCAAATCTTAGCATTTATTCAAGTCTTTCATAGTTATTGTTAATAGTTTTTATTGTAGCTTATATTTGTCAAACTTCCATTACAATTTGGTTAACTATGGAGAATTTGGAAGGGTCTAATCATGGCTAATACTCGGCACATGTCCAAAATTATCTTGGAGACAAACTCTATCAGCTGTACATGCACGTTTATACTTATTTCAGAAAATAGAAAAAAACGGCAGACAGGACAAAATATTTAGAATTAATCTCCAAATTAATCAAGGAAATTTAGTTTCTACCACTATAGACTTAAGATCATTCACTGAATTAACCCTCAGTTTAGTGGGCACGTTATCCACTATGATATGGGGGAGTCAAATGATCAAATTTTACCAATTAAAAAAATACACGAGAATAAAATTATATAAAGATGACTTGTAAAACTATTATTTTAGCACAGATGTTGTCCAATACTTAAACGTTGGTTGTTGAACGAGTTGAACGGCTGTGGCTACGACGACTGGTGTTCTCCTTTTTCCACATTGCCTCCAGATTTTGAAAGCATCTCAATGGTCTAACCTGTACACATCAATATAAATCAAAATCAGAAACGGAATCTTCATCGCAGCAATATGATAACCTGCTCACTAATTTCATGTTATTTTTTCCATGGATTTAGTTATACAAGCAATTCAGCCTAGTAACTACTGATTTTACGGTTAATGCAACTTTCAAGATAAATCAAAATGTCGATTCATCTTTAGGTTCCATAAAGTATGCTTATCATAGTTTGATATCACTATAGCCAAGAAGATGCAATTCTTTCAAGTGGATGCGTTCCAAAATACAAACATTCAGAGAGAGAGAAACCTTCCAACGTCTCTTGTGACCAAGATTACTATAGATGGACTCCAACCGTGGAAGTATTTGCTTGAATGTTGGTCTCTTAGATGGATTCTCATTCCAACACTCCATAATCAACCTATAAGTAAAAGAAGAAGAAAAAAAGATAAAGATTATTTTCCATAGAGAGATAATTCAGGCAACTGGATGACATTAATAATGGAGCATAAATTACTCCACTAGATAGTATGACTTTTTCAGCCAAAAGAAACTTTGGCTGAACTACTACTTTTTGTAATCAAATATATGCAGATGAAAAGTATCAAAAAGGGATGGAAATCCAGTTCATGCACCAAACTTTAAACATGCGTAGAGACTTGTTCGTTCCTTCCCCAAAAAAATAAGGTCTGCATATATTTGTCCAGATGTCTCCAAATTATAATTCCATTTCTGAAGTCTGTTACTGTTTATCACAATATTTTTTGCTTTGCAGAGGAAAATACAAGTTCTCATGTTTGCAGTAATACTTGTAATAAGAACATTACTGGTTTTTAACAATGTATTAAAGCTCTTTATATGTAATGATATTTTTTCAATAAGTAATCGAGTATGTACAGAAGAAAAACATCAAAAGTGGATGGAATTCCAGTTCGTGCTGTAAAAATCATGGAGAACAGCCCAGCTCACAGTAAAAAAAAAAAAAACATCTCAAGCTATTAGGCTATATAAATTAACAAAACATTGTAACTCAATGCTATCCACTGACAATTAAGTTTATTCTCTTCTTTGTTGACAAATCTGCTTGAATAAACTCGAAAATAGAACAAATAATCAATTTATGGCAGTAATTGCAACGTCCATCACAAACATAAGAAAAAGGCAGCTGTTATATATCAAGGTCAACACCATCTTTGTTGGGTGTATGGATGCACAAAAGACAGAGAGGGAGTTGGGACAAGTCTTCCTTGAGTTATAAAATATTCAGAAACATTCATCTCATAATTCCATTTCATTTTTACCAACTGAACACTGAATAGACCATAGAATGACAACCTCATGTTTGAATCATCGGACAGGGAATGCTAAATGCCAAGTAAATCTTTCGTACAGCAACAAGCATCCTCTATTGGATTTAACTAGAGGAAAATTAGAGATATGTCCTTTCTTATATGTAAAACGATAAAATGTAGTCAATAATAATGATATTGAAATACTAGAAATAAATTCACTGAAAAACATTTTTAGTGACTCCTTATGAATTAGACTTGGCACTCACAAAGGTGCGAAATGGATCAATCCATCCTATTGAGACATTTGGAAAGGCGGAATAAGAAAAGCTAATCTGTTTCAATTATTTGTGTAGTTACATTATTGATTATACTGTTCAAGTCATGGTTCGATAATAACAAAACAACCATGGATATGCAAATAATACAAGGAAGTGTCAAATAAGGTAAATGCAGGCTTTATATAGGAAGACTACATATACTGTCATGCTTGTTTGTATAGGCATCAAAGGAATCTCCTAAGAAACTAAGGAAACATAATAAACATAGCAAACTTACTCTTTAAGTCCATGGGTGTAACACTTTGCTGGAGCTCTAAATGGAGGGCGATTCTTTGCGGCATATGCTTTAGGAACTTCTTTTTCTTGCTTTGTGGGAAACGGTGGGCAGCCTTCAATCATCTAGAGCATAGCACATCACAAATATCAACTTATCAAGCCTGTTGTGACCACTAAAATTGGTAAAAGAAGCTCAATCTAGCTTCTACTTTTATTTTATTTTTTGAAGTGAAAAAGAAATGGACTTGAATCTTATAATGACAAATAGACTAGTTCTAGATTTTTAAATTTATAACTTCGTTTTTTTCTTTCAGTTTTCTTCTATAAATACTCTATGACCACCAAATGAGTCGCTCATAGAACCAACCAAATGTAGACATGAAGTCATTAAGTACATAAATCCCAACATATATAATTTAATTGTACTTTTCTAAGGTTCAGCTGTTATGGCAATTACTTTTCAAACTAAGGTTAATAGCAGAACAACTTAATTGTTAAAAAATGATTGACAACGAATTATCTAATTTTCAAATAATAGATATAAGATGGCATTTAGTTATATAGCTTTTGACAAACCACTTCTACTTCACAGTTATGACAGAAATACTCCCTCTGTCCGGAAATAAGAGTCCTATTTGATCTTCTGAGCTTTTCTATGCATATTACGGTTTTCCTATGACACAGTACACATAATTTTTTCGATGATCTTTTCTCAATATTAAATTTTCTATGACAAAAGCAAGCATTTCCCAAACATGTATGGTTAAGAGTGAAAGATGCAAAACTTTTACCTCCTGTAGAATTAACGCAAATGAAAAAATATCCACCTTAGTATCATATTCTTCATTTTTGAAAACCTCTGGAGCCACATATCTGCCTGTTCATGTCATAAAACAAATCTCACTAACAATTAATTGTTAAACATCTTGCATTAATTCATAAATATTGGATGTATTCCAACTTTCTACTTGTGTAGAAAAAGAAGTGCTATTGAGATCCTAAGGGAAAACAAACGCATGTGCCAGACTACATCCGGTTTTAGTAAAGATCAAAGATAATTTGCAGGTCAGATTTAACCGTTGACCAAAAAGATGTGAAGTAGTTATTTCCAAATTAATAACAATGAAAAGAATTAAAAGTACAAACTGACACTGATTGACTTAGAATAGTTACAAATATGATTTTAAATATACAGAAATACTCCCTCTGTCCCATTTTATAAGACAAAAATTCCTTTGAAAATGTCCAAAAAGATGACATACACAACAAATATTTATTACTGAATATAATTTACCATTATATTCTTCTCTTGAATGTAGTTAACGTTAAAAGAAAGTGGGTCCTTCATTTAGTGTTTCAAGACATGATTAAATAATATTCTTTAATTTGACTTGCAAGTGTCCCAATAAAGAAACTCCACTCACAAGGAAAAATTGAATATGCTATTCCAAAGTCAATACAGGTAAAGTTGGAAAGATAAATTTTTTCATAACACTATAATTAGTAAGTGCATTTTATCAAACTTTGTGCCACTCAACTTTCACGAACAAAGTGGGGTGCAGGGAGTAAGATTTTCCCAAAAGTGGCACACTTACAAGATGTGCCTTGACAGGTCACAGGCCTGTCCTCCTTAACTCCGCTGGTAACTTTCAGCAGCTTGCTAACTCCAAAGTCTGCAACTTTCAGATGCCCAGAGTCGTCCCGCAATATATTTCTATTATCTTACACGTAAAATTAACAACATTTCTCACACTTCAGAGCAAAACTTTAATGAAACCTTTATGCACTTGTGTGGGGAATCTTAACAAGTAACTTACGCAGGCTCAAGATCACAATGAACTATTGCTTCAGGTTTATTCTCATGCAAATAGTTCAATCCCCTGTAAGTTCATCAAGAATGGGTTAAGCAATAGCATTATCCATTTGCTCAGTTAGTAGTCACTAATACATCACACCAGAGACACAGCTTAAGATCTTCCTATAAGCGTAAACATTATTTATCAACTAATCTAGTACCATATGTTTTACCAAGCAAAGAAGAACCACAATTCAAGTGGATGAAGCCGTAACGACAAAAAGACGTGCAAATATTTTGTTTGCCTTTCAGTCTCCCATAGCAAAGAAAGACTATTATATTAGTCAATGTTCACATAAAATCCTAAGACTTAGAGTTTGACTACCATTAAGACCTTGCAAATCATCATTATTATCTAAAGGAAATCTTTAGGCAGGAACGCAGAAGGTATCACAAACAAATACAAATTGAGGATTTTATTTTCAGTAAGTAAATATAAATTTAAGGATTGAAGCTTATATTTGTTCTACCTTTTTTGAAAGGTCCCATAACTTCAGAAACTCTAATGCAACATGTTCAAATCCTAGTCCACTTTACTCATTTTCAAGGTTGTTATTCCTTATCTTAATATAACAAAAGCTGAGCTTCATATCCGATGTTTCAATCCTTAGTTTCTTAACAAAATGTATCATCGCAATAAATATATATCATTCATAGGATGCATAATATTAGTTGTTCTTTGTACTATTCACGTTCTTATAAAACATGTTTATCTCAATGACTATACCCTCACAGGATGAATCATATAAGTGTCCTTTGTACTAGTCATACTAAACACCAACGGTATTTCAGACAGTTACTGACCTTGCTATGTCCATTGCGAATCTTATAGCTGTCATCGGTTTTAGTGGTCCTTTTCTTTTCATAAATGCACAAAGATCCCCCTGCAATAGGCATAGCTAATTTCAAAGTATAATCTTGACAATGGAGGAAATAAAGAACAACAACAGCAAAGCATGAAGCAAAAAACAAAGCATAACTCGTAAATTCCACAGTTCTTATTAATTTATTAATATCATGCTGATTGCTACTAAGTAAAGATTTGATTCTATTCTGAAAGGAATGAAACAAAGAAAAAATACAAGATCAAAGCTTCATATCATTGGACAAGAGTATAGATGGTCAGTACAAAGCGCCAAAATAGAGCACAGAATAATCACCACGATTCCAGAGATCAGAAAATTTACAGATAATAACAAGCTATAAATAAGAAAGACCTTTGGTAAATACTCTGTCACAATCATCATCGGACTACTTTGAGTAACAGCACCAAGGAATTGAACCACATTTGGATGCCTTATCTTCTGAAGCAATGCAAGCTCATCCCTAAAAGCCCTCCTGAAGAAAACCAACTATTCTAATGAACACAGATTCAAATGACTAGCATAAAGCATAAAAAAATGTTTCCATTGTAAATGAGCACCCACACTTTATCATCATCAGTAATCACTTCCTCCCCAAGCTTCTTTACAGCTACTTGTGTTCCACCCCAAGAAGCAACACGGAAGGTCCCCTGGCATTTTATAGTTATAAAATACAAAGTGCACTAATAACAAATTTTGTGAAGCACATAGGAAGGAAAAGTATAATGGAGCAATCATATGAATAATACTGATTAGTAATAGATAAAATAATAAGTTTCAACCACCTTGACCAAACTGTGAATGAAAAATTTATTTTGACCTGATTACAACTACTGGGTGATTTCTCAATTCATTCATCTTAGTTTTTTCAGGGTGTTGTTAACTCTTGTCCCCACCCCCCACCCCCACCCCCACCCCCACCCCCACCCCCAAAACAAAAACAAAACCACCTCCCCTCTTTTTTTGATAAACTTTTATTTTTTTTTCTTAGTCTCAAATATTTTTTCATCTTTCAATTTCATTACAATTGACAAATTCATTATTCCATGCTACAATTTAGCTCTTAGAAAACTCTAAAACCTTTTCAGTCAAATACAAACTTTTTCTCACAAAAAAGAAATCAACCCCAGCTATGAAAGACGCTGCTTTGGTGATGAAGAATATTTCTTCAAAACCATAAGTGCAAGGAGACCCAAATTTGTTCCTTTTTCAAAGAGTTAAGAAAGGAGATCAAGACTCCTATTCACGTCCCCAAAAAGAAACTCAATACCCCATAGTTTTCTCATATGGCCAAAGCAAAGACGATTTTCGTATGATGCACTTGCCAAATTTCCTTCTGCTTCTTCCTTGCCTCTCCTTATGATCCACCTCTTCCCCATCAGATGCCTACCATTGATTAGCGCGCAACTAATTTCACTTCTTGGAGTTTAACAGTCTTAATGCTGAACAATTATATCTCATTTGGTCCACTGTAAAGCATCCAAAAAGACAGAGCAACCACAAGCATATACTTGTAGAGTATATAACTAGACTGAAGAAGACATCATTTTAGAGTTAAGAAAAAAAAGGAATTAGGGTGACGAATTTCTAGACAAATCAAGTATAAAATCCAGCACTAGTAAGTCCTCACTCCTCGGTATTTCAGACATAGTATCAATATTGAAACATTTACTTAGTAAGTTCAGAAGGAGGTAGTAAATTGACTTCTGCTAGATTCATCACCTCATACGACGAAGAAGGCCTAGAAGGAAATCGTCTACAAGAGGACAAATTATTAACAAGGAGGTAAATCCATATAAGTGATACAAATCCCTTACAGTCCATTATGAACAATACGGTAAATCCAAAGAAGGTATATCAATTTTGTAAGCATTTCCCATCCCCTAAATTCAGTTCAAGTAGACATCAACATTCAGTAGTCCACCCCAACTAACACAAGGACATCAGTAGAACAAAACAAAACAAAAAAATGATAGAATACGAACTGGTGTTTAACTGTACTAGCTACAAATTAAATTAAAAATAGAGACAGAAGTATGTTACCTTCATTAATTCAACACTGTTTGTGAAATCAAGTTCCTTGGGATCAATTTCATATTCTGGGACTTGACGGGAATATTTAACATGCATGGGTGCCACCTAAATTTAAAAGCAACATTAAAAGTCAACTCACTAAAATAAACTTAAACAAGCATTTATTTAAGGTTTATAAGTACTGAATAAGAGAAAGTAGATCTACCACAAAATAATATGGTTGAAAACCAAAGTAAAGTACTTACAAGAAGCTTGGCACCATGTTTCTCCAAAAGTTTAATCACATCATGATTTTGATAATGTATTGCATCTGCAAGAGGCTGTTAAAGCAACATCAGATTGTACTTTGCACGAAAACTATATGGAATGAGAAGAAAATAATAATTTCGGCAATTCAGTTATTCTTAAAAAAAGATTTTAAAATGTCTAATGTATTTGAGAAAGAAATTTTTTAGGGTAGTTTGTACTTTCTAGGGGAATTAGATTTTTTTGTCTCGCACTATTTATGGAGAGCAACCTGCAGTGTATTATGTATGCTTTGCTGAGATAGTGAGATCGACTTATCATTGGCCACAAATGTATTATATTTGGATGTATCACGTAAATTTTGTGCCTTTTGTGTGATTGATTTTCTTTCGATTTCCTTTTGCAATTTTTCTCGTCGCGTTGTTAATTGCTAACACAACTTGCCCAATGAATAGAATCTATCAAAACACCCACAAGGGAAAAGCGGGGAAAGTTAAATACTGCCACTTTTTTGGAACACAAAATAAAAGAAAACTAGAAACAAAGAACACAAAGCATTCCCTTGAATCTTTTAAGCCAAAAGAAACATAAGGAAATGAGGAGAATATCTTAACACATACTTTACATAATCATTCAAGCAAGTCTTCCTATAACTAAGAAGACAAATATTACACCTTCCACAAAATTTTACAAATTTGATCAAAGTAGATACGACCAAATTACTATATTCGGTTAAAGACAAACAACTACTCCGGGTTTCTCCCAATTCAGAGAGTCATTCTCTCCATCTTAGCTAAAAGTCTCCTCGAATTTATGTACCAAATCTGTTTTTATTTTACACATTACACAGGAGGAAAATTTATAAATGGAATTATTTTCTTGCAATTTTAGACTAATGTATCCATCAATAATCAAACAAAACAAGCATAAATTGTAAAACACAAATATGAAGCTCCACCCAAAGAAAAACAGAGGAATATTTACCGTGCTTCCCCAACGATCTTTGGGTCCAACTTGAGCCCCTCTTTCTAGCAAGAACTTCACAACATCACTCCGGCCCTGGCAGGCGGAGACGTGGAGCGCCGTCCTATCATCGATATCCCGAAAATTGACGTCGGTGCCAGAGTCCAGCAGCTCCTGAATTCCTTCCAAGTCACCCTCATTGGCCAAATACATCATTCTCACTCCCGGATCAATAATCCCTTCCTCATCTCCCTCACCCACCAAATCTTCTCCCAGATTTGGCGCTAAAGACGACTGCTTTAGCAGCCCAAATCGAGTTCTCGATTCCATTAACAATAAAAATCAAGACTTTAGAGTATCTCTAGGGTTATAAATTTCAACAACTTATTAAACCTAAAAAGGGAAAATCAGAATTGAACAGCTTATACCCAAATTTAATTTGAAAACTATTTACGCGTATATATATATATATATATATAGAGAGAGAGAGAGAGAGAGAGAGAGAGAGAGAGAGAGTTGAAGGGGATTAATTAAGTAGGACAGAAGTAAAGAACATGCAGTGGGGAGTGATGGTAGAGTGGGGATATGAAGTTGACAACCTCTTTGAACAGAAGGAAAAACGTGTCACGCTTTTGGGAGCGTGAGAGCATGCGAGTGGTGGTTGATGGAGGGTTAACTCGTGAGCCGGACGGCTGCGCATAACCTTAACGGCTAAGGCGTCAATTAAGGTGGCGGTTATAATGACGGCACTGGCGCCTTTCAGTTTTCAGTCATTGAGCAGTATTGACTATTGAGGTTCGATATCGATTCACATTTTTAGGACAAGATGATAAGGAGAGTCGAGTCGATTCGAATTTTAAAAATAATAAAAATAAAAAATATTTCATAAAAATAGATAAATAGAAAGAACAAATTACTCTTAAATGAGCAAATTACTAAAGCGTATAAACACAAAGGAAATTATAAATTAAACTCTAATGCTTATAAGAAAGAAAAAAGAAAAGAGTTTGATCACGGGACGAATGGCTGGCTGGCTTTGATACAGCCTGTTTACGCGCGACACCCGCAATTTTCTTCCTTCACTCTCTGGTCAGCAACTAATATTATACGACTCGGTCATGGAACTGTAGGACCTTGGAAGTGTATTAATTATAGGGTTAAACTGCAGAAGTTTCCTCCCTCAAAGTTTTACAAAATTCTTAAAAAATATTAATTTTTTAAATATTATTCTCTTAAATTTAAGTTTTTTATAAAATCAATTACTTTATAACATATTAATAAAATTATAAATCAAAATTTACGCTTTGTATAATTAAATACACATTAACTCATTTCATACGTATAAAAATAATAATATATATATGTTATATGATCGTAAAAAACATAATTTTGAACAGTAAAAAATTGCGGTACATAATTTTACCAATATATTAAAAGGGAGTAATTTTATAAAAAAAAAATTAAACTTGAAAGAATGCAATTGAAAAAAATTGGTACTTAGAGATTAAAAATAAAATTTTAAAAGACATTTTTGCCCTTAAAAGTATAAACTCTCAAAAAAAAAACTTGAAGAAAAATTTGAACTTTTTTGAATAAAACTTGGCTATCCTTAATTTTCAACGTCCTGCCTAATTGATTTTCTACTTTTCTTCGGAGAAATTTCAAAATACGTAAACAGAAATCCAACTTGCATATCTTTGAAAATTCATGCATGCAGCAGAAAAAATTCCTTATAGTTTCCACTAGGTTTTTGCCTAATTTTAGCATCATTTATTACCAACCACTCCTACTGTCCCGAAAAAAATAAGAGTATTATCTTCTTTATAAATTATATACTTTTTCTTTATAAATTATAAAAGAAATAATAATATTGGTTCAAAAATCTACAACAGATAAAATAGTACTCCTTTATTCAATAAAAAAGTTTTATCAAAGAAAATTCATAAAAAATTTCATTTTATTAATAATAATATTATTGAAATGGCATAAATATTTTTAAGATTGTCGGTGTAATTTTATTATCATGTCACTCTACTAACAAATTAATAACTTGTTATCTTTAATTTTATATCGTAATTGGGATATTATTGACATTGATTATAAAGTTCATTGAATTTTATGTTATATTTCTCCAAAATTTGAGCCATTTAAAGACAATTAAAAATAACTATTGCAGCACAGTTGATTAGTTGAGAATACAAAATAGGTCTCCAGCACTTTACATAAATTTAAAATTAATATAAATTTATTTATTTTTAAATAATACATATGAAAAGTGTAAGCCATTCAAAAATTACTACTAATTACAAGTATACTATTTTCATAAATTACATAAAAATTTATCTTTAAAAAAAGCCTGTATTAACTTTCATAAATCAAATTTAATCTTCTATTCTAAAATGCAAAAAGTAAGAAAACAAATGAGGTAATATATTATATTCAACTTTCCTTTTCTTTCGTTCCCTTCTCCTTCAATTATATTATATTTCATTGTTGCCTGCCAAAAGATTATCCAATGCAACATTGCCCTGGTATTAATTCACAAACACAATCATTGGGCATCCAACAGCTTCAAGTATTTCAAGGCAACAAAAGATCATCCGTTGAAACATTATCTTAGTGTATGTTGGTTACTCGGCTTCAACATTGTCTTAGTGTATGTTGGTTACTCGGCGTTTGCAGCGTTCGGCGCGTTAACGATATTTGAAAATTCAAATGCACTTAAAAATTTTGTTTGTCTAGTAACAACTTATTTCAAACGCACAAACACTACCACCGCAAACGCTAGTAGCTAAACAACATGGTAGTAATTCACAAACACAATCATTAGACATCCAACAGCTTTTTAAGTATATCATAAACCCACTTCAATTACAAAATGGAAGTAACCACAATTCACTCATACAACAAACATAAAACACTGTTCGAATAAAAGTTTATGGATAACCAATTTCTATCATCTTGCAGATTCTCGGAATTCTATGCCCCTTCCTTGACCCTGTCACTTCAAAATCTGATGATGAATTTCCGGCACCAAAAGCTGCTGATAATTCACCCATACAACCCAGCACACTATTAATGCCTGCCAAGAGTTCATCTGCATTAGAGCAACACAAAGCAGCAGCTGGTTCTGACCTGATACTATTCTCATTGTACACAACCCCCGCATTTTTTACTATACTCATTTGTTCTTTGAGTTTGAAAACACAAATTGCAATGATGATGTGAGCCATTCAATTAAATTAGTGTCCTTGGTTGTTCGCAAAGAGAACCATCTCTATTTATGGATATGGAATTTTTATCATTTGTATAGTTATTTCTTCTCTTCTGCCATTTCTTTTCATTACTTCCCCTTTTTTATTCTTTCACTATACTTCACTACAAATTCTGAAGGCAATAACGCACCTATAGTATCAGGTCACCTATCAGGCCCTGACCAGAGAATGTAGAGAGAAACAGAGATATAGAGATAGAAATAGAGAGAAATCAGAGAATTAGAGAAAAAATAGAGAGAAATTGGGAGGAAGGAGGATAGAAAACTCGGTGTTTACTCACTGAATTCATGAGGAAGGATAGAGAGATAGAGAGAGAGAGAGAGAGAGAGAGGGAGAGAGGAGAAGCTAGTTGAAAGCTTCATTCCTCAATTCATTTCACAATGCATAAATTTCATACTTGTGAAATACTCTTCCCATTACATCTATATATAGATATCATATGCTGAAAAATATCCTCCTAACCTACACCAATATCCTTATCATGCTAACTACCTACCTATGTGCTTACATGTGCACCCAAAATAAATTAATTCTAGAATATACTAATTATTCCTTCCTTCCCAGTTTGCCCTTTCCTGTCATTCTCTCCCCCTTAAGAGATTTCATGTCCTCATGAATGAAGTATCAAGTTTGGATAGTACAGTTTAAGAAGATTTTCATCTTCCCATGTAACCTCTTCTATGTTGCAGTATTTCCACTGTACTAAATATTAGTATATGATCCTGCCCCCTTTATAAATCTTCCTTTGTTTCAATGTTCTGATAGGTTCAACATCAAATTTGCCTTCTTGATCAACCTCTGGTAGCTGTGTGTTGATTTGAGCTGCCCCCAAATGCTTCTTAAGTTGTGACACTTGAAAAGTAGGATGTATTTTAAAAGTGTTAGGCAATTCCAGTTTGTAGGCAGCGGTACCAAACTTTCCCAAATTTTACAAGGCCCATAAAACTTTAAAGCTAGTTTCATGTTTTTCCTCATTGATATTGAGCTCTGTCTATAGGGCTATAGCTTTAAATACACCAATTCCCCAATCTCAAATTCTCTTTCAGTCCTTCCTTTAGTAGCATGGTTCTTCATTCTTTGTTGTGCCTTAGATAAATTCTCCTTGAGAACCTCCATTCGGTGTCATTTTTTTGTAAGGATGTCTTCTATTGCTGCAATGTTGGTGCCAAGTGTAATTGGGATGTTTAGATGTGTAGATGAGACCATAGAGAATTTTTGTAGGGTTTGTAGAGAGGTGTGATAGCCTGATAGGTAGTGTTAAACCACCATTCAACCATAGGTAGCCAGGAGGTAAATTGTTTGGGTGAGTGGCAGCACATGCACCTCGGATCTAAACACTGATTTACCCTTTCAGTGCTTCCATCACTTTGAGGACGATAAGAGTTACTAATGTGGAGCTTGGTCCCAACAATTTTAAAGAGGTTTTGCCATAAGTCATTTAAGAATATAGGATTCCTATCACTTACAGTGGAACTAGGAAGTTCATGTAGCTTAAAAAGGTTCTCAAAGAATAGTTAAGATAGTGTTTTGGCTAAGAGGTAAAAAGTGAAAGCTTCTAATAAAACTGTCTGTTATTACCCAGATTACTTCATAACCCTTAGAATTAGGAAGCCCACTAATGAAGTTCATAGCTATCTCTCCAGGATTATTCGAGATTAGATAGTGGATGGAGAAGCCCATGACTCTTCACATTTTCATGCTTAGAAAATTGACAAACAGGGCATTCAGCTACCCATTTGGTTACATCACTCTTCATCCCTACCCAGTAGAAGTATTGTTCTATCCTTTTCAGAGTAGCCCTAGTACTTGAGTGGCCCCTAACTCTTTTTTCATGGAGTTCTTCAAATAATTGCTTCCTTAGCTCTCCTTGGAATCCTATCACCCACTAACCTCTGTACTTGAGCAATCCAAGGACTAACTCAAACTTATTAGGCCCCATTTTTGTAGCTGATAACTCAACTATAACTTGGGAAATATTAGTATCCCCTTCATAACTTTCAACTATCTGAGACATTCAAGCTGGCTGGCGTATGGTTAGGTAACTGAGATCTGCAGTCTTCCTTATGATGGGGTTTTTGAACTTATGTTTTTGAGGTAGTTGTATTTCCCTTCCTTGCTGGTTAAAACTAAGAACAAAGTTGTTGTAGTCCATATGAACTTCTCCCAATTGTTTTAGCCATGTAATTCCCAGAATAGCATCATATGGCTGCAAATTAATAACCCACATTGGAGTATGGAAGGTATGATTGTTAATGATCCACAAAAACTCAAAACACCAGGTGTTGCTTTAGATTTCCTCACCATTGGGGAGAGTAATGGTGATAGGATAAATAAGACTTAGGGAGCAGTGTAGTACTTCTGCAGCTTCCTTAAGAAATTTAAGGTGTTCCCATGATCTACCAACATCTTAAGTTGTTTTCCTTCTTTTTTTCCTTTGAGAACTAATGTTTGGTTCCCAATTCCCAATGTTTGTCCCTTTAAGCTGCAGGTTACCCAGTTCAGCCTTTCCCTTGAGATTTTCCTCAGCCACCGCTTGTGTAGGTTAAGTTCCTCATCAAATTGTGGAGGACCAAAGTACTCTTCACAATCCTTAACTTCCTCACAAGTGATCATGAAATTCTGAGGAGCTTTACATTGATGTCCCATGGTGTATTTCTCATCACAGTAGAAATAAAGGCCTTTAGCCTTCCTCTCCTCTCTTTGGGCTGCAGTAATAGGTTTAAGTTTGTTAAAGTCTTTTTTGGGATAGGTGAGCATAGGAGTTTTGGCTATAAGAGGTGTAGGGTTGGTCTTTTTTAAAGCTGAGCTGAGTGTTTGTGTAAGTGGTTTGGGCTTTAGGGTGGTGGCTGTTGACAAGTTTAGGGATGAGACTTTCATAGAACTTAGCCCTCCTGAAGGCTTGTGAGAGTGTCACAGGGTCAAGTAATTTCACCATCTTTTTAGTTTCATCCTTGAGACCTCCAATAAAATTCCCCACAAAAAGTCCTTAGTCAAGTGAGGCAACTTCTCCAGTAGCTTGCCCTTGTGCCTCTCAAACTCATCATAATATTCATTGACAGTTCCCACTAGCTTCAACAATTTGAATTACTCATATATATTCTCCACACCAACCTCAATAAACCTCACAATGAAGTCATCAGAAAATTCCCTCCACGTAAGTCCATCCTTGCCATTTACACAAGACTTGTACCAATATTTTGGAGAGCCATGAAGGTACATTCCAGCAAGAGTTGATTCCATAGATGCTAAAATATTCTTCAGTCTTGCACCCAACTCTTAGCATCATCACCTTCGGTAAATGATTGAAAAACTAACTAAAGATGCTTTAATTCTCTCCCTCCTTCACCATCTTCATCATGTTGGTTCCTTCTCTTCCATTGAGCATCATCTTCTTCATTTCTCCTTGCTCTTTCTTGCTCAGCATGCATAGGGTCTGTAAAGAAACCCCTATCCTTTATTTTCCCCATATGAACAGGTCTCTTGCCCCTTTCCCTGCTCCCAAAAGGATTCTCAAACCCTTCTTCATTATCTGAGCCCCTTTATTTCAACAACTCATTCAGTCCACCCATGAAATAGTCCATCTTCTCATCAATAAGTTGCAGTTTCTCATTGGTATATTCTCTGTAGCATAGAAAATCCTGCTACAACAATTGTGAAGGACCAACCATGTTTACAGATAATAGAAATGAAAGAAATCACAGGACGAGTGTGATTCTGAGTTTGAAAATTTTATCCAGCAGAAACAATACTACCAGGTTTTGAGTAAGGAAGCTTGAGTAGCTTTATAAGTGAGAAATGGATATCCTCAGTGAAACAAATTGAGTATCCGAGGCAAAACAAGTTTTAAATTCAACTAGCTACAGCTTAGTTGAATTTTTAAGAATAATTTAGCACACAAAACAACCTTTAGCACCAAGGGATCAAAACTAATATTTAACACTAGTTATCATGATAATAACAAGTTCTAATATTAGCAATTAAGTAGAATCTGTTTAGTTTTTGGAATTTAAAAATAATGAAAATTGATAATGATGCTTTAAACTAATGCTAGATATGCTAAACATGCTAATTCAAATCACTTAAACACAAAAAAAAACAGATCAAACAAAATTATATCCTAGAATCAGGAATTTTTTGCCGACAGAGAAGAAGTAGAAAATTATGGATTAAATTGTATTTGGGTGGTGTTGTTTATGAGAAATATGGTTTGGGCCATGAGAATATGACTAAAACGATTAGAATAAAAGTGATTAATACCTAAAACAAGTGACTAATCACTTAATTTTGTTGAGTTGCAAGTGTGCTGAAAAACAGAGGCTCCAAAGTGGTTTTTCGGCTACTTTACAGCTGTGATCTGCAGTAGTTATTGATTATTTTGAGCTGTTACTGGGTTGTGCTTGAAGAGTAGAAGGGAGTGGAAGAGATAGATCTGAGATTGATTTTGTAGAAGAGAAGAAATTAGAGGTTGAAAATAGAAGAAAACAGAGTATTAGAAGGAAGAAGATGATGAGTTTGGATGGATCAAACCTAGACTTTAATACCAATTTGTCAAGCCCCTGTTGGTACTTGACCAGAGAATATAGAGAAAAACATAGATATAGAGATAGAAATAGAGAGAAACCAGAGAATTAGAGAGAAAATAGAGAGAATTCGGGAGGGAAGATAGAAAACTCAAGTGTTTATTCATTGAGTTCGTGAGGAAGAAAAGAAAGAAATAGATAAAAAGGGAGGAGAAACTACTTGAAAGCTTTATTCCTCAATTCATTTCACAATGCATAAATTTCATTCTTGGAGAATACTTTTCCAATTACATGTATATATAAATATCACATGCAGAAAAATATCCTCCTAATCTATAGCACCATCCTTATCCTTCACTCACATGTGAACTAACTACACATTTGCTTACATGTGCACCCAAAGTTAAAAGAATTGTAGTTTGCTAAGTGGTACCTTTCACTTGGTAAAGCTTCTCTTGGGGAAAAACAAGAACTGATTTGGGAATTAGGTTAACCAAATAAGACCGAAAAATCACTTAAAAAAGGGAATTGGAAAAGGATAAAACATTCTCAAATGTAAGGAGAAATGTTGGAGACAAAAAACTGGTTTATGTGAGGCAAAATAAGTCAAGAACAGAGAAATAAGCGAAGCCCACCTCTAATGAAACTCCTAAGTTTGCTTAGTAAGGGGTAAAACAAAAACTGATTTAGGAATTAGATCGACCAAATGTCACGTAGGTGACGATTGCAAGTACAAAACAGAAAAGAAATAACAGAAATGAAAATGCTGAAAATTTAGATAAACTTTTCCATGCCGATCACACCTGATCTATACGCCTTATATAACAGCTCAGCTACTAACAAACTCCTTCAGACATTCACGTGAACCTTACAGCAACTAACTAACAATAATAAGCAAGCAAAACGATGCGTATCATGGTTATCTATAACCATTTAGTGATACGGTGCGTTTCATAGACTAAGACAAGTAAAGAGGTGAAATGATGCGTTTTATTGGAGTCCCTGACTATTACTTAACAACGGCTATATCCTCCTTCCTGTTATCCTTCATGACATTCCCCAGTGCTTCAAAGGATCCTTGTCCTCAAGGATTGAAGTTTGGAAATAGCTTCCTGATTTGGTCCCAATCTGCCTAGGTGGCATCTTCTGAAATTTTATTCTATCATTGCACCAAGACCATGGTAATAGTGTTTTGGATCTGAGAAGAAATGACCATAAAATAGCCAGACCACATAACATTCCAAGACAGCTTCCAAGTGCTACCGCGGAACCTCGACCTCCAAGCAAGACTCCATCTAGTCCTTGACCTGCAGCTGTGGTTCTTTCCCATGAGGTTGTTGGTTTTAGGATTTCAAGGATAGAAGTAATGCAATCCTTGCATGTTTCCACTGGAGCCAAAACAAAAAACAAGGGCATGACATCTTCAAGCTCTTTTGACACAGTTTTGTCAGAATCTAGGTAAATGAAAATATTTTTCACTCCTGGAATAGGCCCTTGTACATCACATAGACCTACTATGTGGTTAAATGTAGCCAGCTCAGAAAGTGACCCAGGCCCAAGAGCTTCTAAAGCAGCTAACAGGGCACTTTTGGTAAGTTCTAAATATTCTTCTGAGGATGACAAATCAACGGCTACGGGTCGGGCTTGTATAGCTTCTTCCTCAAAACATTCCAATGGCAATTTGAGATCAATGAAGGATGACATGTTCTCAGGCCAAACATGGGGAAGTGAGTACCGACATAATTCAATAAAATCACTTAAGTGCAAGAAGTTATGACTAACAAACACTGCATGACCAACATAATTCAGCATATATGGTTTCAAAAAATAGCTCAACAACATGCAATGCTTTTCAAATTTTCCTCTTTCACCCCAATACAGGCTATTCTTCTTCAATCCGAATTTCCAAGAGTTCTCATCCTTCTCAGGTATTTCATGAAACACCATTAGCCCATATTCAACATAAACAAATACAGAGAAAAGAATGCCAGATAGAGCTGAAACTTGATTAGAGGAAATGTGAGAAAGAAGGTAGAGGAAATTGCCCTTAACTGAGGCATCAACTTCGAATAGAAGATCTCCTTTGTCCTCCACTGCTCTGTCTATGTTTTGTATCACTCCACACATTGCATGGGCCAAAATTTCAGCATTACAGTTTGAACTAACCACTCCTCTAACAAGGCCCTCTTGGTTCCAATCAAATTTAACTAGCATCTCTTTTAAAAATTCGCACACAAAATAAGCCATTAAATGTAACAATTCCCGGCCATCATTTTTTATTACATTTCCTTTCCTTCTGTGTTGAATTTTCATATCTTCAGGATTTTGAATTCCATCATCCACACAAATGTTTTTGCACGTTCCAAAACTGAATACTTCCAGTTTTAAATGAGGGAGAACACAATAGTAAGGATGCTTTTTGCCTTTAATTGAATACTCATCCTTCAATAAATCAACCTTCTGACTCACATAGTAGTCCATAGCAAAGTCGTTTGAAGTAATCTCACTGTTTTCTTCTTTTGAATTTTTCCAACAAGAGTACATAGCAGGTGACTTCATTGCAAGATAACGACCAGCCATGTTGATTGTGAGATAAAGGTTCTTTGGCATCAGCTCAAATTTGTTGTGAACTTCTATCAACCAGTCCACTATTATAGCTTTCATTCTCTCATTTATCCCAGGCTGCGGCTCCATATAATCAAAAATCCTGCTCTCATTTTCAAAAAGCTTATAAAACTTGTACATATCCTTAACATAATGAACACCTGCCAATTCATTATTGATATCCTCAGAATCAATATCAACAATTTGCTCCTTTGGTTTCTTAGTCAATCCACAAGCAGCCTTGCTTCTAGCAGTAAGAGTTGAAGTGAAAATCTGGCCTTTCATCTTGTTCAACTGCTTCTCCACCTTCTTGACCTCTTCGAATTCCTGACTGCTCTCAATAACAGCTTCTGGTTTCGGCTTGACTGTTACTTTCTTCTGGTGAACTGCCTTTGGTACCACAGCTTCTTTGCCTGCTGCTATTCTTGCTAAGGCCCCATCCCCAACAATAGGCCACTGTTTCTTGTTGTTTTCAGCAGTTGCAGCCTGTGCATTAGCTAATAATTGGGCACAGAAACTCCTTGTGACAGAACAAGAGACTTGAGATAGTGGCTTGCCATCGACTCCAAGCACAGTAACAAGATTTCCAATATCACCAAGTGTTCGGCGAGTTCTCCCTTCAACAACCATGATTTTCTGCTTAACTCCTCCAACGGCTGTCTCCTTGACTTGCTTCGGTAGTTCTTCAACTTGATTATTGAATGGAATTGGATCTACAGTTTTCTCCCTTAAGCCTTCCTCAGTTTTTAGTTGAGCTGGTGCAGCAAGAGAATTATCGACATCTGGTGGTTTTGGGTTAATGTAAGCAGTGTATCCATTTTGTTTGAGACTTTTGTCGAACACCTCATCTGCAACAGGAAATTTCTTTTTGTTTGAACAGAACTCTCCAGAATTGAAACTCTGTGGGGAGGTCGATGGAGGGGGAGATTGAACAAGAGTTTCCACCGTACTGATTGGATCTGTGTAGGGAGTCCATATTCCAATAGAAGCAGTCTGGGATGAATATTTTGGAATATTTGAAACAGCTATAGGCATGGTCATGGGTCTCATTACAGCATCAGATTGAGGGTTTATAAGTGGAGTATGTGAATTTGGTGTGGAGCCAGCACTGAATTGGTGGTAAGTGTTCAGGAAGGGTTTTGCAGCCTGGTGTACTACAGATACAGGTATGCTGGTAACAGGAATAACACTGGTGGTTGTTCCAAATTGAAGTTGTGGTAGAGAATTTGGTGTTAGGGACGGACGTGGTTCAGGAGAAGTGGCAGAATTCATAGAAGATGTAGGGATTAGGCTTACCTTACTCGGATTAAATCTCTCCTTCTCTGATTGGCGAGGTTCGAATGCTTGTAAAATTTTCTGACTTACCTCTTCCCCCATGGTCTGCACCTTCTGGTCGAACTGAGCTAGCTGCTTTCCTATAGTTTCCATCTGCTCAAAATTCCTGGCCATCGACTGCCGTAACTGCTCCATCCTTTCCTCCCAAGTTTTGAGATCCTTCCCATGTTTCTGAAGGCTAGGTTTGGTGGTGGTTTCCGCCATTAATGGCCCAGTGATGCTCTGATACCAATTTGTCACGTAGGTGACGATTGCAAGTACAAAACAGAAAGGAAATAACAGAAATGAAAATGCTGAAAATTTAGATAAACTTTTCCATGCCGATCACACCTGATCTATACGCCTTATATAACAGCTCAGCTACTAACAAACTCCTTCAGACATTCACGTGAACCTTACAGCAACTAACTAACAATAATAAGCAAGCAAAACGATGCGTATCATGGTTATCTATAACCATTTAGTGATACGGTGCGTTTCATAGACTAAGACAAGTAAAGAGGTGAAATGATGCGTTTTATTGGAGTCCCTGACTATTACTTAACAACGGCTATATCCTCCTTCCTGCTATCCTTCATGACACCAAATAAGAGAGAAAAAGCCCTAAGATTTTAAATTGAAAGAAAAAAGAAATTAAAAAGGAAAAAAGCGAGACCCACCTCTTCTGAAAGCTCAAAGGTTTCAATTAGTAAAACTTCCTTTGGAGGAAAACAAAAACTGATTCGGGAAATAGATCGACCAAATAAGAGAAAAAAGACCTAAAATAAAATAGAGAAATTAGAAAAAAGAAAACATAATCTCAAATGTAACGGGAAGTACAGAAGGAAAAAAGGACTGTTTTATGTGAAGCAAAACAAGTGAGGAACAAAGAAAATAAAGCGAACTCAAAACTCCAAAACCGGTGAGTGTGCGTGTGCGTGTGCGTGTGCGTGTGTGTGTGCGTGTGCGGGAGAGAGAGGAGAGATTGATTATAATTGGAATTAAATGGACGGAGAAAGCAAGAAAGAGAACCTCATTACTCACTCTACATAAATCAGATTATATAAAACCCATATATAAACTAAGGATTTTTTTGGAAAACAAAAATAATATACTAGTAGACCCCATGTATTGAATTCAGTGCAACTATATAAAAAAATAATTTTTATCGGGACCCATCTCTTGTTTTCTTTCTGCGCTTAGTGTGTGTCCTTAGGGCACACATTAAGTGGACCCATAAACTAAATGTCTAAAAGTATGAGACTTGAGAATTGAGAGTGAGTATATACTATATATGCTAGATATATACATACTCCCTACTTTTCTTTGTAAGTGAGCTCCTTTCTATTTTGGAATGTCCCAAAATATGTGAGATCTTTCTATCATAACCATTCATCTCTAATATCACCATCAAATGGTCGTAAAAAATGTAATACTCTTTTTACACCTCTCTAAAACTATGTGGCGGTCAAACCAGCTCATGAAAATTGGGGCGGAGAGAAGAGGTTTGATTAGTTTTCATTGCTCCCTTTATCGGAATAAATTATGAGAATCCTAGCTATAAATTATACGCCTAAAAATATGAGAGTTAATGGAATAAGATTGTGATAACCGTATAAGATTTTGTGACTTTTTAAAGGTTTTTAAAGGTTAGATGCCTACTTCAAATTTTACATTTATGACACATTAACTTGCAAAGAAACCAGTGGATGAAAATAATAAAGAAAATACTACTATAATTGGTGTAAGTTTGAACCCATATTTAAACTTTTTGTTCAGTCATACTGCTTACTGTAACTAAAGTCCTGAGAGAAAATTACAATTAATGAAATTCAAAGAAATGCATTGCAAATATAAAGATGCCATTCTAACTTATGTGGGTCCACCGTGATAAGAAAACAAAAACAAAACATAAGCATTCTAACTTACTAGGTATGATATATGCAGATCTGATGCAGCAATCACTTTTGGGTCTTAAAAACTGTTGTTGACATGAGGCCCTCCCACCAATCTCAGTTGTATCATCAATGGCTTTCATATACAGATCCCACCGATAAAACAACGTTTTTAACTATTGGCATAAGGTAATCATAAGCATTTCCGTCAGAAAAGATGGAATTCTCACTCCTCTAATATTAAGAACAATAAAACTAACAACAATAATAAAGATGAAGAGGTTGAATTTCAGCATGGTTGTGCTTCACAGATGGAAAAACGTCAAGAATCTAAGACACAAACCTCTATTGGCATCAGTCTCAAAACTGGTCGCCTCCCCGTATTCCGCTCTTATGAAAATATGACAACTTAGAAAAGTTTGATCTGTATAGGGAAGACAATTGGTTCTGTGCTTTTTTTTAAATCTCCTTTATTTCTTCCTCCTCGTCTTCATCATACACAACCTTACCACACTCCATTACCTCGTGGCTGAAATCATTAACTGAAATAGAAATTTCATCACCAACTTCTAACAAATTACCCAACTTCCAGTGGCACAACATTATTAAACTGGGTTTTCCCAGTGTCCCTCCGTTGCGGGTGCTAATCACCATCATAATCTGGAAACTCAACCACCAAGAACCATGTAGCCAGCTGAGATCCTTGGCCTTTTAATAGTTGTAGTGTATGAAAACTTCCTTTAAAGTAGATGGTGCTCAGTAGCACAAAAGAAAAAAATTGAAGCCTCAGATCCCAAGTTCATGATGTAAAGGCACACTGAAGGATATTGATCAACCCATATTTTCATAATGAAGCATCGCCGAACTTGTGTTTCTGGAAAAATATTTTAAACGGAATCAAATCCAACATGACTAGCTTAAGTTCTTAGCCATTTTTTATTTATGGTTTCTGCTAAGTTGTACGTATTTGAGCTTTAGTGATTTTAGCTGCTGCGTTCATGCAAATGCAGAAGTCTGAAAGCCAACAACATTTTAATTTTTCAATAGTATTGCTTAATGGGTTGTTTGCCTAAATTTAAATAGGAATTTACACGCAAGTATACGCGGTCCACAAGTACTATAATGATAAAGTCGAGTGTCTATTCCACAAAAAATTAAAAATAATTATTACCAAACACTAATTTAATATCAAATTAACTTTATTTAAACAATCGCAATAAATTTATAAAATAAAATCTAATTAAAATTACTAACTAAATTAAACTAATAAGAAGATTAAATCAAATTAAAAATAGTTAATATTACAATTTTTTCTAATGCTTCATTTAAATCTCTTTACTCTCTTTTTAATTAATTAATTATATTGAATTATTAACTGAGAATGCCTAACTATTTATTAACATTTTTCAAGAATTCATAAAAAGATTTATTCCAATTAAGTTCCTATATTGTTATGCAAAATAACTTGAAATAAACTCATTAAGATCCAACTCTCAACAAAGTTACATATGACATATAGATATCTTCATCCTATACACTATTATGTTACTTTTCCTAAAAAGAATAAACAAATTCACATGTTATCATATCTGAATCTATACTTATAATCCACTTTTGATTTCGTATAGATTATCCCAATAATTAATCACAATTAATTAATACATTAATGCACAAAATAATTAATTAGATCTAAACACTATATTTCATTCGTCAACTTCATATAGATTATCATATTAATTAATGCAAATAATTAAATACTTGAACACACAAAATATGATAAACAATTCAATTATAATCAATTTAATTAAAAAGAAAATAAATTAATTTAAATGACACATTAGGTTCAATTGCAATCTCAAATAAAAATTAGTTCATAATTAAATAATAAATTAACCACAAATAATTCAACATCTCAAAATTACAAAAATAAAAAAGAAAGAAAAGAATCAAATTTATGTTGACATTCATTTGTCTCTCGGATCACAGTATCCAATTCCCAAGCTTCGCCTTCAATTCTTGAATCTTTCGCGTTGAATATTTGCTCCTATCTATGTTAATTCTATTCTAATAATCTGCTATTCTATGTTAATGTATAATATTCTGCTAAAAACATAAGAGTTATAATGTATTTATAAGAGTACAATAATAATCCTAAGCTAATAGAAAAAAAAAATCCAATTTGAAATCAAATTAAAGCAATAAATCGCGAATAATCTTTCTGTGCTATCCAAACGCGGCGTTGACCAACGCGCGCTCAAACCAGTCGCGCGCCTAGCGCGTGCTCCTGCACTATCACTTCGCTCGAACGACGTCGCACCTCTCAGATTCCTCACCCCCGCACATTGCGTGAGTGGCTTCGCTTCCCTGCATGCTCCAATCCACAAAACGATGTCATGCGCTTGCCTCCAGATGTTCAGCTGCTCCACTTACGCAAACTTGCAGTTTTGTCATTCCTTTAATAGTTTCATACAAAATTAAATATAAATTAATTAAAAAATACTAAAAATAATAATAATGCATAATAATAAATAAAACACCCAAAATACTAAAAATACTTAAAAATTCACAAATAATTAAGTTTAAAATTATATAATAAATAGACATAAAATCTCATTATCAGTGCCAGGAGAAGAAGTTGGAACCTTGTCTCTTTAGTGAATTAAACAAGTCAAACAAATTTCCTAGAATTTGTTCAAAGCGATGCTTGTCCCGCATGATTGCACCACAGAGTGATTCCTCTTGTGTATCTCACACGTAGTTGTATGTCAAAGAGCAAAGTTTCAATTGTTTATGTATCGGCCCTGTCGAAGAGAGAAAAGCAACAAGCATCAAATAACTGAACAAGTATGAACACACATGCACAACCAAAAAGAAGATGACACCACGCACATGCTAGGAATGTTTCCAAACAGTTATTTTCACTCAACACACTAAGAATATCATTTTGATGCCAATATCTATTACGTTTCCAAGGCTCAGATCGAGGATTCCTGTCAAATAATTTCTCTTCCCATGTCTCTCATTAGTGGATGCGCCAACTTCTTAGTTTCAAGATCAAGTTCTAACTCATCAATCGATGAAATGCTCCAATCCCACCATAGTGTGGAAATTACACGTGACAAATATCAGGATTATGAAATCCTTGATCCTTCTCCTTCCCAATAAAAAAATAAGCAATATCTCAATTCAACTCAACAGTGCCTTTATCCCAAACTTGTCAGGGTAGGTAAAAAAGAAAACAATATAAAGAAATATCTTCTTCACATCATCATCTGGTAAGCAGTTGAAACTTATTTTGAGTTTCTTGATGAAATGACAATCTGCAATTGTTTATTATATCTTCATTTTACTCAACCTCATACCTACAAGTTTTCCTGAAAAAGAATAACCTAAAACTTGAACCACTAATGAGAACCCTCCACAGTGCTCAACTATAACTATAATTTTTGGATGATCCATGTAACTTTCAGATGGATGATATTTGGCCAAACGCATGCAAATAAAGAACTCAACCAATTCCTAATTGTCCATTTTTTTAACATTATCTACCTCAAAAACATAAAGTTTTACCAACTCACTCCTCTTGTGATGATGATCTTACTAACTGGGGAAAAGGAATCTTGAATTCTGAGTACTGCATTTAATTGGCTGGCATTATGCATGTTATCTATAACAAGAAGGAACTCTTCTACAACATACGCATAAATGATAACCGACAAATTCGTATTCGTTTGCATCCGTTCCGAAAAAAATGAATATTATTGACATTCAGAAAAAAAAGGATATATCCATATTCGGTTTAAATGTATCCACAAATAAACGAAATCCGATATCCGAATTCGGATCCGTATCCAGAATTCGTATCCGAATAACTTTTATATATGTGTGTGTGTGTGTATATATATATATATATATATATATGTACAAATATAATAAGCAAAATAATTTTTTAAGTGACATTCCTTATATAATAATTAGTTTTCACTATCATACGAAAATCATTTTTAAAATATGTCATTTCACTTCTAAAAAGTAGGAAATAACACTTTTACTATAATATTAATAAGCTGAAATAAACTGATTTAAGTATAGTTAATAGATTTTTACTATTATAAAGTTAAAATATCTAAAATGTATCATTTAACAAGTGTTATAAATGTTATAAATATCATTTAAAAAATGTTATAATATAACTTTTGGATCATTTAACAAGTGTTATAAATATCATTTAAATGTTATAATTATAGATTATAAATTATGAATATTCATACACACTACAATATTACTCCAAACACATAAAATGAACATCAACTTATTAATAGACATATAAACTTTAATAAGTAGAGCATTTATTTTGAAATTTAGAATTTCAAAAATAATGACAACTTATTTGAATTGTAATTTAGAGCATTGATTATTGTATTTATTAAAAATGAATAAATTAATATTCATTCATTAATGAACTATACTTTAAAACTCATTATTTTTTCCCCTTATTCTAGTTATATATAGCGTTACAATATATCTAAAATGCATCGTTTAACAAGAGTTATAAATATCATTTAAATGTTATAATTATAGATTATAAATATTCATACACACTACAGTGTTACCACAAATTAACACATAAAATAGACATCTACTTATTAATGGACATCTAAACATTAATAAGTAGAGCATTCATTTTGAATTTAGTATTTCAAAAATAATAAAAACTTATATGAATTTTAATTTAGAGCATTGATTATTGTATTTATTAAAAATAAATACATTAATATTCATTCATTAATGAAATATACTTTAAAACTCATTATTTTTTCCCCTTATTCTAGTTATATTTAGTGTTACAATATATCTAAAATGTATCATTTAACAAGTGTTATAAATGTTATAAATATTATTTAAATGTTATAATTATATATTATAAATATTCATACACACTACAGTATTACTCTAAATTAACACAAAATGAACATCTACTTATTAATGGATATCTAAACATTAATAAGTAGAGCATTCATTTTGAATTTAGAATTTCAAAAATAATAAAAACTTATTTGAATTATAATTTAGAACATTCATTATTGTATTTATTAAAAATAAATAAATTAACATTCATTAATTAATATGTATGATTTAAACTTTAAATTGTGATTGGTTATGAGTAATTATTCAATTTTTTTCTTTATTTTTTGTAAATAATTTGAATCAATTTTATAATAGGTGATTGATAAACGAATCCGAATAGCTGAATATTCGAATAATCTGTTTATTCAAATAAAATAAACGAAAACGGATATTATCCGTATTCTGATATTATTTCGAATACTGGATACGAATAGCATTTTTAAAATCTGCCGAATACCGGATATGAATACGGATAGTGAATTGATTTTTCGGATACGGATACGGATACGGATATTACTGTATTCGAATTCGTTTATATCCGTTTACACCCTTAACATTCGCTTATTTAATCTTTAACTTTTAATGATTTCATCATCAATATTATATAAAATTGTCATTGTACACAAATCGAATATTTAAGTTTTCTTGACATTTCCCTTTTATATACAAGAAACCTGGTAACAGAAAATATTCAAATTTTGGTTAAATACAAATTTAACAATGATTGCCTTTCCAATTCAGCCCATCCACAGATTACAATAAACCTACCATCTATATTGCTACCACAAATTAGTCCTACTTGCACTAAATTATATCCAACCAAGTAGTTAGCAACTTTCAAGAAGTTTTTTTATCTTTAAATATGTTTACAACTTTCTTTTAAACATGGTTTCATCAAGTCAGATATTCTCCATAGGAGTAATAAAGATAGTTACATCTAAATCTATTTCAATTTCAACAAAAGATGGCTTAACTTATTCACAACTTTGGTTTCAGATTAAGTCTCACTCACTCATCAAATTATTATCTATGTTTATTGTTATACAATGTATGTGTATACGTTTTCTCTTTCCATATAGTATGTATGTGTGTGTGCACGCGCTTGGGATGTTTGTTATCATATCAGAGAATCACTAACATTTTAGAAATGTTTTCTTCTTAATTATTATTTTGATTTGTCAAGGATAAGATAGTCAAAGACAAACTACTAACAATTCTCCACAAGATCTCAATTAAAGCATAACTGAATTGCGCCTACCCATATGATGATTAATTATTTTGATAGATAAATTATGAGGAACGTTACCCATAGCTTGGTTTTTTAATTCAATCCCAGCCAAATCTGTAGCTTCTTTAATTGCTGCCCTCCACCCTTTTACCTTCCCCATCACTACTTCTTTCACTCTCAATCAAATTCTCAACTGAGACGCTCTTCAAATCTAGGAACCACTTGCTGCCTGATAGTCTCTAACATTTGAGGGATCCACGTGACATAAGTCTGAAAAAACTACATGTCCAGAGGTCCATTTGCATTCAACCGTCATTTCAAGTTCATCAAGGCACCATCTGCAAGACACAAAGATAATGATCGAAAATCTTTTGACTGTTGAATTGCTTTATGCTGATTTAATATCTCATCTGTTGGGATTGACTCATTCTTCTGCGAAGAATCCTGCATTTCACTCACGGTCAAAACATATTGATATTCAGTATCACTTCATTAGAGAGAAGGTTGATGAGAAACTGATTTTCTTGGAGAAGGTTGATACAACAGAGAACATCGCAGACTTCTTGACTAAAACAGTTACTTTGGCAAAATCCGAGTGGTGTACATCTGAGATGGGTATCAGGAATTATTCACCAAGTGGGAGAATGTTGGAATTGGCCCATACTTCTGCGGGTTTGACTAATGGCCACTACAACAGGGTGGTCGGGGGTCTCGCTCCGGTGTAATTGGGCTTGAAGATTTATTAGTGGTCCAGTCTTTGGTTTACTAATGTATTGGGCTTGAGTCCATGTTATAGCAGCTAGGATTTTGTAGTTACTATAAAAGCAATTGTTTGGTGTGTGTGAATCATTGTAGAGCGTGTGAGACATCTATTGAATACATCAGACAAGCAGGACTAGCCAATTTGGTAAACCTGGGTATATCGCGTGTTCTTACTTTCCTGTTTTTCATCTAATATTCTGTATGATTGTGTTATTATTTCATCTTAAATTCTAACATCGTCGAATATATGTGAGCTGTAAAAGTTGAGTGTCTACGCTTCTAAAACACAACATCATTTGATAAGTCCATCTACAAGTGGAAGAAGATGCTACCAGGACTCTTCACTCTTGCCATAGCCATTGAAAAAAGGAAAAAATATATATCACAAAATTTATTTTAGGGATTTGACAAAACCTCTAAAAATTGGGTGTGGAGAAATCCAAACAATCTGTCGAGGGCCACCATACAAGAAGAGATGCATATTATGAGTTCAATTCATAAATGACACATTAATTAGACATATTAGAGGATCAGAACAAACAGAGTAAATGAAAAATACATATAAAAATATGATCTTGAACTACCATATACAGAATATAAATGACCCTTTTCATAAGAATAGCAAAACATAAACTAATCGACCACGTCAACAACAGTCATTATCCCAACAAGAACAAGAACTTGATACCCAGTAATTTTTATTTAGCCACTCGTTACATAGTAATTTTTTACTAATTAAGGAAAAAATATGAAAAAGTCCAGAATTTAGTTACATAATTTCTTAAATAAATAAAAAAATTAACCAATTAATGGTGGAAAGGGTACCTGTATGACCTATTGATCAAGGAAGAGCAAAACTGCTGCTTGTCTGTTTGGGGTAAACGATATTGAGAGAAAAGGGGAGTCCGAAAATGATAAAAAGAGATGGAAGTGCAAGCACTGCTGGGTGAGTCAACTCAGAGCTCAGAAGTGATAGTGAATTGGTGATGTAACATTTCGTATAAAATTTATAGCAAAACTAGTATTACACCAATGTAGTTGATATTTTTATGTAATAATTCAATCAACTTTTAATTTATACAATTGTCTTATTAAATTAATTAAAATTTTGTAAAATTAGATAAACATTAATTTATAATTTTAAATACAAATAAAAAATGAAATTTTTTTTTGGACAAATAAATATATACACATAAGACAAAAAATAGTGGTATTTTTCCCTTTTAATATGTCTTAGGTGTTTTTATTTATTTGTCCAATTCATTTATTTTAATTTTTTATTTTGTTTAAAACGGTTGTGTAGGCAATAAATTAACGTTCGTCTAATTAATTTGACAGAATAATGTAATTACAAATTTTTAATCAGTTTAATAGAATATTGTATAAATTAAAAGTTTAATAAATTATTGCACAAAAATGGCCAACTTGTTGGGAATTAAGTCGTCGTAAATTAAACAATATAAAATAAAGTTAGAAGAACAATACAAGATTTAACGTGAAAAGAAAAAAATCACAGATCAAACACCGAATTTTCATTATCATAATAATAATAGGCTTATAAATTCCTCTCAAGTTTAAAAGTTGAGGTTGTACAATACCACGATACAACTTTTTGCACGGACTAAAAGTTATAAAACCCTCCCTCCTACGATACAACGTTTTTGTACGGAATATTAAAGTTGCAAAAAACTCTCTGTAATATCCCAGATATTTACAAGAATTGTAAATAAGATTTTAAATAATTAATTAAAGGTTATGGTTTAAAACCTAGAATTTGAGAAGTAAGATGTGTAGAAAATGGGTAAACATTTTTTTTTATAAATGATTTACTTGTTAGAAATTAAATGTAAGGATATTGTAGATGCATATAGAGAATTTATTAAGGAAATAAATTCAATTGAGAAGTGAAGGTGGTTATATTAAATTATAGATACCTAAAGTGTGTTTGTTAAACAAATAAGAAGATGAGTAAATTAATACTCAATTAAAACTAATAAATTAATTAGTTTAACTATGAAGTAAGAGAAAAAGTCATGAAATATAATTAATTAGGTTAATTATATTGGTTATGAGTTAAGGTTATAAAAGAACTAGAATGTTTGTCTAGAATGACAATATTAAGAAGTTAACTTAATTAAGTAATTAACTTAATTATTAAGTTGTTGTATAGAGTCCATTAATGAATTTAAGCAAGCCCAATATTTGAATGGTTGAAAGTCTTGTTGGTAATTATAGATGTCCAAATAAATTTAAGGATCTATCCTCATGAAGAGTCTAAGTAATTTAATTACTACTAGTGGACTAGCCCAAAAGAATTATAGATAATAGCCCAATATGAGAATACTTGCATGAAGGTGAGTAATTAAATAATGAGCCCAAATGTTATAGTCCAAGAGGTAATTAAGATAAGTCCAATTAAATTATGTTGGCAAGTATTGTGATAGTTTAATTAAATTAATTACCAAGCCCAAGTTATAAATGATATGTGAGTTGTGTTGGGTAGCCCAAGTAATTAAATAAGAGAGCCCAATGCAAGGTAAGATATGTAGCCCAAACACTTAAAAGTCTAATGTTGGTCAAAGTGTTGTGAGATATTGTTGAGTGTAGAGAATTAACTAATGTAGGGTTAATTGAATAACCCTAGTTGGTAGGCAAAATAGAGAATTAACCAAACATTGGTTAATTACTAGAGGAAGGAATGTAGTGATGAGAATTAACTATGGATGAGTTAATTGAGTAACCTAAGATGGTAGAATTAATTAAAGCAAGTCTAATTGGATTATATTATAAGTCCAATTGATGTATTAATCTAGGTCAAATAAATTTACCTAGTAGTTTATGTAATTAAATAAACCTTGATCCGTGTAATAATTAAACAAGTCCAATGCTTGTTTTAATTAAATGTAACATAGGGTATTTAATTTTAGTCCAATGTAATAAATAAATTTAGCCCAAACAAATTAAATGAATGAGCCCAACTTATTTAATTCCTAAGTCCAAAGCGGAGCCCAATAGGAAGTCAAAATGTTGGTCAACATTTATATATATATATATATATATGTATATATGTATAATTCCTAAGATTAAAAGAACCCGGATTTGGGGTCGTCACACTCTCTCCCTCACACAAATCAAAAATTCTTTCGCACTTTCTCTCAACTCTTAAGATATTATATGATATTTTGTTGTGCTACCCTTCAATAACTAAACATAAGACTCTTCTTATTCCTATTTAAAATATGATACTTTCACAATAATACTCTTACAAAAATAAGATTCTTTCTCACAATAATACTCTTATTATCACAGTAATACTCTAACAAAAATAAGATTCTTTCTCACAATAATACTCTTATTAAAAATAGAATTTCTTCATTTCCATATCAGCAATTTTTTTTTAAATAGGATTCAAAGAGTATTCCAACAATTCCTCTCTTGACTCGAATCTTCGACTACTTCAACTTCATGTCTAAATAGGATTTGAGGAAAATCTCAACAATTTCTCCATCAACTCAAATCCCCAAACACTTCAACTTCGTTATTGTCACTGTTGTAATAGTCGCCACCCCGTAATGTAATGACCATGAATTCTAAGTTACATTATAATGATGATTATTAGATAATTATATTGTGCATTTACATGATTGAATGAATATACGTATGTATGTGTATGTTTATGAATCTAATAATATAGCAAGGTAGTGGAATTAATTTAAAGCAAGTCTAATTGAATTATATTTTAAGTCCACATGAATTATTAATCTAGGTCCAATAAAATTAACCTAGTAGTCCATTAACATGGTTAATTTATTGGTTCATGATATGTTAAACTAACCCAATGTTTATTTTAATTTCAAGTAACATGCGTTAGTTAATATTAGCCCAACGAAAGGAATTAATTGAGCTCAAACAAATTAAATGAATGAGTGTGACGCCCCTAAATCCAGGTCACCTCAACCTCGAATCTATTGTTCACGATACTCCTATGACGCCCCCAAATCCAGGTCACCTCAACCTCGGATCTAGTGCTCACAATACTACCAATACATCAATTCTAACTACCCATTTATAATTCGAAATAACAAAATAATATTATAATAAAATAGTCTTACATCGTTCCTAGGTTGTCTAACCTTAAATGCAACACATGTCGTTCAAAAATGTTTACAATATTAAGTAAACCAAAATAACACAAATACATGATCAATACTACTCATTCAGTTTTTCCTTGCCCTTGTCCTTTTCGATTTCCTAGGTCTGCCCTAGCTTAGCTGAAATAATATATTTTATGCAAGAGTGAGCAATTCGAGTTGCTCAGCAAGTATAAGACAATTTATGGCAAAATATCTCAATAACAGAATAACGATTTAGAATAACCTTCAACAATTGTATCAAAATTATGAAGAAGTTCGAAAATAATTCAACATCAGGGATAAGCTCGAATGTTAATGTAAGACCCTGAATTTTATGAAATATAAAATTTAATTTTTCTTCATATATATTTTTCTGAAACAGTAAGTGGTTAAATCGATAAAGTTAAAAGTTAAGCATGTTATGTGCAAATTTTATTTTATCGGACAATATTCGTTTTGTCGGGGAATATTCGAGCCGTACGACGGCGCCGAAATAACAAATTATTGGTGGACCCCACAACGGAATATTTGTCGGATATAGAAAACGACAGAAGTAACATTTTTAATAAAAATAGTCAACGGTGCTAACTGTTAAAATACCGGTGATAAAATAATAGTAGCATACGGCAATTTATGGTATTTTACTGTAGCATGCGGTACTCTACAGTAGCACACGATATTGCACAGTGTCTCATATTATTGACACCGTAACTATTACGCATCATTTCATCAATAATTGTCACAGTTGCAAATATACAGTAATTAAATTAATAATAATCTGTAACGTGTTTATTACATTATTATTGAATTATTATTGTAGAACTATTTGATTTTATATGCAGGACCCATACGAAGAAAAAAAAATAAATGTAAAATAAAAATAAAAATATTAATTAATTATTATGTGAATAGTAACATGTGGACCCTATGTGAAGGCCACATGAATTGTAAATGAAATGTGTTTTTGCTGGAAAGTTTCCTGGTTGGTGAAGGAAGGAAAGGCAGCTACGCTGCTTTTGTAGACAATTTAGGTTGGCGTGCAGCACGCCAGCCACCTACCACTGCACAGTAACTTATTTTCTCCTATAAATAGCTTGCTTAGCTGAATAGAAAAATCACACCTAAAACATAAAATTTTTCTATAAGAATTTTATGAGTTTTCTCTGAGAATAGTGAGGTTATTTTGAGAGTTTGAAAGCCAAAAGGAGTGCAGAAAATTTTCAAGTAAGTCTTTTATTAAAGAGTAGTAATTTTATAAATTCCTATTTTTCACGGTATTCACAAATCTTCCTTTAGAAGACTCTTCTTTGAGAAGATTCATTTTTAAAAGCTTTATTTGGAAGATTTATTTTGAAATATTACTTTAAAAACTATTTTAAAGTAGTTATATTATACTACAAAAATTATGTTAAATATATATAATTTTGATAGTTCATAATATATGAATTATCATACGCCTTGAAATTTATATGTGGTAATTACTAATTTTATTAAAAATATATATAGGTTGATCAACCTCATTTAAATCAATATCCAGTCACGTGTTAATGTAAGGAATATTATTCTTTTCACACTCTTAAATTTACTACTGTAAGGAATACCATTCATTTCATACTCTTAAATTTACTGTGGTAAGGAATATCATATTCTTTCATCTTCTATTATTTAAACTTACTACGGTAAGGGGTATCATTCTTTTCATCATCCTAAATGGATATTATTTTCTTTCTTACTGGAAGGGATTATCATTCTTTGATTCTCGAAAATAATATCGTTTCTTTCTTGTGCCATTTATTTCCATGTATTAATTTGTGGGAATAACCTTACGGCGCGGTTTACCGCCTGTTGGTGAATAACCTTTTGTATTCATTCCTTATTAATCTCTGAGAATAACCTTACGGCGCGGATTACCGCCTGTTTGGTGAATAACTCTTCGTATTCAAATTGATGGGAATAACCTTACGGCGCGGATTACCGCCTGTTGGTGAATAACCCTTTTTATTTGTCTCGTGTGGAAATAATTTTTCTACACGAATTATCACATGACACTTTTATTCCATATTCGTAAGTGATATCATTTTCCTTTATACTCATAAGGGATACCATCTTTTTCATCTTCCTTTATTCAAACTTATTATGGTAAGGGATATTAATTTCCTCCACCTTTTGTTAATCAAACCTGCTACGGTAAGGGATATTATTTTCTTTCATACACCTAAATCGAAACTTATTATGGAACTATTGCTTCTATAATTCCTGAAAATATTATATGTTCCATAATAGTTGAATTTCATTATTTCAACTGAACCTTCCTATTTTCTGAACCTTTCTATTGAACTGTAACCGTTATTCTGAACTGTGGATCTTGAATATCATTTTTTAAATTTCACTCCACATCATGTTGGCAATTTGGACATTATTTGAATATGCACAAAGTAAACTTCCGATACTTATTGTTTATCCTGTTCTTCTGTTCATCATTTGTATCACTGTTATTTATATTAATCATCAAAAATCAAGCTGTTGTGAATATCTGTGGCCGGGGGCACAGATGTGATATAATTGTTGAACAGATGATAGGTTAAAGGCGATATACTAGGTTAAAGGCGATACATCTGTTCGGTGTCTTTTATGGCACGTGGTGAATGTTTTCTTTGGCCCGTAATGCAAAGATGAACTGTTGGTTGGTATGATTATGACCAAAGGCTGAATCTGGTATAATCATGACCGTTGGTGTTATATTAAATGTCTTTGGCCCGTAGTGCAAAGATGAACTGTTGATCTACATGATTATAACCAGGAACTGTGAAGTTGTATTATCTTGACTAATGGTATTTCAGATGATAAAAGTTGATGATATTTTTACAAAAAAGAGAAGCGAGTGGACATTATAGTCTGCATTATTCTTCTAATAGATTGCTCATTCCGCTGCTATTATTGATCTGAACATTGTTTAAGAATTTAACTACAGTTTTTGATATAAACCTTGTAGTCTATTGTATTCAGAACTCAACTGTTGAAGGCTAATGATAATTTATTCGTCATTATCTTAGTCATGATATTTCTTACTGGGCTATTTGAGCTCACCCTTTCTTTTGTTCCATTGTTTTTCAACAGGACATGAAAACGTAACAGGGTCTAGCCGGGGGATGGAGTGAGAGTCCGAGGAATAGCTGTCGTAGTCTTCACGTGTTGTAAAATAGTGTGGCAATAATAGTGAAGACTTGGTTGTGTATTATTATACACTGTATTGTTGTACGTTGTGCTTTGTTGTAATAATTTTGTTGTAGTCTTTTGACGACTCAAGTTTGGGTTGTGTGGGCCTAGATTTGGGGGCGTCACAGTTGGCATCAGAGCTTAGGGATATGGTCTTTAATGGAGATCTGGGGTTAGAACTAGGAGGGGAGAGACGAATAGAATCAGTCACTAGTGCGTCCTACCTAAAGTAGATTTTTTTATCTAATGAGTTGATTTGAATATAGGGACATGAAGTGATGAGTCAGTTTGTTTGAACTAACAATTATTTTGTGACCACAGTTAAGTATGGCATCTGGAAATCAAGAGGTTAACTATGGAATACCCGAAGCAAATGTAGCCGAGAATCAGGAGGCCCCAAACAATCCTCCTGCCAACTCAGGAAATAATGTTACTGATAACATGATGAACGATGGATTCTTTAGGAATTTCATGCAGTTCATATAGAATCAAGCAAGAGGAAATCCAGTCAATAATAACGGTAGAAACGCTGGTAATTTGAGGATGGTCACTGTCAAGCAATTTAAAGAATTGGGACCACTTGAATTCCACGGGAAGCCTGACCCACTCAAAGCGGAGGCATGGCTGAAGCAGACGACAAAAATACTTGATGTCTTACAATGCGCTGATGATCAAAAGGTGCCATTTGCCACTTTTATGTTACGAGGTGAGGCGGACCATTGGTGGGAAGCGGTAAAACGTATCCAACCTTCAGCACTCGAAATGTTTTGGACAGAATTCGAAGAACTGTTTAACGAGAAGTATTTCCCAGAAAGCATCCGCCATATGAAAGAGGTAGAATTCATTAAGCTGGAGCAGGGAAACATGACAGTCTCCCAATATGAAGCTAAGTTCGCCGAGTTATCTCGTTTTGCCACCTATCTAGTGGATGACAAAGCACGAATGAGTCGGATGTTCCTAAGAGGTTTGAGACTCAAAATTCGTCAACAACTTAGCTCTCATAAATTCAGTTTGTATTCAGATGTTGTGGATAGGGCTCAAAGGGTGGAGCAAACAGATGAAACATTGCAGCCAAGAGTTAATGATCAGCATAGAGAAATGAATGACAACAACCACAGGAACGAGAACCATCGAGGAGGTAACCAACACTTCGGTGGTAATTCCACATCAAATAACAGAAGAGGAGAATCCAGTGGGAACAATTTTAAAAGAAAGAGATTCCATAATAATTATGGAAGGGCACCAGCACCAGTACCAGCACCAGCACCGACCCCAGTTTCAAGGGGAGAAGATCGACCACCAGTGAGATGTTATAGGTGTGGTCAGGAAGGTCACATCAGCCCAAACTGTACACAGCAGTCCAAAAAGTGTTACAGTTGTGGGAAAGAGGGTCATCTTGCGCGGTTTTGTCCTGCCACAAAATCGAGTCCAGCTGCAATGATGATACCAAAAGCTAGCATGGATAAGGGAAAATCTGTAGTTCAAGGAAGAGCTTTTGTTGTGACATCCCAAATGGCACGAAACTCGAACGAGGTGATAACCAGTAAGCTATTCATAAATTCTCGTGAAGTCTACGCTTTGTTAGATACTGGCTCTACCCATTCTTTTATCTCACCTGCATGTGCTCAGCGTTTAAACACTACAAGAAAAACAGCTATTAGCGACCGCCCTTTAGCGACCGCCTTCGGTCGCTAGTCTCAACATAGCGACCGAAATGGGTCGCTAAATGAGGTCGTATAAAATCTGGTCGCTAGAGGGACAATTAGCGACCGATAATAGCGACCGGATAAACAGCGACCGACATTAGCGACCGATGGGGTCGCTAGAGCCTAGTCAGCATTGTACTGACGTGGCACCACGTCATGCGACCGATATTAGCGACCGAAATTGTTTGCGACGGAAATTGCGACCGATTTTTAGCGACCGCAAAGAATAATAGCGACCGCAACATTTCTGAGACCGTAATCAGCGACCGATTTTTTAGCGACGGAAATAACTTTAGCGACCGACGTTTAGCGACCGAATTCGGTCGCAGATGATAATAAATAAATAAATCTTTTTTTCTGATTTTCTGATTTCCCCAATTTTTATAACCTGTATTAAAATCCCAACACACAGCACAATAAGATTTTATCTAGATCTCCAAGCAAATACTAAATTCATTCCAAATAATGACATAAAATCAACATCCATTAATCTAAATACATATATATACAATAAATCCCAAAATTACAATAATAGTTTCGATCGTGCATGTGATATAACATAAAATAAGCACAAAAGGGAATGCATCATCGAGATATAAGGCTGCTACGTACGTTCCTGGAAAGAAAAAAAAAACAAAACATGTTTGAAACATCTATATATATATATAGTACTTTTGAGTGATTAATTTAATTGTAGCAATTGTTAAGATTACCTCGTCATGCGAAGCCTCCTCCCGGTCCGTCTGGCTTGCTGTTGTCGCCACTGCATTAGATAAGGACTCGGGACTCAGCGCCTTAAGATGATCTTGCAGTTCACGCAAGAGGGTAGGATCTCTACATATGGCTCGAACACACTCCGCAGCATTATGTGTCGTCGGATTGTATGATGTTTGCGTAGAGTGGCTACCCGAGCTGCCAGAAGGACTAATAATCGGCCGTCTTCGTTGTCCTTGGCCCTTGACAAAATTCTTCTTTACAATTGACGCCCTTTCCCACAATTCTTGATCAATTGACGGACGAGCACTGCCAGGGGGATACCGCTCGTCCATTAATTGACTATAAGTGTCCTGTAATAAAGTTATACATTGATTAGTTACAAGTAAATAATCAACATTAATAATAACATCAAAGAATTATAAACATATAACGTAGATAAAAACATACCCGTATCCGCAAAGCATCAGGCAGACCATCACGGGTCGCCACATACACATCCAACCAATTTACAGTTTGGCTTTCGGATCCACAAGACTACAAATATGACAAGTGTATAAATATATGTTTATATAATGCAAATGCATACTAATAAAATAAATATATGACTGTAAACATAAATAAACTACTATATAAAAAACTTCGTACCTTTTGAGCGAAATGTTCCGCCTGCGATATACTACCGCCTTTATATGTACCCTTTGACTTTTCCCCTTCAAGTACACCAGCGGATCTGTTCCTGGCAGCAGTCCTACATTTCCTTGCCCATTCCTCACTCCGCCACTGCTGGCACATCTCAGCCCAGATATCGTGTGAGCACCACCACAGGGCATACTCATGCATATACTCCTCAGCATGGTCAGGATGGTCTATGCCAGCATTGTGGAGTGCCTTTTCCCGCTCCTTCTTTATATTGTCTTTTGTTTGAACAGCACACTTTTGCCAGAACAGTGTCTGTATAACACTATTTTGTGCCTCGTCCCATTTGTATCTTTTCTGAAATTAAAATACAATAATAACATTAAAATAGTTCTATTATAATCTGATAATAGTAAATATTAGGTGAATAGAATATCTGTAACGCCAGAAAAAATACCTGAAACTCCTGCCAACATGCCTCCTTGTGGGCAAGCGGTGTGTTGGCCCACGTAACAGCTGGGGTAGGCCAGTTTTGCAGGCACAGTTGTGCAATACATTTAACAACCCTAATATCTGCAAAATCGCTGAAATATACAATAATTTATATTAATATATATACAACAATAATACTTTTTTATTATACTACTATATGGTTAATTAATAACTTACGTGCTGTTTGGATCAGGACGAATCTGCAATGGAATGCGGTCATCTAGATTATCTGGGGCCTTGGGGATCTGATTTGGACCCCGACCCAAACCGCGTTTTCTAGGCGGTGCTGAAGATGACATCTATTTAAAAAAATGACATATTAAATGTAAATGATTATAACACGTGTGCAATGGTTTATGACATGTGTGCAATGACAATATATAAAACATGGCTGCAATTATTAATGACAAGTGTATATAAAACATGTATATTAAACATACATTTTAATGAAACTCGCTGTCAGATTCAGAATTATTTTCACGAATGTGTGGAGAATCATAACCATCGCATGTTTCAGATTCAGTGTCGGTATCACTTAAAAACTCTTCCTCTTCAGTATTACTGTCATCTAACTGCTGTACTAAATCGGGATCCAATTCATCATCATCACCTCCACCCTCTAAATTGTTGAGTTGATTGTTGTCATCGACATTTATTATAGGAGGGTTATGTAACGTCTCCTCTTGGTAGACTTCTCCGTCTACGGATTGGACACGATTGCGTGCGGGAGTATGAATGACAACTTGCCAATCTGTAGGCGGTCTATCCCTTTTTCGAATAGGAGTAGGAGTGTAATATACTTGTTGTGTTTGAGTTGGCAACACAAATGGTGCATTCATATACGTCCTTTTGTTGAGGTCAATGTCGACAATTCCATGTCGATCGACACCTATGCCTTTTTCTGAATCAAACCAACGACACTTAAACAGATTAATCTGGCCTCCGTAGGTACCCTTGTACGACAACTCAATAACGTCCTCCAACTCCTCATAAAAGGCACGACCAACCTCATTGTAACAATCTCCTTGAACAAACACTCCAGTATTGGTTGTTTTTTTACCGATGGCATATGGCTTCGTATGAAAGTCATAGCCATTTACTTTATAACCATTGCGAGTGACTTGGTCCCTGTCTGGGCCCATGGCTAAGACTTGTACATTTGAATTAATTGTACCATCATTAAGAGCCTACAATTGTTAAATATATTGTTATAAGTGTTTCATAAATTAAATAAAATGAATTCGTACTAATTAAGTCATATTTAATTAAGTTAAATAACTTACTTTGTCCTTCAACCACTTTGCAAAATTTTGATAATGACTCAGTTCAACTTCTTTATCAGTGATGTCGTGCTGATTTGTTATTAACTCAGCATCGTATGTTCTACATGTACATTATACATATTATTAACTCGGCATCAAATGTTAAATAATGAAATTACAGTATATGAGATTTAAGTTAAATATGAGTTTTACATGCATACCTCACAAAGTTGTCAATCTCCTCGCAATTAAGAAGAATGTAAGTATGTGCCGCATGTAATTCTGCCTCAGATAGGAATATGCGTTTTCCTTTACCATAAGCGCGCCCAGGTAGACCAAATACAGAAAGTCGACCATTAAGTTCAACGTTGCCCTCATCATCATGTCTTGGAACTCGATTGGCCTTTGTCAAGACCTCGTCGGGGAAATAGTCTGAAACAAATGTAGATATCTCATCAAAACTGTACGCCTCACATATCGACCCCTCGATGTAAGCTCTGTTTTTTACCTTCCTCTTAAGGTTTCCCATCACCCTCTCGAAAGGATACATCCATCTATATTGAACTGGACCACCACAACGAGCTTCATAAGGTAGATGAATTTGCAAATGCTCCATGGAGTCAAAAAACCCAGGTGGAAATATTTTTTCAAGTTTACATGTGATCTCAATGATGTTCTTCTCAAGTACGTCCATGTCATTTGCATTTAACGTTTTTGAGCATATGTCTTTGAAAAAATGACTAAGTTCAGTCAAAGCATCCCAAACTGTTTTATCAAGCAAGTCCCGAAATGCTATAGGCATGAGTCTCTCCATGAACACGTGGCAGTCATGACTCTTCATCCCTTGTATTTTTCCACCTGTAACACACCTTGCAATGTTTGACGCATATCCATCTGGTAGTTTCAGAGACTTAATCCATGCACATACATCTTCTACCTGCTTTTTGGATAAGGTATACTTTGCATGAGGTTTGACTATCTTTCCATTAGGTGATTGATAAAGCTCTAAACCAGGACGCTTACAAATATCTTTCATATCCAACCGTGCCTTATCATTATCTTTCGTCTTGCCCTTTACACCCATCACGGTGTTAAATATATTGTCGAACACATTCTTCTCAATATGCATGACGTCTAGATTATGACGAATCAAGTTTGTAGACCAATAAGGTAATTCCCAAAATATGCTTCTCCGAACCCAATTGTGAGACTCACCAAACCCATTGATTATTTCTGAGCTAACACTCTTACTAAATGGGATTATTGGCAATCTCATCACACGGGCATGTACCTCTGTCCTAGACAATCGTGCTACAGGCATATCATTCTCTACTTTTCCTTTTCTGAAATTGTCTCTATTTCTTCGGAAAGGGTGATCTATTGGCAAAAAACGACGATGATAGTCAAACCAGCAGGGTTTTCGACCATGTGGTAGAGTGAAAGACTTTGTATGCTCCATACAATATGGACAAGACATCTTCCCATGTGTACTCCATCCAGATAACATGCCATAAGCAGGAAAATCACTGATAGTCCACATAAGCGCTGCACGAAGATTGAAATTTATTTTCGTCGAAACATCCCAAGTTTGTACTCCATCCGCCCACAATATCTTCAACTCGTCTATCAGAGGTCTCAAGAAAACATCTAGATTCTTTCCAGGACTCTTGGGACCAGGAATCATGAGTGAAAGAAACAAGTATGGTTGTTTCATACACATCCAAGGAGGCAAGTTGTAAGGAGTCATAATCACAGGCCAGCAGGAGTAAGGAACAGCTGAGTGACCGAAAGGGTTGAAACCATCTGTTGATAATCCAAGTCTCACATTCCTTGGTTTTAATGCAAACCCAGGATGTGCTAAGTTGAAATCTCTCCAAGCCTTCCCATCTGCTGGATGGTTAAGTTCTTCATCTTTAGCTGGAGATCTTGCATGCCAAGTCATATGTTCAGCTGTTCTTGAAGACATGTACAATCTTTGTAGCCGATGTGTAATTGAAAAATACCGTAAAATCTTAAAAGGTATATTTTTCTTTTTCGGAGTCTCACCCTCTTTATTAGGCTTAAACCGATCATGACTGCACAACGTGCACTTTGTCTTCTGTTCGTTTTCCTTATAAAACAACATGCAATCGTTCGGACATGCATCGATCTTTTGGTATCCAAGACCTAACTTCTTCACCATTTTCTTACAAAAGTAATAGCTATCGGGCAATTTTTCACCGTCAGGTAACATACTCTTAATGGCCTTTAAGAGCGACTCAAAACACTCGTGGCTCATGTTGTGATCAGTCTTGATGTTAAGTAACGTCGCAACTGCAGACAACGTAGTTTGCTTGGTGCATCCAGGCCACAATGGTTCGCTACCCTCCTCTAATAAAGTAAAGAACGTTTTGGCATAAGAATTCATAACTTGCTCTCTATCTTGTTCCCAATCAAAATCCGGCCCTGCAATATCATGAACCATGTCATTCATACGGTAGGTACTGCTGCCTGGATTTTGTCCCTGTGTGATGACACTCCCTTTTTTCTGTCCATGTGCCCACCAACATTCTTCGTAATTTTTCATGAACCCTTTAACAAGTAAATGATATGCGACCAAATCTCTGTCCGCATAATTAACATTATTACACTTCAAACAAGGGCATCTTATCTTGTTTTGAGCATTGACACATTCTTTGTGACTATATGCATAATTCAGAAACACTTCGCAACCAGTTCTAAATTCAGTTGTAGCACCTATCTGACCACTTGACTTTCTTCGCCTCATCCAGCTACGGTCTGAATAGAAATCCATTATAGTATGGGGTACCTATTTTGACAAGATTTACTGTATTAATTAAATTGCGTTGTTGTCTTTAGGTATGTGCTATATGCATGAATCCTACATATCTTCAAGGGTCAGGCTTCTATCCCATTCCTAGATGCGTCTTCTCACTAGTGTCAACACCTTGAGCACGTTTCTGCTGTTTCAAGAAAATTTCGGCAGCACCTCACCATGGTCTCCAAGTACACGAAATAGACCAAGACAACTTAGTCTAAGTATGCACTCAGAGAACATGTCGAGATACTAGTCGAAAAATCCTCAAAAAAAAAAAAAAAACGGACTCAAGTCATTGACACCGGCCTAAGTGAGAGATGGAACATCTAGGAATAGTCCCAGACTGGGGACTATTCGACATTCACTCTTAATGAGTGAATGTCGAACGGGTTTCTAAGCTCCTAATGTTACATGCACTAGTATTCAGTTTATTTTAGATGGGGTAAACTAAGCAAATGCTACTTAGTTTATTTATTTATTTATTTATTTATTTTTATTTATTATTATTATTATTATTAGTATTAGTGTTATTATTTTTATTATTAGTAGTAGTATTCAGTTTATTTTAGATGGGGTAAACTAAGCAAATCTACTTAGTTTATTTATTTATTTATTTATTTTTATATATTATTATTATTATTATTATTATTATTATTATTATTATTAGTGTTATTATTTTTATTATTAGTAGTAGTATTCAGTTTATTTCCGAATTTGATGCCCAGGACTATTATTATTGAGTAAGCTTATCATCTTACACATATTTTATAAGAATAAATGCATTAACCAACCTAAGGTTTGTTAGACTACTCTTTCATCCCAAAACCAATAAAAATGAACATCTATGCCAAGAGCTTCTCATAGGTGTCTATCCAACCAATTCTCAAGAAGTCAACATGATATGCAAACGGTCTAACCTAAGTGAAAATATGAAAACAGTTTAATGAATATGAGAACCGCCAAGGTAGAGATGATGTCCACTTTTAAAAAATGCAAACACACAGATAAAGAAAAACCAATAGCAATTATAGAGTAATTCAAAATACATAGTAATACAGCATTTAGTGTACTAAATACAGCATACACAGTAATACATCATACATTGTTTTCTTCTAGCTACCGGCGAAATATCAAAGATTCAAGTAATCACAATATTCATTTCCTAAATTTTCTCAGCATGAAACGTAAAACAAAGAAAACTGACTGATACTAAATCAATCCAAACAAACCCATCGCTGAAATTGGTAAACAAACAAAATTCAAGTATTAAGCTGCCAAACAAACATATATCCAAACATATATCCAAACATATATCCAAAACTCAGATCAGCAATCCACATTTCCCAAAAACACAACCACAATTCAAATCAAAATACCACAAATCTATCAAGTATAGTCATTTACATACTATACTTATTCAACCCAAAAAATAAAGAACATGAATTCATATTATCCATATCAGATTAACGAAAAATTAGAAGATTTCTTACGGCTTGCCTCTCAAATTCGAAGAATTCAGTCTGCCTCTCGCCGTTTCTCCTTCCAGTTCCAGCAGCAAAAAGAAACCAGTATGCACTGGTTCAGGGGCGACTGCGTTTAGGTAAAGACGTAACAGCGACCGCCATTCGGTCGCTGAATAATAAATAACGTGGCATTTGTTGCGACCGCAATAGCGACCGCAATAGAACCAATAGCGACCGAATAAATTAGCGACTGCCTTAGCGACCGATTATCGGTCGCTGATTTTGGTGTAACAGCGACCTCTTTATAGCGACCGCACTGCGGTAGCTGAATAATAAATAACGTGGCATTTATTGCGACCGAAATAGCGACCGCAATAGAACCCATAGCGACCGAATACATTAGCTACTGATTTAGCGACCGATTTTCGGTCGCTGATTTTGGCGCCAAAACTCCCGCACTTTTTTAGGTGGTGACTTTTCGTGACAGCGACGGAATTAGCGACCCTACGCGGTCGCTAAAAATATTGGCGACGGGTAAAAATATCGGTCGCAGTATTCGGTCGCTATAACCTTTATTAGCGACGGAAATTTTCGGTCGCTGTTATGTACGGTCGCTGATAGGCCCTTTTCTTGTAGTGAAACTTAACTCCTGAAAATTTGGACTTTGACTTATCTGTTGAAACCCCATTAGGAGAAATGACCATTACATCTACTGTCTATAAATCTTGCCTAGTTCAAATCAACAATCTCACATTACCTGTTGACCTTATTTCTTTGGAGATGCATGAATTTGATGTGATTTTAGGAATTGATTGGTTGACTACCCATCATGCTAAAATTGATTGTTTTCATAAGATTATTAGTTTTCATATTCCTAATCAACCTGTCATGCAATTTCAAGCAACTAAACCATTGAAATCTATAACTATTATTTCTAGCCATAAAGCCATTCGTTTATTGAAAAACGGATGTAAAGCCTTTTTAGCTCATGTCACTGATTTGAACAAAAATACATCAAACTTGAATGATATTCCCATTGTTAATGAGTTTCCTGACGTTTTTCCTGAAGAACTTCCTGGCTTACCCCCAAACTGTGAAATTGAATTCTGTATCGATCTTAAACCCGACATTAAGCCCATTTTTAAAGTCCCATACCAAATGGCTCCCATAGAATACCAAGAGTTAAAATTACTAGATATCGATATCAATCATTCTAGTACAAAACTTATATCGAGCGAGGAATGCGAGAAGAGTTTTCAAGAACTCAAGAGGAGACTTGTTTCAGCTCCTGTTCTGACCATTCCAATCAGGATCAGGAGAATTCGTTATAGCAATGCTTCAGGCAAAGGTCTAAGCTGTGTCCTTATGCAACATGGAAAGGTTATAGCCTATGCCTCTCGACAACTCAAAGATTATGAGAAAAATTATCCTACTCATGATCTAGAGTTGGCAGTAGTCGTTTTCGCATTGAAGATCTGGAGACACTACTTGTACGGAGAAAAGGTGGATATCTATACGGATCATAAAAGTCTCAAGTATTTCTTCACCCAGAAGGAACTCAACATGCGACAACGACGTTGGCTTGAGCTGTTGAAGGATTACGACCACACAATCCAGTATCACCCGGGAAAGGCGAACGTTGTAGCTGACGCTTTGAGCAGAAGATCTTATGCGAGTACAAGTGCACTGCTGACAACACAAAAGTGTATTTTGTACGACTTGCAAAAGATGGAGATAGAGCTAAAGACACCAGGGACCCACTCGAAGATTGCTCACGTGCGAGTAGAACCAACTTTAATGGATAAAATTAAAGCTGCTCAAGCTACCGATCCGGAACTGATGAACATGATGAAGAAAGTACAAGAAGGTGCCATCCCCGAAGCAAGAATCGACGAGACAGGAATACTTCGAGTTAACTCTCGACTCTGTGTTCCTAACGATCCTGAATTGAAGCATAAAATCATGATGGAGGCACACAACACGCCGTTTGCAATCCACCCAGGAGGTACCAAGATGTATCGAGATCTTCGACATACATTTTGGTGAAACACTATGAAAAGAGAGATTGCAGAGTTTATCTCAAGGTGCCTAACTTGTCAACGTGTCAAGGCAGAACATCAAGTACCTAAAGGTCCATTACAACCACTTGAAGTTCCCGAATTGCTCATTTCTTGCCTATACGAGAAAACTTTTCACTTGAACGTCTTGCCGGTATATACATAAATGAGATCGTGAGATTGCATGGCATGTCAGTTTCCATAGTTTCTGATCGAGATCCTAGATTCACTTCACGCTTTTGGATCAGTCTACAAAAAGCTATGGGCACTGAACTACGATTCAGTTCTGCATACCATCCTCAAACGGACGGACAATCGGAAAGGACGATCCAGACCCTCGAAGATCTTTTAAGACTTTGCGTACTAGATTTCAAAGGAAGTTGGGATAAGTACTTGTCATTGGTGGAATTTTCCTACAATAACAGTTACCAAGCAAGTATAGGTATGACTCCATTCGAGGCTTTATATGGACGCAAGTGTCGCTCTCCAGTATGTTGGAATGAGGTAGGAGAAGCAAAATTATTGGGACCCGAGTTGGTACGCTTGACGACCGAAAAGATCCAAATGATCCGATAACGAATACAGACAGCACAAGAACGACAAAAGAGTTATGCTGATCTTCATCGGAGAGATGAGAGATTCAACGTCGGAGATCATGTGTTCTTACGTGTTTCTCCATGGAAAGGAGTTACGAGATTCGGAAAGAGAGGAAAGTTTAACCCTCGATTTATTGGCCCATTTAAAATCCTCGATCGAGTAGGAACCGTAGCCTACAGACTAGCTTTACCACCAAGTATGTCTCGCATCCATAACGTTTTTCACATATCTATGTTACGTAAATATGTGAAGGACCCAAACCACGTCATTGAGTTAGAACCGGACGTTATAGCCGAGGATTTAACGTATGAGGAGGTACCTGTCAAGATCTTAGATAAGAAGGAGCAGATCCTACGCTCAAATGTTATACCTCAAGTTAAGGTTTTATGGAGAAACCAAGATACTGAGGAAATGACCTGGGAGCTAGAATCTGAGATGAAATCTAAGTATCCTTACCTCTTCGAAATGTCAGGTACGTCAATTTCGGGGACGAAATTTCATAAGGAGGGGAGGTTGTAAGACCCCGAATTTTATGAAATATAAAATTTAATTTTTCTTCATATATATTTTTCTGAAACAGTAAGTGGTTAAATCGATAAAGTTAAAAGTTAAGGATGTTATGTGCAAATTTTATTTTATCGGACAATATTCGTTTTGTCGGGGAATATTCGAGCCGTACGACGGCGCCGAAATAACAAATTATTGGTGGACCCCACAACGGAATATTTGTCGGATATAGAGAACGACAGAAGTAACCTTTTTAATAAAAATAGTCAACGGTGCTAACTGTTAAAATACCGGTGATAAAATAATAGTAGCATACGGTAATTTATGGTATTTTACTGTAGCATGCGGTACTCTACAGTAGCACACGGTATTGCACAGTGTCTCATATTATTGACACCGTAACTGTTACGCATCATTTCATCAATAATTGTCACAGTTGCAAATATACAGTAATTAAATTAATAATAATCTGTAACGTGTTTATTACATTATTATTGAATTATTATTGTAGAACTATTTGATTTTATATGCATGACCCATAGGAAGAAAAAAAAATGTAAAAAAAAATAAAAATATATTAATTAATTATTATGTGAATAGTAACATGTGGACCCTATGTGGGGGCCACATGAATTGTAAATGAAATGTGTTTTTGCTGGAAAGTTTCCTGGTTGGTGAAGGAAGGAAAGGCAGCTACGCTGCTTTTGTAGACAATTTAGGCTGGCGTGCAGCACGCCAGCCACCTACCACTGCACAGTAACTTATTTTCTCCTATAAATAGCTTGCTCAGCTGAATAGAAAAATCACACCTAAAACATAAAATTTTTCTATAAGAATTTTATGAGTTTTCTCTGAGAATAGTGAGGTTATTTTGAGAGTTTGAAAGCCAAAAGGAGTGCAGAAATTTTTCAAGTAAGTCTTTTATTAAATAGTAGTAATTTTATAAATTCCTATTTTTCACGATATTCACAAATCTTCCTTTAGAATACTTTTCTTTGAGAAGATTCATTTTTAAAAGCTTTATTTGGAAGATTTATTTTGAAATATTACTTTAAAAACTATTTTAAAGTAGTTATATTATACTACAAAAATTATGTTAAATATATATAATTTTGATAGTTCATAATATATGAATTATCATACGCCTTGAAATTTATATGTGGTAATTACTAATTTTATTAAAAATATATATAGGTTGATCAACCTCATTTAAATCAATATCCAGTCACGTGTTAAGGTAAGGAATATTATTCTTTTCACACTCTTAAATTTACTACTGTAAGGAATACCATTCATTTCATACTCTTAAATTTACTGTGGTAAGGAATATCATATTCTTTCATCTTCTATTATTTAAACTTACTACGGTAAGGGTATCATTCTTTTCATCATCCTAAATGGATATTATTTTCTTTCTTACTGGAAGGGATTATCAATCTTTGATTCTCGAAAATAATATCGTTTCTTTCTTGTGCCATTTATTTCCATGTATTAATTTGTGGGAATAACCTTACGGCGCGGTTTACCGCCTGTTGGTGAATAACCTTTTGTATTCATTCCTTATTAATCTCTGAGAATAACCTTACGGCGCGGATTACCGCCTGTTTGGTGAATAACTCTTCGTATTCAAATTGATGGGAATAACCTTACGGCGCGGATTACCGCCTGTTGGTGAATAACCCTTTTTATTTGTCTTGTGTGGAACTAATTTGTCTACACGAATTATCACATGACACTTTTATTCCATATTCGTAAGTGATATCATTTTTCTTTATACTCATAAGGGATCCCATCTTTTTCATCTTCCTTTATTCAAACTTACTATGGTAAGGGATATTAATTTCCTCCACCTTTTGTTAATCAAACCTGCTACGGTAAGGGATATTATTTTCTTTCATACACCTAAATCGAAACTTATTATGGAACTATTGCTTCTATAATTCCTGAAAATATTATATGTTCCATAATAGTTGAATTTCATTATTTCAACTGAACCTTCCTATTTTCTGAACCTTTCTATTGAACTGTAACCGTTATTCTGAACTGTGGATCTTGAATATCATTTTTTAAATTTCACTCCACATCATGTTGGCAATTTGGACATTATTTGAATATGCACAAAGTAAACTTCCGATACTTATTGTTTATCCTGTTCTTTTGTTCATCATTTGTATCACTGTTATTTATATTAATCATCAAGAATCAAGTTGTTGTGAATATCTGTGGCCGGGGGCACAGATGTGATATAATTGTTGAACAGATGATAGGTTAAAGGCGATATACTAGGTTAAAGGCGATACATCTGTTCGGTGTCTTTTATGGCACGTGGTGAATGTTTTCTTTGGCCCGTAGTGCAAAGATGAACTGTTGGTTGGTATGATTATGGCCAAAGGCTGAATCTGGTATAATCATGACCGTTGGTGTTATATTAAATGTCTTTGGCCCGTAGTGCAAAGATGAACTGTTGATCTGCATGATTATGACCAGGAACTGTGAAGTTGTATTATCTTGACTAATGGTATTTCAGACGATAAAAGTTGATGATATTTTTACAAAAAAGAGAAGCGAGTGGACATTATAGTCTGCATTATTCTTCTAATAGATTGCTCATTCCGCTGCTATTATTGATCTGAACATTATTTAAGAATTCAACTACAGTTTTTGATATAAACCTTGTAGTCTATTGTATTCAGAACTCAACTGTTGAAGGCTAATGATAATTTATTCGTCATTATCTTAGTCATGATATTTCTTACTGGGCTATTTGAGCTCACCCTTTCTTTTGTTCCATTGTTTTTCAACAGGAGATGAAAACGTAACAGGGTCTAGCCGGAGGATGGAGTGAGAGTCCGAGGAATAGCTGTCGTAGTCTTCACGTGTTGTAAAATAGTGTGGCAATAATAGTGAAGACTTAGTTGTGTATTATTATACACTGTATTGTTGTACGTTGTGCTTTGTTGTAATAATTTTGTTGTAGTCTTTTGACGACTCAAGTTTGGGCTGTGTGGGCTCAGATTTGGGGGCGTCACAGCTAATGATTCAATATCAAAAATAAACTCAAATATAAGGGATTTAATACGAAGAATATATTGGAAGGTAAATGTTTCAGTACACGAATTATGCTCAAATACAAATATTTCATTATTCGAAATTAAGTTTTGAATTTTCATACCGAGTGGTCATGAAAGACCGTGAACACATAGAGGAATTATCAGTAAATTACTGACTACCTCAAGAGTATAAGTCAACCCTAAAGATTTAATTACACTCTTCTGCAAGTACTTAGATGATCAGTCTATTGTACCCTATGTTATGCATAACACTCAGACATAGCGCGCAAGGTCGGTTTCCCGACATAAAAGTTACCCTTACTGAGAGGGTTTATTCAACTCAATCTCGTTATAGAATTCGCACCAACAATTTAGTTTGGATTGGTTTTCAACACTATACTACCTCATTTGGTCTGGCTGAATCTAAATAGCATAAACCTACAACAATAAAATAGTTCATATAAGAATGGAACTATAAGCTCAACCAATTTAACAAAAGAACAATGTTATTTTTGAAATGCACATTAGTGAGATCATGGTATACGAAAACAAATAATAAATAGCTTGAAAAGGAAACTACTCAACAGAATAAGTTCATGGTTAGAAAACTTACTCAATATAAATTTAAGTAAGGTTAAGGAACTTTCCTTGTTCGTCGATTACGTTTACCTTTGATACCTTGTCATGTATATCGCCTACATATAATATAACAACGTGGCCATGCAAATTAGTTATCGTTATAAACCGTCACACTTTTGCTATTACGCGCATCACGTCCTAGTTTAAGGTATTAGTCGTTCAATTAATACCATATATAGTGTTGGCATATATCATATTGGTTCCTTACTTTAGCAGTGTATTCTTACACAAGTCGTATATCTCATACCAACATGTATATTAACACATACTACGTTGGTTAAATTTACCAATATTAATCTTAATCACCACTCAAACTAGTTTGACACTTAATAATCTAAAATGTATACAAAAACACATCTAGCATATACCATTTTGGTCAATCACAATGTAATCATGCTTCAATATTATGCACATAACCACACATTATCAATACACTATTCAAACTAGTTTAATTAACTAATTTTATAGACTTTTAGTTTCAATTGACCCTACACCATTCCAAGTCGGTTCAATATACAATTACTTTGTATTAAACAAGTATTAGTTTACTTAACTTACTTACTTTTTAATGTGTCCTAGATTTCGTTTTTCATTGGATCACATTTATAACACGTATAAATCCTTATTCGTTTTCTTTTTGCTTTTAACACGTGCTAGTTTGTGACACTAGTAATCCATATTTCTAAACCTTCCACATATTTTATATACATTTATAGAGCGATTCATACTACATGGTTTCAACAATATATAGCATGCTTCCTTAGTTTTATTTAAAACATATAGTGGCCTTCATTTTATTTAAAACATAGCAGCCCCTCATTTTGAACACATATACTAGCCATCTTATTGCACATACATAACAATCCTTTTTTGATTAAAAACCAAACAACCCTCATTTTTCATTTAAAGAAACAAAACAGCCCTTGTTCAATTGAAAACAAAACATAACAGCCCTTTATTTAGTTTAAAAAACAAAGCAGCCCCTCTTTTGTTTTTAAAACCATGGCAACCTCTCTTTTCTTTAAAAAACATAGCAGCCCTTCTCTTCCTCATTTGAAAATATAGCAACCATTATTTGGTTATATATATATATATATATATATATATATATATATATATATATATACAACAGCCCCTTTCTATAACATCCCTCATTTTCTATTAAAACACATATAAAAACCATTTATTTTTAAAACCACAACATAACAGCCCTTGTTTTAAAATAAAAGCTTGGTAGTTCCTGAACAAAGACAGAACAACCCTTATTTTCTTTTAAACATAACAGCCTAAAAACATAGCAGTCCTTCCTTTCTTTAAGAACATAACACCCCCCAAAAAATCAACAAAATATTTCTTATTCTATTTTAAAAACATGGCAGCCCTTTTAGTCATCTTATTGAGCAATTAGCAGCCCATATATTGAACACATAATAGCCACTTTGTTGAACAACTTGCAATCAAATAGCAGCCCCTTTATTGCCCACATATCAGCCCTTGAAACCAAGTCATAACAGTCCATTGTTTGGTTAAAAAAAATAAAATGTACAACAGTCTTTCATTTAACTTGAAAACTATAGTAGCCCTTGGTTAGAAATAAAGGCATATCAGCCCCTTATTTCAAAAAAAATAAGACATAACAATCCCTGGTTTTTAAAATATAGCAGTCTTTGTTTCTTTTAAAAAAAACAAAACAGCCCCTCCTTCATTTTAAAAGTAAAACAACCCCTTATATGAGCAACACATAGCAAAACAACCATTGAAGTCTAACATCAACATACAAGAGCCTTGAAACATATATATATCTCATGATTTTCACCATTTAAAACATAAGACACAGAAAACACTTAATTTTCATATAAACATACAACTCAAAATTTCCATAAAATCTCTATCATGCTAGGTTTACCAAAACTGTAGGTTTTCTCTAGTATGGTTATCATGTCCAACACCTTAAGCCACCATATTCATACTCATATGTATTTCAACTATTACGTGTAACACTTCATTCTTGGTTTTAGAACTTTGGTCAACTTTGTCCCATATATTCTTTCATCACCATTAAAACATATAACACATAACACCAACTAATCATATGACTTTAAATACATTTACCTATGATGTTTGCACTAGTTTAATATTGAAATTATCAACATTTAGCAAGCTGAGTTCTCACAGAAATTTTAACGAACAGGTAGTGTGCGTATCTTGTTTCATTAGATTTTATGTGAGCACATAAGCAAGTAAACCATACAACTCCATTATAACATCACTCTTGTACCTCCTGGATCCTCTATGATCCCCAATATCAAATAAACCTCCCGCAATCAACACCATACATGAAATAAACATTACACATAATATGAACATCAATTTACCTAAGCTACCTAGAAGTTTAATGCAGAAGAAATCTTATACCTTCGGTTTTTAGCTTGAAAAAAATTCAGAAATTGGTTGCTAAGATGAAGCGCAAAGGCTGTTCTTCTCTTCTTCCTTTGCCAACTGAAACTACTCCTTCTCTCTATAGGACTCTCTCTTGCACACTGGAAATGAGGTGAAGAACAAGAGGTTAGAAGCTAAATGACTGAGTATATGTAATGGTACTCCCTCCATTTTCCATCAGCTAACCTAAATGTAATAAGTATATCTCCCATCCTAACTATTCTAGGACTGCCGAAACATGCCCCTTAAAAGAACTCTACAACAGTCCCTATATGGCCTGTTATGTCACCCATCAACTGACCCATATGGCTGTCGATCTATGCCCAGCTACCGCCCCTACCTTGAGCTCAGATTTCCCATCTCAACTACCTCCCTGACCAGCCGAACATAGGCACATCAGTTGCCATATAATACTCCCTGATTCCCGGATTCTATGTCCCGAAATGATGTCACACAAGAACAATTCGTATAACACATTTGGGCTGTTGAGATGCTAAGGAAAAACAAGGCTGAAACTTTTATATTTGGGTCAAGAATTGGGTCTTAATGTATACAAGACTTGCACCAACTTTTGAGCTCCATAAATGAAATACATACATTGGGCTAGCTTAATCAATTATTTGGACTTACATCACTAAAATATAACACACCCAAATTAATTAATTTTGAGTTAACCAAGTAAATAATTAAATATTATTGTCATATATCTACTAATTTAAATTAGTGACATAGCACCATATTATAACCCATTTTAATAATTGCTAGTAACTTAGGTTATCTCTTAAATAAAATTATAATATTATGTCTTAACACTTTAATTAACTGACTCACTTGATTACATAAATATAATTTAGCTCATCAAGACTAACATTAAAACCAATTAAATAGTTTAACATTACTCGAATATAATTAAATAAATTAATTATATTCCACATCTTTCATTGCCATCCTTTATTTAATTTAGAATTAAATGTCCAGGCAGTTAATTTAAATTACAGAGCTTACCTTGTGGTTCCATAATTTAATTAAAATTTACTTCTTCTTTAATCACACATATTAAAAAAATAATAATAATAAATAAATAAATAAAATATGTTGACTTTCCTTTTCATTCTTAAATCAAATACACACATACAATTATGTATATATCTAACTTATAAAAAAAATTATTCACAATTTCTTCCATTTAAAATAAAAAATTAATTAGAATTTCTATGTCATTACAATGAGCCCAATAGAATCAATTACTAAGTCCAAAGTGAAGTCCAAACTAGGTCAATATGTTGGTCAAAGTATATATATATGAGTGTATATCAAAAATGAGGGAGAAAAAGGCCACTTTGGCCGGTCATGTGGGGCCCCACTTGGGATGAAGTGTTGCTCCAAAGTTGCTTTCAATACACAATGCTTTAGTGGTTCACCAACTCTAGTCAATCTATGTGTCCATCAATCCAATAGTAATCTTAATTAAAAGCTTAATTGACTAGATATTAGATGATTAGTGTTACTAATGATGTAATCCTAGACTTTTATAAATAAGACCTTCACTAAGCTTTACTAGGTTGGTCATTTCATTTGTCTAGCATTTTTAGAGAGAAAGATAGAGCTTTAGTGATAGTTGAGAACAAAATACTTTAAGTGTTAAAAATATTACTAGAGATGAGCTTGGTGGATGTCATATAGTCTCATAACCTATTTTGGAAGGAGAAGAAGAAGAAGAAGAGCATTCAAGTCTAAAAGGTTTAAAAGTATTCTTATCTTTATATTTTTTCTTTTCTATGGTCAATATATATTGTATATGGTCAAAACGTATTTTTAACTGTTCAAAACTTATTTTCCAAACTCTTAAATGCTAGATCTTGGATATGGATGAAGATTCATGATTTAATAGATTTAAAATATGTGTTAATATGCTTGATATGTAAATAAATGGAAGATAAGTGCATATTGGAGCTTTACCGATAGAAACCCTAACAAGCTATGTGCTATAATTAGTTGTAGTTTGAAATGTACAATTTGGTTATTTGAATTATATGGCTAGAATGTGAGATTTATGAGTTATAAAGATAATCCAACTTGAATCACTCAAAAATATTTAAAAATGAGAAAGTTACAGTATTTATCGTAAAACATGTCATTTTTTAAAACCTAATCGATCGATCTAAAATTTTATGTCAAAAGTGTTGTCATAAAAGTGATCGATCTATGAAATATTGAAGAACAAGTAGTTAGGAAGCCAACAAAACTATTTTAGTGCATTTTGAATATGTATATTTCATTTTATAAGAGATTGAATTAAAGTAAAAAAATTAGGGTTTGAGAAAACTGAACTACCGCCATAGCGGTAGGTCTCACCGTCGCAGCGGTAAAAGGTTCTGCAGGACCACCGTCGCAGCGGTTATTTGGGTTTTTTGAAAAATAACTTTTATTTAACCGGGTCGGGTCGGATCATAGAAAACGGGTCAAGTTGGATTTTTTGAAAAAGAAATGGGTCAGAAAATATAATATTAATATATGACAAGATTTAAATAAATAAAATATTATTAAATAATTAATAATATTAAAAAATAAATAAAATATTATTAAATGAATAATAATATTAAAAAATTAATAAAATATTATTCAATGATTAATAATATTAGAAACTCAATAAAATATTATTAAATAAATAATAATATTAGAAAACGAATAAAATATTATTAAATGAATAATAATATTAAGAAATGAATGAAATATTATTAAATAAATAATAATATTAAGAAATGAATAAAATATTATTAAATAAATAATAATATTAGAAAATGAATAAAATATTATTAAATGAATAATAATATTAAGAATTGAATGAAATATTATTAAATGATTAATAATAGTATAAAGTTAATAAAATATTATTAATTGATTAATAATATTATAGGGTTAATAAAATATTATTAAATAATTAATAATTATTAGGAAGAGAATAAAATATTATTTAATTATTCGTAATACTATTAAAAGACCTAAATATTATTATTTGATTAATAATATTAGATAGAAGTTTAAACTATATTAAATGATTAATATAAATTTTATGTGATTAAAATATTATCAAATGATGATGATATTTCCAAGTATTTAATATACCCTTAATTATTTATTTATGTGATTAAGTGTTAGCAAATTAAGATATTCAAATGTTATTATATAAACCTAGATATGATACTAATTGGAAGATCAACTTTATTAATTGTTAGGTCTTTTCAAAGGACATTAAATTCTATTGGTTAACTATAGTCAACAATCGAGGCAAGCTTTCTATACCTAAACTTGTATTTATTTTATAAGAGTTTTAAGTGGTTTAATTATTGAAAATTAATCCACATCCATGTGATTTATGTATTCGCACCTAGTGCATTTGAAGTTTTATAGTTCAACTAATTCATGAACTGTTTAAGAATGTCTAAGCTAATTATTTTGGCTAGACACTGCATGAATAAATTCATTAACTTGAATGTTTTTAAAAACTTATCCAAACCATTGGTTGATACGGATTCTTATAGTAAGACTGAGAACGAACAACCCTAAATAAGGAGATTATATTCGGGAAATTGACATTTGTACAAGATGTTTGAATGTTATGCATATATATAGAGTACAAGAAGCTGATCCCCTCGAATACCAAAATAGATACATATCTGATTTACCTTAAGTATTAGTTCATGAGGCCACTCAGTAGTAAAGACTCAATTATTTTTTTAATTAAAATTTGACTCTTGTTTTGCCACAATTATTATATATTGTTGAAATCTTTGAAGTTATTTTTCATTCAATCGTGATATAAAAATCTTGTATTTATTATTTTTAAACTTGCTAAGCAAGCTAGTTGTAATGTCCGAAATTTTTTGAATCTCATTATAAATAAATTGTGAATTTATTTATTAATGAAATGAATATTTATGAACGAATTTAAATCTTGGTGTGACTAAGTAGTAAATTATTATATGAAGAGAATTAAATTTAAAGGAAGTCCAACTAATGGGTTAAATTAAATTAGTGGACTAACCTAATATTATTAATATCAAGAAATTGATAAGATTTTTAAATAATTAAATATTCAATTAAATTTGAATATACTAAGTCTAATTAGATTAAGTAAGTTAATTAATAAAATTATTAGTTAATGTTATTGGACACTTTAAATTGACCCAAATAAATTAGGTAGCAACCCAACCAAGCTAAATTGCTAATTAACAAACCAATTGGACCATTAATTTATTAACAAACCACACAAAGAGCAGTCCAGCCCAAAGCAAAGCATAACCCGGTTGGACAATAGAGTGACACTGAAATCGGGACAGTAGCAGAAAAAAAGAGCAGCGCATGCTAGTTGATTTTTGGCAAGCTCAAGGACTGCAACTGCCGAGAAAAAAAGGGACAAGGCAGACATTAGGGGGGGCTGTAGAGTCGACTTTCGCAGATCTTGTCCGAAATCTGAGGGAGTATAAGCAGACCAACCATCCTCTTTATCCTTCACGTTCGTTTGGCTGAGAGAGAGAGAAACCGAGAGAAACCAAAAGCAAGAAGAAGGGAACCGAGAGCAAAGAGAGGGAAACCGAGCAACAAGAGTGAGAAGAGAGAAAAACAGAAATCAATATAGAGAGATAAGGAGGGTTGCAAATCAGACGGCAGCAAGGAGGAGAAGCCGAGCGCTGCCATTAAATTCGAACCAGAAAACGCCAACGAAGGGTAATGAACTTAATTACATTCGGTAGCTGTTAGAGTAGTTATGGTTATTGTGTATCTATTCTTTTGAACCATCCATAATTGCTAGGTAGTGCTTACGTCTTTATGCTCAGTTCTGTTGGGTAGGCGTCAGTGTAAACCAAACCCAAATCTGGGTGGTTGTACATGGGATAGGGATGTATGTTTGTATGATATTTCATGTATGCCCACCAACTGTTCAACATAATGTCTCGTAGAGTTAATAGTTGTCGTGTTGGTTGTGTTATATGCGTATGAGTGTGTTGCTACGTTGTTGCTGTGTTTTATTGTGAGCTGATTAAGCCTTGGGGCTGTGCAGATTTGTGTTGATAGCTAAGACCCATGTGGGTGGTATTAATACAATATGTATATATATAAATGGGCTGAAGTTTTGTATGCACGGTAGGTGTTTGTGTTTATGCTTGTGTGAGTCAGTTGAGTGTCTAAGCTGTTCATGGGCAGGTAGAGAAGACAGGGGCCAGGGCCGGGTTTGCCAACGACATGGCTGTGCGAGTGCAAGTGGTTGGCAGATTATTAACACCTTGCACTCCTGTACTAAGAATTTAAGCAACATAGAATTAATTAAGGTATTACTGTTTATGGGTCAGAAATAATAACATAGTGCGAAAGGAATTAAAACGGTTAATTCACTCATTTGATTTACTAACCATGTTTTAGTAAATATTTTTGTAAATTATGGGTTATTACAATAAGTTATTAATTATTATTTACATGACTTAAATAATAAAAGGGTAACAAGCTATTGGTTATTAATTAAGAAATAAATAACGAATCAAGTTTGCTTGTAACAATTATTATTTACTTAAACTTAAATAATAATTAAGAGTTGGTAAATTAATTTCTATTATTAAATAATAAGGAAAAGTTATTATTATTTATTGGATATTAAATAATGATTGAGGGCTATTAAACTAGTTGTTTAATTTTTAACACTAAGTGAGGTTTAATTAATAAATCGTTATCAAGATAATAATAATTTAAGAAAATAAGTTATTATTTATTAATATTAAATGATAAATAAGGATGTTTAAAATTTAACTATAATTCCCCATGAGTTGGAAAGTTAATTATTTCATGGATATTAAATAAAGGTAGTAAATTTATTTATCAGTGGTCATAAATAAGAATAGTTAAGTAATTAATTATTGTTCAATGGATATTAGATGAATAATTAGTTATTATTAATATTAAATAATAATTAAAGAAAAATAAAGTTAATAGAATAATTACTTATTGTTTAATTGACATTGAATAATGAGTAAAGATAACTAATTAGTTATTATTTAACTAATATTGAATAATAATTAAAGAAGGAGTAAATAAACTAATTATTTATTATTTAATTAGGATTAAATAATAGATAAAGATAATTAATCATTATTTAATTAATATTAAATGATGATTAAGAGAGAGATAAAAATAATTAATTATTATTATTTAACTAACATTAAATAATGATTAAGGAAGGATTAAAGTTAATAAAGCAACTGTTGTTATTAAATTGGGATTGAATGATAAGTAAAAGCGATTAATCATTATTCAATATTAAATAATGATTAAAGAATAATAAAAGTGCTTAATTAATTATTATTTGATTAAATGATAATTAAAGAAAGATAAGATAAAATAATATAATTACCTATTATTTAACTTATAATAGGTAAGGATAATTAACTAATTGTTATTTAGTTAGTAATTACTTATTATTTAATTAATAATGATAGTTGACAATTAAATTATTAATTGACTTATAATAATAGTTAGTGATTAAATTATTACTAAATAATTAATAATAATAGTAATGGATTAAAATATTGTTAAATGATTAATAATATTAGTCGACAATTAAATTATTATTAAAGGATTAATAATAATGATTAAGAATTAAAATATTATTAAAAGGGTTAATAATATTAGAAAAAGATTTTAAATATTATTAAGGGAATTAATAATATTGGTAACCAATTATGATGTTATTAATTAACATCAGTAGGTGAGTTAATTATTAGAGGGATAATAATATTGGCACATAATTAATATATGGGGGATATTATCTGTTTAGCCAACGCATTGGTAAATATTATGCTATGTGTTTAAATGATAATTGATTTAGGTAATTTACGTAAAGCGATTATGTGTTGTACTAATTTTTAGGCCAATATTTTAAATGTTAGGTCTTCAAGAGGAATTTAAATTAAACAACGTAGACATAATTCGCGCACCAGGCAAGTTCCTTAACCTTACTCATATTATTATTGAGCAAGTTACCCTAACTTATTTTGATATTACAATTTATTTCGTAATCAATATTATTGTTATTCGCACATGGTGCCATTGAATTTATATTCCATTCTTGAATTATGAATTATTTGAAGTTCTTACCTTCATGAACTAATTAAAAGGGAAGTCTAAGTCATTTGTTCGGCTAGACATATATGCAAATTATTTTAAAAACTATCTGAACCATGGGGGTACGGATTCTTAAACTGAGGAGAACAACCCATAATGGGGAGTAACCTAAGTATCAAATAAACGATACATACAGAATAAATGTTATGCATACACATAGAGTACGAGAGACTGATCCCCTCAAGTACAGTTCTGGACATGTAACCTAAGAGGGTCAATCAATGGACTGATTCCTCAACAGACGTTCATGGTCTATTGGACCATTCAGCATTTCAATGAATCAATTATTATTCATTATTCGAGTATTGATCATATTGTTCGGATATTTATTTCCTGAGTTCATTGAATCATTCAATTATTATTCAATCATGACATACCTCATATTATTCGTATAAAACTTGCTGAGTAAGCTAGTTGCTCACCCTTGCTATGTCGTGAAATTTTATTGCAGCTAAACCTGAATGTTCAAATAAAGATAAGGGAAAGGGGAAGATAAACTCGTAGACGTGCTGGGGTACTAAATGTCTACTGTTATATTTTGTTTAAGTCTGATTACATGTAACACGAATCCTATTGTATATATTAAATTCGTGATGTATTTTTGATAAGGTTTCGTACCTTGGGACTAGTAGTTAACCCTTTTGTATAAACAACATATGTTTATTTTCCGCAATAGATATTGTGTGTTGTTTTGGGATGTGTATATGACAGAGTAGTATTAGATCGTGAGCATTGAGTTTGAGGTACTAGTACCCGAATTTGGGGGCGTCACACTAATTACTCACCCTTGCTATATCATGACCTATATTTCTGCTAAGCCTGAGTGTTCCAAGAAAGACAAGGGCGAGAAAAAAGACAAAACTTAGGAATTGTATGCTAATAGTTTAATAGTTTAATATTTAATTAAATGTTGTAAATCTTTTAGGAACCTTTAAGATATGTATTGTTTATGTTAAGGTTAGAAGACCTTGGGATTATATTACCTTTTTGTAAGGAACAGTGATGTATTATTCCGCTAAGATTAATGAAAATTATGTATTTAGATGTTATTATGTATTGGATTTTGAACACTAAACTCGAGGTTATGGAACCCGAATTTGGGGGTGTCACACATAACATCCGCGATATCCACATTATCTGCATCATTCACGACATCCAAAACATCCACACTATTCGCGTCATCCGTCATGTCCGCAATATCAACATCATCTTTATCACCAGCATTATCCTCATTATTTGCATCATCTGCATTGTCTTCATTTTCATCAATACTTTTATCATCTTTATCATCTAACTACTGCAACGGTAAACCTCAATAAGCATAAAATCTCTTGTTCATCATCATCATGACTGACATCAAATCCAACTCTTTCAAACTTCACTATCTTTATTTATTATACCAGTACGACTAATCCCCCTCTACCTTGAATCTAAGTAACCTAGCTCATGATACCACTTGTTGGGAATGAAGTCATCGTAAACCAAACAATATAAAATAAATAGAGAAAAACAACACAAGATTTAACGTGAAAATCCTTAAAGGGAAAAAAGGCCAAACTTCAAATCTCCGTTGTCATAATAATAATAGGCTTACAAATTCCTTCCAAATTTTATACCCTAAAACTTGAGGTTCCACAATACCAAAATATAACTTTTTTGCACGGACTAAAAGCTGCAAAACCCTCCCTCACACGGTACAACTCTTTTTGCACGGAATATAAACGTTATAAAAAACCCTCTCCCTCACACAAACCAAAAATCCCTTCACATCTTCTTTCAACTCTTAAGATGCTACACGATATTTTGTTAAGCTACCCTTCATCAGTTAAACATAAGACTCTATTTATAGAGTACTCACAACTTTCTTCTTTCTATTTAAAATAAGACTCTTTCACAGTAATACTCTTACAAAAATAAGATTTATTCTCACAATAATACTCCTATTTGTGGAGGCATTTTCTGATAGCAGTGTTTGATTCTATTTTTACGATTACCATTTGGAACCAAAAAAGACCTGGTTCCACACATATGAGACATGCAGAAGGTATGGGATGACTAGTTCACCACGGAAAGCGAATTCGATCCTATAGTTGTCTTCTTTGTTCGAGAAATGCTTAGTGGAAAGGGACGCTAGTCGGCTCGGTAAAGTTATAGGCCCCAATAAAAACGATCCAGAGTGATTCCTCACCTATCTTAACAGGGGCCTTTTCTAGGTTTTTCTGAGTGTTAAAATGGTAGATTTTTCATTTGCCAATGAATTCCCTGATTCGGTCAATAATGAGATTCTTGGCTAGAGAAAGGTTCTGTGACATGGACGCCCATCCCGACTCAGTCGATCGGTTGGCCCACCTAACAAATGATGATATTTTTGATCAATTTGATCGAATTTTGAAAAGTCTTTCTCACTATTCAGAACAGTGGAACTTTCGATCAAGCTATTCTTGCCTCCCCCGTTTGGGCTCTCATAATAGTACTCCTATTAAAAATAGGACTTCTTCCTTTCCATATCAGCAATTCGTTTTCGAATAGGATTTTAGGAGTATCCCAACACAACTATAATGGTGATAAATGTTAATTTTACCTAAATTTTGTAAAACTATACGAGGGGACAAGCCGCGTGAGTAGGAGTGTTCATTTTGTTCGGGTATTTCGAGTTTATGGGTATACCAAATCGGACTAAATCGACCAATTCGATACACAAAAGACTAGTTCGGTACTTGTCTGGTATACCGGGTGTACCAGTTACGGTACCGGTTATGGATTTCAAAGGTTCGGTATTAATCGTACCACACCGGTATACCGATAACTTTACTAGCAGTGAAAAGGGCCCCTTTTCGATCGAGAACACCATTAAGCATAAAAAACAATTGCCGACTCCAAAATCCACTTTCTTTATCTGCATATACATACATACATATACAACAACTCAGATGCTTCGCTGACTCAATTTCCTCACCTGAAAACATGGATTCTTTGTTGCTGGACCCAGCGGAATCGTTATTATTGGAAGATTTTGGATAGAAAATTGATTTGATACAGAGGATCCGAGAAGTCTACACCGCTGCGTTCATCCTCGATGACCCCTCTACCGGAAGAAATAGAAATCAAAACCCACCATTGTGGCTGTGAAATTGATACAGATATGTGGTGTGGATCATATGCTTTGTTTGTTTGGTATTTACTCAACACTTTTTGAAAGTCAGGAGTAAGAAACTAGATACAAACAATCTTATCTTTTGAGGACAGTAGAAATTATTAAAGGTGAGCTTGTGAATTCCATTTTCTTTTGTTGACCATTGAAGTGGCATGTAGTTTTGTCTTCATAAAATTAAACACTTGTCGGTATATTCTTGGTATAAACTGGTTCGGTATATCAGTCCAACCGGTTTTAGTACAGGATTATTGATATAATTGGTTACCGGTCCAGTTCGGTACCAGTCCGATATTGTAAGACCCCGAATTTTATGAAATATAAAATTTAATTTTTCTTCATATATATTTTTCTGAAACAGTAAGTGGTTAAATCGATAAAGTTAAGAGTTAAGAATGTTATGTGCAAATTTTATTTTATCGGACAATATTCGTTTTGTCGGGGAATATTCGAGCCGTACGACGGCGCCGAAATAACAAATTATTGGTGGACCCCACAACGGAATATTTGTCGGATATAGAAAACGACAGAAGTAACCTTTTTAATAAAAATAGTCAACGATGCTAACTGTTAAAATACCGGTGATAAAATAATAGTAGCATACGGTAATTTATGGTATTTTACTGTAGCATGCGGTACTCTACAGTAGCACACGGTATTGCACAGTGTCTCATATTATTGACACCGTAACTGTTACGCATCATTTCATCAATAATTGTCATAGTTGCAAATATACAGTAATTAAATTAATAATAATCTGTAACGTGTTTATTACATTATTATTGAATTATTATTGTAGAGCTATTTGATTTTATATGCAGGACCCATAGGAAGAAAAAAAAATGTAAAAAAAAAAATATTAATTAATTATTATGTGAATAGTAACATGTGGACCCTATGTGGGGGCCACATGAATTGTAAATGAAATGTGTTTTTGCTGGAAAGTTTCCTGGTTGGTGAAGGAAGGAAAGGCAGCTACGCTGTTTTTGTAGACAATTTAGGCTGGCGTGCAGCACGCCAGCCACCTACCACTACACAGTAACTTATTTTCTCCTATAAATAGCTTGCTCAGCTGAATAGAAAAATCACACCTAAAACATAAAATTTTTCTATAAGAATTTTATGAGTTTTCTCTGAGAATAGTAAGGTTATTTTGAGAGTTTGAAAGCCAAAAGGAGTGCAGAAATTTTTCAAGCAAGTCTTTTATTAAATAGTAGTAATTTTATAAATTCCTATTTTTCACGATATTCACAAATCTTCCTTTAGAAGACTCATCTTTGAGAAGATTCATTTTTAAAAGCTTTATTTTGAAATATTACTTTAAAAACTATTTTAAAGTAGTTATATTATACTACAAAAATTATGTTAAATATATATAATTTTGATAGTTCATAATATATGAATTATCATACGCCTTGAAATTTATATGTGGTAATTACTAATTTTATTAAAAATATATATAGGTTGATCAACCTCATTTAAATCAATATCCAGTCACGTGTTAAGGTAAGGAATATTATTCTTTTCACACTCTTAAATTTACTACTGTAAGGAATACCATTCATTTCATACTCTTAAATTTACTGTGGTAAGGAATATCATATTCTTTCATCTTCTATTATTTAAACTTACTACGGTAAGGGGTATCATTCTTTTCATCATGCTAAATGGATATTATTTTCTTTCTTACTGGAAGGGATTATCATTCTTTGATTCTCGAAAATAATATCGTTTCTTTCTTGTGCCATTTATTTCCATGTATTAATTTGTGGGAATAACCTTACGGCGCGGTTTACCGCCTGTTGGTGAATAACCTTTTGTATTCATTCCTTATTAATCTCTGAGAATAACCTTACGGCGCGGATTACCGCCTGTTTGGTGAATAACTCTTCGTATTCAAATTGATGGGAATAACCTTGCGGCGCGGATTACCGCCTGTTGGTGAATAACCCTTTTTATTTGTCTCGTGTGGAAATAATTTGTCTACACGAATTATCACATGACACTTTTATTCCATATTCGTAAGTGATATCATTTTCCTTTATACTCATAAGGGATACCATCTTTTTCATCTTCCTTTATTCAAACTTACTATGGTAAGGGATATTAATTTCCTTCACCTTTTGTTAATCAAACCTGCTACGGTAAGGGATATTATTTTCTTTCATACACCTAAATCGAAACTTATTATGGAACTATTGCTTCTATAATTCCTGAAAATATTATATGTTCCATAATAGTTGAATTTCATTATTTCAACTGAACCTTCCTATTTTCTGAACCTTTCTATTGAACTGTAACCGTTATTCTGAACTGTGGATCTTGAATATCATTTTTTAAATTTCACTCCATATCATGTTGGCAATTTGGACATTATTTGAATATGCACAAAGTAAACTTCCGATACTTATTGTTTATCCTGTTCTTCTGTTCATCATTTGTATCACTGTTATTTATATTAATCATCAAGAATCAAGCTGTTGTGAATATCTGTGGCCGGGGGCACAGATGTGATATAATTGTTGAACAGATGATAGGTTAAAGGCGATATACTAGGTTAAAGGCGATACATCTGTTCGGTGTCTTTTATGGCACGTGGTGAATGTTTTCTTTGGCCCGTAGTGCAAAGATGAACTGTTGGTTGGTATGATTATGACCAAAGGCTGAATCTGGTATAATCATGACCGTTGGTGTTATATTAAATGTCTTTGGCCCGTAGTGCAAAGATGAACTGTTGATCTGCATGATTATGACCAGGAACTGTGAAGTTGTATTATCTTGACTAATGGTATTTCAGATGATAAAAGTTGATGATATTTTTACAAAAAAGAGAAGCGAGTGGACATTATAGTCTGCATTATTCTTCTAATAGATTGCTTATTCCGCTGCTATTATTGATCTAAACATTGTTTAAGAATTTAACTACAGTTTTTGATATAAACCTTGTAGTCTATTGTATTCAGAACTCAACTGTTGAAGGCTAATGATAATTTATTCGTCATTATCTTAGTCATGATATTTCTTACTGGGCTATTTGAGCTCACCCTTTCTTTTGTTCCATTGTTTTTCAACAGAAGATGAAAACGTAACAGGGTCTAGCTGGGGGATGGAGTGAGAGTCCGAGGAATAGCTGTCGTAGTCTTCACGTGTTGTAAAATAGTGTGGCAATAATAGTGAAGACTTAGTTGTGTATTATTATACACTGTATTGTTGTACGTTGTGCTTTGTTGTAATAATTTTGTTGTAGTCTTTTGACGACTCAAGTTTGGACTGTGTGGGCTCCGATTTGGAGGCGTCACAGATATTGTACTGATACCTACCTCTAGCCACGAGTATTTGTATGTGTATAAGATAATGTATCTAAAAACTCCTAAAAACTATTATATTAAACTTGTAGGGTATATGTTAGATAATTTCTAGGTATCTCCTTTTTTCACTATCATTAATTCTTTTACTTTTCTGATCATTAATCCTTTTTTACCTCTCATTTATTTTATCATTAATTGTTGTTTTTCCTTTCCTTTGAACAGAGAAACTCTATACGAGGATTTTAATTGAGTTCTTCAAATATTGCTAGCTAGGGGGTTCAAGACGCTCAGAAAAAGGTTGGCAAACTCCATAAATTCTTGTTTTCCTCTTAGTTTGCCACCAAGGGTTGATGAATCCCTCCTCTCTTTATCAATTATTGTTATTTATATATATATATATATATATATATATATATATATATATATATATATATAATTATTATTTCGAGATGTTAATATGGAATTAACCTTATGAAATTGATTTACAAATTATGTTTTATGTTTACAAGCAATAGTATGTGTTGCAGTCGATTATAATCATAGGAAAATTATATGTTATGTGGAAAACATCACTCATTGGAACCGAAAAATAAAGGAAAATAATGAGAATTTCTTAATTTGATATTTGTTATGCATAATAACACTAAAAGTATATACACACATAATGTTAAGATTATGACATATTATTAATTATTAAAAAAATTAAGTGTTAAAACAAAATTACGAGTATATATTATATAATGGGAGAAGAGAAAGGTGACATCAGTGTCACAAATTCTTTTCCCCTTTTATCCCTATAAATTTAATTATTTAACATTTTTGTACTAATGTCACGGAAACTGATATATATATATATATATATATATATATATATATATATATATATATATATATATATATATTATAATGAAAAAAGAGAGAGGTGACATCAGCCTTAAGTAAGGATGACAATTTTCTTTATTCCCACGTTCAGCTCCGAATGGGATAGTTTTTTGACTCACTAGGAATGGAGTTACGAATAGAGAATTACCGAATAGTCATATATAAGGATGAAAAGGGCATAATATTTGCTTTCCCCATCTCAATTCCCGCCCCCACGCACCCCCTAATAATTACATATTAATTAAATTAATATTTATACTTTTATATATACATAATCAAAATATTTCTATATATATATGATTCAATATATTACTATTATTTTATTTTTGTTAATTTATATGTATGCAATAACACATGATTCATTTTATTATAAATATAATTAATTAAAATTAGATTTTTTTAAATTAAAAAAATCACAATTTATTAATACTCGCAATGATTTAAAAATTCCCTGTAAAGATTAGAGTGATTATTAAGTTTTAATCTATGTAGAAAATGGGGAGAATATTTATACGACCGAAAATGGGGAGGTGAGATGTGTATTCCTCAACCCATCCCCGCCATTGTCATTTTTAGCAATGAGGTTACGTCACAAATCTGATCCTTTCCCTGCAAGTTTTTTATTTTATAATTTTGTCCTTTTTGACTTTTTTGATCTTTCAATTTTATCCTTCAAATTTAATAAAATTACTATTATATCTTTATAGTAATTGCATAAACAGTCATAGAGACTAATTTTAATAATATATTATAATACTAACGTATCATGTTAGTGTATCAAATTTTGACTTAAATTATATATATGCATATTGGGTATCTCATTCATTCGGAACCTTTATTCTCTTTAAATCAATAAGAAGAAAAAGAGGGAAAACGAGAAATAATCAATAGGATGATTATTTCTTAAGTCATTTTAATAATTACTATATGACCAAATAATAATTACTACATAACTAAATACATGTACATGAATTTAACCATATATGCTCCAAGACATTTCTAAATATATTCATGTACATACATGTATTATGAACTTATACATTCATGTACCGACACAAATTAATAATATTAAATCAAGTTTATATATTTAACACTCCCTCTTAAGCTTGATTTACTCTATATTTGAATAACTCAAAAATTTAAGGGCCTTCTTGAAAATCTTCACAATGTCGTAAAATCTTTTGATTTTTCAATTCCTTCAAACACAAGATTCTCTTTTGTCATCTCTATTGATGTAATGGCACAAATAATTTTCTTGGCATACTTAAGTCTTCAACACGTTGAAATAGTTTCATCATTTTTGCAATTTCCTTGTAAATCGTAGGAATCTTCTTTCTTTTCTTCACTTTTCTGCATTGATATTTATTCTTCACACATGCTCATGCTCCTCCAAATTTTTGGAATCATCATTTAATTTTATCCTTTACATCAACAATTCCACAAAATTTGGACATATCTACTAACTGAATGCTGCCTTTTAAAACATTTGAAAAACAATTTTGAACAGGAGATGGAGTTACCTAAAACACAGAATAGCTCATCTCCAATGACTTGTCATCTGAACTTGAGTGTTTATCAATCTCTTTCTCATGCTTTTCTTCTACATCAACTTGAGTACTTTCTTCAAAATCCTTCTTTTCATTTTCAACTTTCGCGCTTTCATCAGTACAAATATTTTGTCTTTCTCTTTCGAGATGTCTTCAATTTTTTTTTTTTCATTTTCTTCTTTCTCAAATTCATCAATTTCTTTCAAAAGTATCTCATCTTCTTCCAAATATCGTACCCAAGACTCTTCAAGTAACAGTAAATCTTTATAGTTATTGCAAATAGATTTAAGTTCATTCCATAATTAAGGTAGATAATCAAAACTTGCAATACGCTTTCAAACTTCTTCATGCATTACTTCTTGCAAAATCTATCTTGCTCTTTCTTCTTTCATTTCTCGAACTCTTTTTGAAATACACTTTTCTGGATTTGCAATGACATCTCGTATACACTGCAAGCTCCAAGATATGCTCGAATCCTTATACTTCAAATGTTATAATTTGTAAACACTAATTTGTCACTAAACCTAGGAAACATCATTTTTCTATAATTCACCTCTTCAAAAACGCTATCAATATGATAACCTTTGTGACGAGTTTTAACTCACAGACTTCTTTTTCAAATTTATTTTGAACTAGCACATTCTCTAGATTGCATTCTAGAGCTCTCACGCGCACACTTTGCACTTACGATAACACTAAGTCATCTCAATTTGGTCATCTACTCTCCCTTGTCGTCACCTTGGACAACTTGTCCAAAGCTTAGAAGTACCTTGTAATTAACCTGACTCTGATCGATACCACTTTGTTAGAAATATATGGAAGATGATAAATTATAGCGAAGTGAAGAAGAGTGTTTAAACCTTAAAATACTTGATTCAACTCACTTTCTTAAAATGACTCACATACGAAGACTATTTATAGGGCTCCTAGGACACTTCTAGAGCCACTTTAATAATTACTACATGACCAAATACACGTACATGAACCTAACCATATATGTTTCAAGGCACTTCTAAATACATTCATGTACATGCATGTATAATGAACTTACTCATTCATGTACCAACACAAATTAATAATATTAAATCAAGTTTATATATTCAACATATTTACACACAAAGCACACATTAGTACATATTGCATCTTTTTACCTGCACCTCCTTGAAATTAAATAACCTAAAACCCACATCCTAATTACTCCATTATATACTCGCATGTATGCATACTTCGAGGAAAAAGTACCCTCCGCTTTATTTCTGTGCTGTTTCTAGTAATCGGCTTGCGGATTCAACCACTCCGGCTCGAAAACCTCCAGCCTAGAAAGTCTTGAGAGCATCACTGGATATGTTGTACTTGTCATCCCTCTTTTGTACTAGCTCCGGATTCGTTCACCGTTTGTGGTGACATCATTAGTGTCGGTCTGCCAAGTGCCCCAAAACTTGCATAAATTTTGGGGGTATTTTCAAGTTCAGGTCTCACAACCATTTCTGGGACCCGGGGATTTATCCAGAGGCCTGATTTGATCTAGAGAACAATTATATTCATTTTTTGTTACTACAACTTTAAAATTACAATTATTATACTCTCTCTGTCTCAAATTATTAGATTATTATTGACTTTTTAAATACATTTTTAAACTTAAAATTAAGATAATTCATTAAAAAATATATATGAAATAATATACTTTTTAGATAGTTTGTAATACTCATTATTGTATTGAATAAAACTAATAGAATATGTGACACCCTCAAATTCAGATACATGTACCTCGAATCTAGTGCTTCACGATTCAACTCATACAACATACTAATAACAACTAAATGCGGAATAATAGAAATATTTACATTGAGTTAACATAAATATTTGCGTCCTAAGTCTCGCAACCGTTACTACTACATGACATCGCTTAAAATAACAAGTACTAACACAAGTCTTAATACAATACAGAATAAAATTAACTACTACATCTCAATGAGGTTACTCGACAACTTTACCTTTGCTTTTATCCTTTCCCGAGCCGATGCCTTGCTCAGACTTAACTGTAACATTTAAGGGAAGCCAGAGTGAGCAAAGAGTTTGCTCAGTAAGTATAAAAATAATAAAATTAAGCATTCATGTGTAGGAATTCATATATCAAGGTATGTAATAATAATTAATAGCTCAGGAATTTAGTAAATGAATTGTGAACAATGTAAATGTCAAAAGTTTCCATATCTGATCATTTTTAAATTTGAAAAGTCACTACGGACCAAATGATTTTAAAATAGATTTGATGTTTTCAAGTTAATGAATAATCAAACTGAGTGGTCACTATGGACCGTGAACACATACAAGGATTAACAGTATTTTACCAACAATTCACAATATAAACGAAGTACAATAGGTGATCAGCCTAAAGTATCCTATGTTATACATAACACTTAGACATGTTGTTCGTGTGCGTGTCGGTTCCCTGACATAAAGTAGTTGTTCATTTCAGCACACTATAAAAGTCCTCACCAAGGCAATTGGTTTGTATAGCTTTCTCAAGAAAATATGATTGATTAACAATTGATCTTATCATTGGTCTAGCCGATACAAATGGCATAGACATATTTCTCAACATAATTAGGAACAATTAATACGTTCAATGTCCGCAAATAGGGTTTGAATAACTATTCAAGAGTATAACCATGATTTAAATCAAATCTCAAAATTAATAATTCAACATTCATGGATATAGATAAAACATAAATTATTTCATCGATTAATTCTACTTGTACGAGAAATAAAAGTACAAGTTAAAGTATTTGCTTGAATCGTCAACTCTATCTGAGTGTAATTCCTTATCCTTTGAACAACTTATACTCAACATATTCATTAAACGGTTAATTTCTATTAACCTTCACGTAATAATCTAGTAGATTTGACTTACAAGTTTTATATAATTAGGACTCTCAAATCATTACACATATAATTTAAAATAAAATTATTTGTTTGTACATTATTGTCTCTCACTTTCCTTATTTAATTTATTCAGTAATTATTTCAAATAAAATAACACTTAGTATTATTCTATTTATTTCATTATCCTTTATCATCTCTTAATTATTCACAACAAAATGTTTTCACCTTATTTGTTTATGACTTATTATAATATTATTTGATCACACATTATTAATTCACAAATAAAATAATTTAAATTATCATTTTATTTGTTTAATTCCCAATTAGAGTAACATTTACCCTTATTTTAATTTAATTATGTTTCATTAGTACACAATTAAAATAATTCTTAATATTATTTTAATTGTTCATCTTTTAATAATTCACAATTAAAATAATTATTAACATTATTTAATTACTTATTCTTTATTGATTTACAATTAAAATAATTATTAATATAATTTTAATTTTTTAACTCTCATTAATTCACAATTAAAATAACCTATAATATTATTTTAATTGCTTATGTATTATTAATCCACAATTAAAATATCCTTTAATATTATTTTAATCGTTTAAAGAAATATTTAATGTTAAATAATCTTTATTATTAACTTACAAATAAAATCATTTTTAGCTATTATTTTATTTGTTTAATGTTATTTTAATTAACTCACAAATAAAATAATTTTAAAATATTATTTTATTTAATTCACAAATAAAATAATTTTAAATTTTTTTTTAATATTGTTTAATTAACTCACAAATAAAATAATTTTAAATTATTATTTTATTTGTTTAATATTATTTTTCTTAACTAACAAATAAAATAATTTTAAATTATTATTTTATTCGTTTAATATTATTTTAATTAACTTAAAAATAAAATATTTTTTAATTATTTTATTTGTTTATTTTTACTATTATTATTATTTTGACCGGCTCGATCAACTAAACTTTTTGACCGGCGCTGCAGTACCCAAATTAACACATGTGGCGGTGCTGCAGCGCCCATCCTACAGAAACAAATTTCAGATTTTTATTTTTCTACTCCTTTTGATTCAATCCTTCATATCTTGCTCATTTTACATTCAAATGAGCTCAAATCAGTTTTGTTATTTCATAAACTCATAACTTTACAACATTCTAATTTTTATATTATTTAAAAAAATATTTATTTAACCAAATTTATTGGTTTTTCAAGCTAGAGTTCCATTTTGACATTCTTTACAAGAAAATTCGCTATAAATTCATTTTATCTCCATTTTCGTTCGTTCCACTTGAAATATTTTTGTATTTCATAGATCTATAACATGCAAATGCGCAACACATTTTATTCCAATTTTACCAAATTACATATTTTTAACTAGTATACTTAGGGTTGTTTTTAGCTTACATGCATTTTTCTTGTTCATTTAGACCTAAAACACTTACAAACACATACATAGCACATAATCCTTCCAATAACCATCCTTATGCCTTCGAATTCTTCATGGTCCCCACACAAAATTTTCTCCCATAACCAAGCATAAATATTTACACTATAAGCTTAAATATATAACTTTTAACTAGGAGCTAGGGTTTAAGAATTTTATACCTCTTAGATGATTTTCTTCTCTTAGAAATAAACTTGTAGTAAGCCTCCACCTTTTCCTTCCTTGCTAGACTACACTTAAACCACACTTTGGCAATAGTTCCCCTTAGGTTTTTTATTTTCTCTCACTTTCTCTCTTTAGCTCACACTTTGTAAATTTTAACAACCTTTGTAAATAAAATAAGGTGAGCCTATTTATAGGCAAATTCCATATACTCATACATATACTAATACATGTATAAATACATGTATAAAATACACCCAAATAGGTAATAACCATCCACCAATTTATTAACTATAGGTTATTCAAAGTTTGATAACTTAATCCACTTTAATCATTCCTTCCTTCATAATGACCCTAAATTAAAAAATATATAGGATATATATATAGGTCATAATGGGAGTTGTAATGTCCTAGAATTTCCACATCTTTATTAATTAAATTATTAATTTAATTTTCAACGAGTTAGTTTTACGAGATTATTTAAATCTTTTTATGTGATTAATTAATTATGTGATTAAATAATTATGTAATTAATTACTAAAATTAATTAAAGGGGGTCACTAATATGTTATTAAATTAGTGAACAAACCCTAAAGTTTCAATATCAAAATAATTGATAAGTTTCCTATTATTTAAATATTCAATTAAATTGAATATAATGAGTGAATTAAATATAATAAATTAATTAATATGATTATTAATTAATGTAAATAATGTGAAATATTAATAATAATATTTATTAGTCCATTTAGTAATTTAATACTAATGGGTTAGAATATTTAATTATTTATTCAATTTAATTATTTATTTAATCATGGATTGAATAATTAATGTATAAATTATTAAATTAGCCCAACATGGGTCAATTAGTAGCCCAAATGTAGAATAATAAAATTTGACAATTTAGTAGCCCAAACAATTTAATAGAAGCCCAATTGGTATTTTAAATTAAAGCCCAATGATTGGCCCACTTGAAAAATACTTAAATTAACTTATTAATTATTAAAAATGAAAATGTGTCAATAATTTTGGGACAATGAAAAGTCCATCAGCCGAGCATACATGTGAGTGAGGAGAAAGAAAATGATTTTTTTATTTTCTTTTATTTATTTATTTAATTAAAGGTTGCTTGTTTTGATTTTTGGGAAAGTCTTTTCCCACAAAATCCTCACCAACTTAGTATGGGCTAGCTTTCTTGTGTAAGTATCATTGTTATCTCATGATGGCAATTTTCATATATATAGATTTTATATCTCTCCAAATTGTAAGTATACTTACAATTTAGGAGCTTGTATTGGTCATTTCTTTTTCTTCCATTTTCCAAGCTAGAGAGAGTTTGAGAGCAAAATATTTTGAGAGAGAGCAAGAGAAGGAGAAGGAGTGCTAAGCTAGTTTATGTCTTCAAGATTCACAACATACTTTGGGAGAAAAGAAGAATAGCCATTAAATCAAGGTAATAGTTATTTTTAAATAAAGTGTTGTTTTTAAATTAAATAAATCATCATGTTAGTATAAACATGTTAATATGGTTATTAATGTGTAGTGGTAATATTTATGCCATGCTTGAGTTTAATATGTTTGGTTTGTATTTTGGTATATTTTATATGCTAAAATATGTATTTAGTAGTGTGTAAACAAGTTTTGAAATATATTACCAAAAATATTTTTATAAAACTTAGGTTTGATGTTCTAATATTATAGAACATTAAATCATGAGAAAAACAAAGTTTGAATCACTCAAAATGGAGTTATATACAAAAAGTTATGATTTATGGTAGTTTATGTGATGTAAAAATTTTTATAAAAAAATATTGATATTAAATCATGAAAAATTAACTTTTCATGTTATAAATTAATATAAGATGATTGGTAATTTTTTTGGATTTTTACTTAGTTAATTATTGGTTGATTAACATTAAATTAAAGAAAGTTAAAACTAAGTTAATAATTATTTATTATTTAATTATAATTAAATAATAAGTAAGTACAATTAGTTATTATTTATTTTAAATAATAACTAGAGTTAATTAATTAATTTCTATTTAATCAATATTAAATAATAATTAAAAAGAGATTGAGTTAATAAAATAAATTGAGTTTAATTAAACAATTATAATAAGTTGTTTAAAGGTTTAATAAGTGTCCAACACTTAAGAAAAATATTTTCTAACTTATTAAATTATTAACCTAATATGATTGAGGGTCTATAAGGTTAATAATATTGTTTTGACTAATGTAATTTATGTGTTAGTACTTATGTGGTAAATAAGTTCGTTATTAAGCGTATAGTTATGCAAATACGCCGTACTAATTATTAGACCGACTTTATTAATGTTAGGTCTTTCAAAGCAAGTTAGTTAAAGCTAGACAATTATTGTAGCTGAGCAAACAGGCAAGTTCTCTAACCCTACTCAATTATTATCGTTGAACAAGTTTCCATACTTGTATTTATTGTTAAAGCTTGAAGTGGTTTAATTATTTAAAATTATTCCACATCCATATTGCTTATACAATCGCACTTAGTGCATTTGAAGCTTGTTAGTTCTTGATTCATGAACTGTATTAAAAATGTCTGAAGCTAATAGTTCAGCTAGACATTGCGTTTCTAAATTTAATAACTTGAATACTTTTAAAAGCTTATCCAAACCATTGTTGGGTGCGGATTTCTTATGTTAAGTCTGAGAATTGAACAACCCTAAATTAGGGGATTTTGTGTCGGGAAACCGACTTTGGGCGCCAGTGACTAAATGTAATGCATATACAGCGGGTTGAATAGGCTGATCCCCTTGAAAACCAAAAAACTCAAAGGGTCAGAGGAAACTCTATTATACCCTAGTTAGTTCAGGGTCCTTAGTGACCACTCAGCATTTTAAGATTCAAATATTCTGTTTATTAAAATTTGAATCCTGTTTCATTCACAATTGTTATATCTATTGTTGAATCATTGATGATATTTCCCATTCATTCATGATATATTAAATCTTTATGATTGTTCTAAACTTGCTGAGCAAACTAGTTGCTCATTCTTGCTATATCATGAACCATTTTTCAGATAATCCTGATTGCTCAAAGAAAGATAAGGGAAAAGGAAAAGCCAGAGCTTAAATTAGCTTATGCATGCTAATTAGATCTTTAATTATGTATTTACGGTTGTTAAACCTTTTGTAATTCCTTGTGATAGGAACTGTTATTATGTTAAGATTGATAGACCCTGGTATTGTAACATTTTGAAGGGAACCAATATGTATTATTCCGCGATATTTAAATGCAATGTATGTATTTAATTGTTAGTAATGTGTTGAATAGTGAGAACCAAACTCGAGGTTATGGAACCCGGATTTGGGGTCGTCACAGGAGTGCTTTATTATTTATTTATTTATGCTAGTATTCTAGAAAATGAGTCATTAATTTGGGACACTCAATTGGATCATGATTTGGACTTCTCATTGGACTTATAATATTTCATCTTGGGCTAAATACATGGACCATTAATAACTCTCTTAGTGATCTTACTATTAATTCCATTATTGGACCAACTATCTCATATATTGGCTAACTAATAAATTCTAACAATCCATACATACATGGACTTTCTAATATTCACATTAGGTTTAATTTAATTACCCTCATTAATCCATTTCATTATTTAATCATCTCATAATTAATTGATCCGTCTTAACCATTATGCCACACAAGGTATATTACATAAGCTTAAATTAATTATAAATTTAAGCTCATCATCATCATCACTTTATTTATTATTTATCACATATTTAATTCAATTTAAATGGAATTATTAATACTTATAACATAATACATAAATGTATGAGTACACAAATAAATTTTAAAATATTCTTATTTTCTCATTAATAATAATAGTACATTTTTCTTGATTATTACAAAATTCATGTTAATTTTGAACATAAAAATATATTAAATTGATTTCAAAAAATCAATAATAGACTGGGAGTACATAGTACTACAAAGTAATTAAAAATTAATTAATTAATTAATTAATACCTCATAAGCATGAGAATGTCATAGCTTCTGTTCCCCCGGAGGAAGAGTTTCATATATTTTGTCAGACACCATATATTCCACCCCTGTATTCAAAAGATTAAAAAAGAAAAAAAGTCACCGACAATATTAGTCTCTAACATGAACCACCTTAGCACCATGGAAGTCCCCAAAATAATTAAAATAGTACTAGCACTTGTCTTCATCCAAATTTATTTTTATGCCTGAAAGAAACACATATCAGAAGATTTTGAATTCAAAAATATTTCAAACTGTCATAGAAGGTCTTATATTTATTTTAGAAGGATCAATTGATCAGTATATAAATAAATGATTAAATTACCGATGAGACGGCGTACGAGTCGTCTGTATCATAAACGGCACACTGGAGAAAGTCCTGATTGAGGCGAGTCACATAATGGTGAGTTTCAATTTGGCTAGTCATATCATCACTATACAAGGCAAAGGTACAAACCTGCTAGTTCATTTGCTTGATGGGCTTAAGGGACTGCATCATTTGACACCCTTTGTCTAACATGTGCTGTTCCATAGACCTCGGCTCCCCCTGCGGTATCGGCTCCCCTCCGCCGCTCTGTCTGTGCAACGTCATCAGCCAGAAAAGAAATATAGCTACAAGTTATTAACAAAGGGTATTTTTTGTTTATATTTTTTGATCTTGTAAAATGGGAGTTTTGATTTTTTATAGGAAAAGGAAGATAGATGTTTTTATTGTAGGGTTTTGTTTTGGTGCATGGGGGATGGGAAAATTGGTGAAGCTTTAGGGACACTTGTTATGGTTGGTTTTCCCCCTTTGAGACACGTTGGAATTTATTTTTAGCTATAGCTGGTCCATGTAGATATACAAAAGAAATGACTTGCCAAAAATGAAAAGTATCTCTATAAACGAATTTATTTAAATTTAATACTCCCTAAATATTCCCAATTATAAGTTATTGACCACCACACCCCCAACCGGCCCCAACCCCACCCCAAGTTTTGTAAATTAATTTTTTTTATTGTATATATATATTATTTGATTTTTTTTGGTAAATAAATTTTAAAAGGAAAAAACGCACAACAAAAAGAAAATGGAAATGAATTTATCATTAAATGTTGCTTCTATAGTGAAAATAAATGTAACCTTTTATATACCCTAATACTCTATATATATTAATTTGTTGTAGTAATTTATAACGTGATAGAAATTTAATTTATTATTAGGCGACTTTCACATGGCCTTTTGTAACTTGAAAGTTACTATTACTTTATAAATGAGTAATTTAAGCTTTGGTGTGAAATGTGGGGATAATAACCATTCATTGAGTACTTACAAGTAACAAACGTAATATTCTCCATTGATAAAATGTGACAATATATGAGTTTCAATATTTAATTTATAATTTTCATGTAATTTCAAATAAGTTGGTGGAACAAATATCTTAAATATGTTTAAAAATTAGCACGTACATATTCTATCATCATGAACACTACCAAGATCTTTTACAGATGCAATTCGACCGGACTAGCTAGTTCACCACGCTTCTCGTGGACGTGTAAATAGTAGGAAGCAATGCTGCGAACACCAGATATATATATATATATATTTTAAATTATTTTTGTATCTAGCATTTAACATTTATATCCCAAGAATTCCAACCACAGAAGTCAATTGGCTAGCAGAGAATATTGTCTCAATATTACTTACTACTGAGACTAAAGATTGGCCGAATAGAAGTCATGGGCATGCAGATGTGGAGGAGGAGCCACTGTTTATTTCATTAGAAGAAAACATAGGGCTCTCACTTGACTTGAGCTGCTCATTGTACATGTCTCTGAGGGCTTGAAACTTGAAAAAATCATCGCCATAGAGACCAGAATTCAGGTTTAACTCTTGAATGATGATATCGCCTCTAAGCATGCTTACTACAGAAGACATGATTGGCCTAAGTGTCGGGGATGGTTTAGCGCATAATAGAGCTACTCTAATCATTCTCATTGCATCTTCCTTGTTGAAATTGGAATCCAACCCTGGATCCATAGGCTCCATCAAATTTCCATTTTGCCTGAGACAATTATACGTAGAATATAAGACTTCCATTTTGTAGTATAGCAGGAACCTGAAACAATTATATATACAGAAAGCGGGTAAGTGAAGAAAGAAAATTTAATTATAAAGCAGTCGAAGGCATGCAACGAAGTAATATAGTCTTACCCTATCAATCAATCAAGAAGACAGGATATAATTTTGGTTTGGACGATATGTCATGTTGTTCTTTTTAGCAATAATTTCAAGTGCAACAACCCATAGTAGTAATTGTTTACGTTCAGCACAACATCAAATTCGTGCAATCTTACTAGATTTGGGTGTCGTAAACCAGATATCATGCCTATTTCACTCACAAATTCACGGGATTTAGAAGAAAGTTGGTGAACAGCAATTATAGTATGCACCCTGCAATGTAATGGAATTGTCATAACCCCAAATATAAAGCAGAAGGAAAAATGACAAGTTGAATTTATTTAAGTAAAAAAAAATGAAGAATTAAAATGCTATATACCTAGCTTGTAAGCAGATAGATCGATCCAAAACCATCCTCCCCAATCTTGTTTGCAGCATCAAAGTTGATTTGTTGAAAGTTAATTAAATACGCCAATCTGCAAATCTAATCCTCTCAGCATGCCCTGCAGAAGAGTTAACATATATTAAGATGTTAGAATTCATCTTACAAACTGGTAGTAATCCTGAAGCTACAACTCTCACTGCAATGAATAACTTTGCTTCTCCTTCCGATACACAACAGGATAAAAATGCATGGACATTTTGTTTTATTTAGTAGCAATGTAACCTGGTTTTCCACATTTGTACAACTCAAGTTTGTAGAACAGAAAAAACATAAAAATATACTCGTTAGGAAGAGAGAGAGAGTACACAATTTAATTAGTTTACTCTCGTGAGTCAAATAGTTGGATTGAAAGAAGAATTTTTCAAATAATTTCAGTCACATCATCTTGGCTTACTATAAAGTAATGACCAAATTGTTGCCACTTCATCTAATATCGGGATGTGATGTAAAAACCTTTTTTGATTTTTTTTTTTTAAAATTACTTTCTTACGAATGTTTAGTTGATCTTTTAATATATGTGAAAATAAAATCAAACATTTCTCACAACACTTGAACACACTTTCAAAAACTTAAAAACAATTATTATTATTATTATTATTATTTTTTCTTCCCCTTCTCATTACAATCAATATGTATAAAATGTGCGTTTTCATACCCAAAACACCAAACACCACAAAGAGTTAATGTTCTAATACTTTGATAACGATACGAGTCCAAACCAAATTCAAAATTTTACTATCCAAAAGCAACAGTTCAGTCCTCTTAACATACCAAAATTTCACAAAAAAAGTCGTGACAAACTAATAATATTCTTGATAATAGAATTAACGCATTTATTTATTTCTTCAAAAAAAATCGATGTGAAATTAAGTGGATTCTTAGGACCTTTACAAGCAGAACGCATGTGCTCGTGAACAATCTTAATAAATCCAAGTTTAGGCCATACCAAGATCCTAATAATCAAGCCCGTTTTGGGTCTGTCTCACTTATACAAAAAATTACAATAATGATGTTGATGATGGCGATTATTATTATGATTAATGTTCTTGATTAATGCCTCAACTCTCAACTAGAAACTCAATAAAACCTTTGAAGAAGAACTATCCATTAGCTCACTTGATGATTCTCTCAATATTACTTGCTACAAGTACTGAGAATAAAGGTCGACTGGATAGAGGTCATGGGCAGATGTGGAGGAGGCGGCATTGTTTATGCCATTGGAAGAAGTGGTGCTCTCAGATTGGCTTGAACTCCTGATTTGCATCTCATTATACTTGTCTCTAAGGGCTTGAAACTTGAAAAAATCTTCACCATAGATACTTGAATCAACTTTTAACTCCTGAATACCAATATTGCCTTCAAGCATGCCCATTACAGAAGACATGGTTGGCCTAAGTGCGGGAGATGGATTAGTGCATAATAGAGCAACTTTGATCATTCTGGTTGCCTCTTCCTTGTTGAAATTGGAACCCAATCTTGGATCCACTAGATCCATCAAATATCCATTTTGTTGAGTAACAAGAGCCTAAAACAAGTATATACGTAAGGAAGGCAATAATGGAAGACAAACACAGTTCATTATTAAACTAAGACACTAACACGCAACGAAGTATTAGTAATGTAGTCTTACCCAATCAAGAAGACAAACATAATTTTCATTTGAACGATATTTCATGTTGTTCTTTCCTGCAACAATTTCAAGTGCAACCACCCCAAAACTGTACACATCTGCTTTGTCGGTCAAATAACCCCATAATGCATATTCTGGTGCCATGTACCCTCTGCAAAATAATATCAAATGAAAAATGTGATTTCTTACTTCTTAGTCATATGAGCTTTTGAGCGCCTCAAGTCCCACATAATCGTGAAAAACCACGGGATACCCACAAAAACTTATGCTTGAATTTTCCTGGTGCAAGGTTCTTATGGGGGTACATATACCAATGGGATACCCTTGATTTCATTAAAAGAAAAAAATTGGTTTATTTTTCACAAGCTTCTAAAAAGGGAAAAAATGAAGAAGGAATATGTCGACTAAAAAATATTTTCAAATAGAATAGAGGAAAAAAAAAACTCACAAACTAGCAAAAAAACAAAAAGAAAAAAAAAGAGCTCACATTGTTCCAGCTACTCTAGTGCTAATGTGTGTGTTCTCCTCTTCATCAAGCTTAGCCAAACCAAAGTCCGAAATCTTTGGGTTGAGGTCGCTATCAAGAAGTATATTAGTAGCTTTGATATCTCTATGAACAATTTTCAAGATTGATTCCTCATGAAGGAAAGCCAGGCCTCTGGCTATGCCAATACAGATTCTTTGCCTAGTAGACCAGTCCAAATCTAATCGGGATTCCTCTGGACCTGCAAGTGATTGATATACAAATAAATGGAATAGTCCAAAGATTCTGGCTAAGGATTCAAGGGATGAATAATAGAAGAAAAATAATGCCTTGTGGATGATCACTTGTCCCACTTAGTTTAACATAATATACATGGGGAAGTAAAAACTGAACTTACCGAACAGAGCCTGGGCGAGGCTGTTGTTCTCCATGAACTCGTACACTAGTAGTAATTGCTTAATTTCAGCACAACATCCGTGCAATCTTACTAGATTGGGGTGTCGTAAACCAGATATCATGCCTATTTCATTCACAAATTCACGGGTCCCTTGATTTGATCTGTTAGAAAGTTGCTTAACAGCAATTATAGTACCATCCAATAATATACCCTGCAATGTAAGGGAAATGTTTGTGAAGAACCTTTTCAAGTAATGCGCATCGATCTCCTATGTTACATGAACTCTTCACATTGCCTTGAAGTATCCGTGTTTGTCACTCTTCACTCGGTCAAAGGTATGGGTGCTGAAGGTTTTATTTTAGTGTAATAAAGTGACAAAATTGAGAAGTACCCATGTCGGACTCCATCTGAGTCCATGTAACTTAGATCATCTCCCATTATCACAACCCCAAATATAGAACAGGAAAAAAAAAGTGTGACAAGTTGATAAAAATAAAATAAAATTGAAATACAAAAGGTGAAGGATTAAATTGCTATATATACCTTGTAAACAGATCCAAACCCACCCTCCCCAATCTTGTTTGCAGCATCGAAGTTGTTAGTGGCAGCTTTAATTTGTTGAAAGGTAAATACACCAGTCTGCAAATCTAATCCTCTCAGCACTGCAGAAGAACATATGTTAAGATGTTGAAATGAATCTTACAAACCAAGTAGTAATTTTGCATTTTTATGAGTTATCTATCTTCTCAAAAGAAAAAAGTTTGTCTTTTTGAGTCAAAATATGACTTTATGAAATCCCTAAATCTAAAAGGTGGTCACCTTTACATGACATCCCCAAATCTAAGAGATGGTAACATTTACGTTACCAAGTGTAAATTCATTTGCTATATATCATTGTAGTCCATGGGGTAAAACTAAAGAACTATATAATCCTATATATATATATATGTAATTTTGGCTCTTCAATTTAAATCAAACAAATTGAACTACAACACCTTGCTCCCTTGACATTCGGCCTCCTAGATAGCCCTTCCACCAAGCAATACCTACAACTGTGACTATAAGGCATAATCCTATAGCCACAACTCCGACTGCAATGTATATTTTTCGTTTTCCAGTCGAAAGAGGCTTGAAATCTACAAAACAGGAGAAAGATGCAAAAGATATCATATTGAACACACAGTTCTGTTCATGGCCAGAATATTCGTAAATAGAATTCATTATTAAGTAGGGGGGAGAGCGAAAGAGAGAGAACGCTGCTGCACAGTATAAAGATACATGACAGTCTTTATACAGAGCAAAACTTACCAGCTTCCACAGAAATAGCAGATATCATAGGGCCATATGTTCCCTTCTCAGGGACAAGTGTTGTCCCTTTCCCAGTGTGAACAAGGCGAATTTGCAAAGTCTTATCCCTTACAAGTGCTTTAGTTCTGTATATATATGCCTTATCAACTCCTTGTGCTTTGCTTTTGATATCAAAATCCTTGAGTTTTCGTTCATCCTGGAGCAAGCTAATTAGTTAGAACGCAAATACACTTGCTCACACAAAATGAGTGAAATATCGATAGTGTTATAGTTAACCTGGACATAAACATCAAACATTCGTCTTCCAAGACTCTGAAAAGATTGATTGTCTCTGAATACTATCTCAGCAAAGTGAAGTTTTACAGTGTAGTTTCCATTTGCTAAACAACGACCATAGTAAGTGAGAGATAAGGGGGAGAGGCGAGCTTTCATGTACAATTCAGAGTCATTCATTGGGAGAACAGATATATTATTTGCTATATATTCAACTATAGATTCGTCAGGAAACATGAAGTGTCCTGTGCTACTAGTTCCCCAGTCGCTCCTAGAAGGAACAAAGTTTGCTGGACCTCCTCCGTCATCGTCTGCTTCAAAATTAATGTTTCCAATGGGAGTTTGGCTTCCACCACAATTAATATGCAGCGAGTACCTATCTATGAAACATCAAAATTTTACTTCTGTTAGATAGGATCAGATATACTAAAAAGGAAAGAGAAAACTTTAATCAAATTAAAATATCTAGAAGAAAAAAAAATACGTATGTTAGCGTGAATTATAGGATAGGAGATTACTTACCCTCTGAACAAGGAAAGCGGGTGAGGCAATTATTACCAAGTTCTCTGGTTTAAATCATACAGGGAAGTTAAGTACAAACCTAGTAAAATCTTATCATCTCAATATATACAAGTTAAAGGCTTACGAGTTGTTCCCTCCAGAATAGCTTCTGAACAAGTTTCTGATGAAAATAATAAAGTAAAGTTTCAGCTGATTGTGGATGGAGAAAAGAAATCATGTGGACTCTAGGACTTACTTACAGTGATTCCCGACAAGTTTGTGGCACCTCAGAAAAGTTATTGTAAGAAAGATCTATTTTTCTGCATATGAATTCCATCAGAGGGGCTTATATTGTTAATTGGAAACTAATGTAAAAAATCTATTAAAATTTAAATAGCAGAAATAAATTATGTAACAGAAAACACCCCTATCTATGGCAATAGAAACCAAATGTTTTAACATTCCCCGCCATTCTTTATGTTCCTTGTCTTTCAAGAGAATTAACCCTTAAAATCTTCAACACTCATCATGTTTTAGATCCCTAGTTTCCTCTATGAATCCGGTTAGCATGAAATGAACTGTATGGTAAGTTGGACAGTGGATCAATACAGTGCTGACACGCAGATAGAGAAAATACCCCTGGTCTGCGTGTCAACACTGTATTGATCCATTGTCCAACTTACCATGAAGTTAACTTCATGCTAACCGGATCCGGTATTATACTGGTATTCTGCTATAGGTTGCACAATTTTTTATTTTCATATCCTACGACAGAGATTCTGATACTACATTAATGTGTATATTAACATAATATTAAGCATGAACTGAAAAAATTATATGAAACTGATCTAGAGTGTAGTTTTAGTAAACTTACACTTTAGGATCTCTGTCAATCCACTGCGGAACACGCCCAGTAAGAAAATTACTAGTAAGATACCTGAGTAGCGCGCACACAAATTTATAGGGTTACCCACTAACATACACGGTATATCAAATCATAATGGCGAATAATATAGAGCTAAAGAAGATTCGCTGATGACTTCTGCTCTTCAAGATAACAGAAGTTTGACATCCAGCAAGAAATATTTATACATAAAGCATTTCCCAGCCATTTTAAATGTGGTAGCAAATGGTTCTCTCTGCTTATTTTTAATCTAAAACAAGTTTTAGTTAAAACTTAAAACTGAATATTGGACCATTCATGTGTGGCATCACACTAAGATACGTTATGACAAATGAATATCAAACAACTAGAAAGAATTAATTCCTACGCATGCAAGTTGAAAAGATCTTCCTCATTAAATTTTGATTGCTTACATATACGCCAGTTTTGATAGGCCTTGATGCTCATTTGGTATCAATCCTTCCAACTTGTTAAAGCTAAGGTCTCTGCCAATGAATAAAACAGAGAGCTTACACTTAAGAAGGAAACAGGAACACTAACTAAAATAGCATGTCGACATAACTATATAATTTCTTATTTTTAAGTTTCATTTACCTTCCAAGTCCGACTGTGTTTTCTTTATATCAGAACACAAATCTTTTTAATTAATTGCCAAAGTTTCCTCATCTTTGACAACTCCAAGTAGCTATCATGTTTTTCTTAAAATACTATAGAATATGGAACGGTGGTCAAGAGTCTACAAGCAAATATTAACTCAGCACAAACTTCATTTCTATTTATTCCCTCTTCTGTAGTCTGTACTAAAATTGTAACTCGCTTTGTACTATCCTTGTTATAAAGGGAGAGAGAGAGAGAGAGAGAAAAAGAAAAAAGAGGCAAATGGAAGTAGTAAAGTTACAGTGTGCGCAGTTCTTTCATTTGTGCTATATAAACAGGGATCTTCCCAGATATGTTACAGTTCCTCAGCACCCTACACAAATCAAATTTGTGTCAATAATATTGCTAAAGAATGAAAGTGCTAGAATTTAAGATACATGTTTCTTTCACAATCATAAATTCATTAGTATGACTCACAATACTGTCAAGCGTGTCAAGTTTTCTAGGTTAGGAAATTCTGAGCCACCTCCATTTAAGTCGCTAATAATGCTGCATATTAATACAGGCAGCCTTCAACAGTAGTTAACTTAAATTCGGAATGCTTTTGAAACAATCAACTGAACAAGAGGTTAAAAAAAAGCACTAGTAACTCACAGTTCAAATAAATTGCTCAAGACAGAAATACTAGAAGGGATTGGTCCTTCAAAACCACCAGCTTGGATCTCTCTGTTATTACAAATATCAAACGGATTAAAATTTCACTCACACCCCAAATAGATTTACTTTTAAAACTCCTATCAAGTTGTTAGAACAAAACTAAAATAATATGCAATGTAAAGAACTTACAACTTTTGAAGTTGTTTCCAACTCTGAAAACTAGGTAGTTTCCCCTTGAAATTGTTGCTGCCTAGATAACTGCATAGGCCAAAAGGAAATGGTAAAATATATCTTAAGTTTCCCAATATAATGCTGGCAAAGGGCAGGCAATTGGTATACTTACAGTTGTGTTAGCTTGGTTAGCTTAGTAAGTTCCAACGGTAACTGTCCCGTGAAATAGTTAGCTTTAAGATCGCTACAATTAACAATAAGAAGAAAGAGAGTTCAGTACCAAATTTCTAATCAAATTTTGGGTGGGTTTATTTTTGTATATGAAGTAGGAAAGGGAAAAATAAATATTTATTAAGTTCTGCAATAACAGATGCAATTGGTGTCAGGTTTTTTACAGTTACAACAAGCTAAAAGTTGTAACAGTATATTGTAACTTGCATTGTAACTACTGTAACAAAAAAATAAAAAATAAAATTGCAACAGTAGTTAATGACAGTTTTTCATCAATTTGGACAGTTGTGACTCTCCAAATGACACCCATTCAAATATTATAAATAAGGGGCACATGTAGTATTCCAACATTAATTGGAAACATTCATTTTTCCTTGTACCTTCTTCTTCTTCTCCAGATCTTCTAACTTATTATATTACTGCTTAATACAATATTTAGTAAACAACAATCTAGAAATTTATAAAATAGAACGTAGGATATTATTCAATGGTGCAAATTGAAGAATATCACAGACTTCATTGTATCTTAGAGGAAATTTGTTGGAACCATTTTGCGTCAGTTAGTGGGGTGAATTAAGCCCCAAGGACAACGACCTGGTCTCGCCTTGAAGTTATCTAATCTACCGTTTCGGTTCTATCACTTACAAAATATTTTATCTAACAGATCTTGTATACATAAATTTTATTGATAACTGAGGTAAAAAAAAAATACTTGGAAAATCAGATAACATATAGAGAAGAGGCCTGACAGAATTGCCAAATTGATTAGCTTCCCAAGCTCGGCTGGAACACTTCCATTAAACAAGTTGCCTTGTAAGCCCCTGAAAATATATCTTTTTCAATTTAGTGAATAAGTTAAAAATGCATGTACTTATTTGAAGTGAATTTTTTTATTTTTTTTGATGTATGTGTATGTGTGCCACTGAATGCATGGGTGGGGAAGAGAGAGAGAGAGAGAGAGAGGGTCGCGGCATACATTGTTGTGAGAGTGGTAATGTCTCCCAAGTACTTCGGGATTGGTCCTGATAAACGATTCAGATTGACAACCCTGGAGTATATCTTCATTCAATTAATTCGAGAATATTGAAGATAAATAAAGAATTTAATAACATCAAATATAAAATGCACGTGTTACACACATATATTCCAACTTCGTTGATGGCCATTCGCGAGGTATAGTGCCATGGAGGTAGTTGCCAGAAAGATCACTGCAACAATAGGTAGTGTTGTTTTTCTAATGGAAACATAAAAATCCAATAAACATGTCAAGATACAAGCATAAATATGAAAGTATTTCTTACATTGCCTTGATGTGGGGTAACTTTGCCAAGGATGGCGGAAGTATACCATTAAGATCCTGCCCTGTAAGAGCTCTGTTTCAACAGGAAGAAAAGAGGTATCAAATTGTACGCCAAATCTCAAAACAAGGTGTTGCAAATAATTCATACAGTTTCACTGTTATGAAGGATATGAAAAATTGCACATCTTTGGTAACCGTATGCAATCAACAAGTGGTAATAAATATCCAATTCTTGAAAGGCCAAAATCTCATCATATTGCCACCATATGTATCATTACTGCAACGAGCAGTACAGAATTGGCCGGCGATATTGCGTTACCAAACACATTACTCATCATGCAAAGTCCCTAGACATCTTAGGAAATGCAAAAAAAAAATTAAGGAGGACAGATCATCCATAAACATTGAGAAATCATCTTCACTTGTATTTTGTTTGTTTAAAAGTAACGATGATGCAAAATAATGCTTATTTTGTTGCTAATTAGAAACCAACTCCAGTTCAATTACTTGTACGTACCACCATCACGAATGAGGAAATATTTTGATGTAATCAATCATAATTTGACCAAGGAATAAACATACATGAATTCGATGTGACATACTCCACTAGGGTTGGAGCAATTGCAGAGGACCTCATTATTATTCAATGGCATTTCTCTCACTGGTGGCGTGTTCCAGGTTGAGCTCCCAACATCACAAGGATTTTGACTGAAATTCCAGTCCTTCTTACCCAATTGTTGAGCTATTTCTTTAAGTGCGTTCACTGCATATATCAAACTCATATTAATTGAATAGAAGTTGGAAATTAACAGCATCTATCCATGTTAAGTACGCTTCAACTTAAAATGACATCAAGCTAGGATCGAAAAGGATTCAAGTTAGAATTTCAAAAGAAATATTTATTAGACACTCTAGCTACCTACCTTCCTCCTGCGGAGGCCAAGCAATTTGTGGCGAAGTAATTTGTGCTTCAACGAAACTTGTACAAGAGCATGCTAGTATGGTTATGACAAGCATAAGAAGAAAGAGAGGATTTGGAGTATCAAATGCTGTTGCCATCTCCTCCTATGCCTTTTAATTCCTTGAGCTAATACATGCAAAACTATTTATACACAAAAATTTGGGAGATATATGGGACTTTAATTTGGGAGAGAAAAAAAACAAAAGTACACGGGGTGACTTAATTAATATGCCTATAACTACCGCACAAAGGAAAAGTTGAGGAGGATTTTACCATTAGGCATAAATATAGATTAATACATTGAATTCTTAAAGTTTTTCCACTTTGGAGATTGAACTCTCAATTTTATTAATTAAGAGATTAAACTTTTATTTTTTTCCGCTTTGGGTATTGTCTTATCAGTTTTTTCAATTAGAGAATTAAATTTTTAATTTTTTTCACTTTGGGGATTGTTTTCTCAATTTTTTTTTATTACGTCTAATTAATAGTTATGTGTTTGTTTAATTTGTTTTTTTATTGAATGAAATTATGTACTTCTTTCGTCCCAAATTAAAATATTATTATTGACTTTTGAAAATTAATTTAAAATATTTTTATTCTCAAAATTGATAAAATATATTAAAAATTATGAAATAACAAAATTTTAATTAGTAGTACATTTATACATTTTAAATATTCATCATTATATTGATTATTGATACTTTCAAAATCTCATAATGATGACTTCAGATAATCTTGTAATTATGTATTTATTAATTTTTTAAAGTAAATTTAAGACATTACAAACTCATCTTAAAAAAAAAATCATCAATAATCAATATAATGATAAATATTTAAAATGTATAAATGTACTACTAATTAAAATCTTGTTATTTCATAATTATTAATATATTTTATCAATTTATCAATTTTGAGATTAAAAATATTTTAAATTAACTTTCAAAAGTCAATAGTAATCTTTTAATTTGGGATGAAGGAAGTACATAATTTCATTTAATAAAAAGAAACAAATTGAACAAACACATAATTATTGATTAGACGTAATTAGAAAAAATTGAGAAGACAATCCCCAAAGTAAAAAAAAAATTAAAAGTTTAATCCTCTAATTGAAAAAACTGATAAGAACATCCTCAAAATAGAAAAAATTAAAAGTTTAATCACTTAATTGAAAAAATTGAAAGTTTAATTCCCAAAGTGAAAAAAATGTTAAAAGTTCAGGGTATTAATCTATATTTAGGCTTTACAATTATTCTTTCACTTTGCTACTACAGCCACTGAAATTCTCTCAGATATTGATAAAAAATGATACTTTTTTTTGCTAATTTAGACTTAAATTTAAACACACTCACGCACCTTACCTTGTGATAGAATGTAAAATGCAGAAAGAAATCATTTTATTACTGATAAACTCGATCCTACACTGCCATCTGTACTAACTTATATTTATAGATATAAGCTTACACTTAATAGAATTAACTAACAAAACAAATACTAAACTACCCAGACTAAAACACGTGAAATGACTATAATGTCCCTCTATCAACAGAAACATAACAGAACACCGAATAAACCAAGAAACAATACAGGAAAACTAAACTAAACAGCAGAGAAAGCTGAATCTGAATTACTGAGTATTAGTATTATGAATATGTTTATCATCCCCCCTCAAGTTGGAAGTATGGAACAGATTGTATACTCCCAACTTGGAAGATAACAAGTGAATCTATTTAGAAGACAATGGTTTAGTGAAGAGGTCAGCAGGCTATTGATTGGAAGCTAAATGAGCAGTAGTAATAACTCATTTGAACAGTTTCTCACGCACAAGATGGCAATCAATTTCAATGTGTTTTGTTCTTTCATAAAACACAGGATTGGAAGCTATATGCAAAGCAGATTTGTTGTCACAAAATAAGGTAGCAGGAATGAGATTCTGAATGCCAAAATCATTAAGTAAGAAAATTAACCATGTGATTTCACAGATGTGACAACCGTGGATTTGTATTCTGCTTCAGTTGTTGATTGACAAATAGTAGGTTATTTCTTACTTTTCTAATAAATAAGAGAGTTTCCTAATAGAATACAATAACCAGTCAATGAATGTCTTGAAGTTTTACATCCTCCTCAATCAAAATCACAAAAAAGTTGTAAGAATAAGATTGGAAGATGAAGATGCAACAGAAAATAAGAGGCCAAGTCTAGGTGCTTGTTCCAGATATCGAACCAGTTTAAGAGCAGTATGAAGATGAGTAGAGGTAGGCTTAAATAGAAATTGAGCTAGCACATGAACTAAGTAGGAAATATCTGGCCTAGTAATAGTTAGGTAGATCAGTCTACCTACCAGCCTTCTGTATCTGCTAGTATCAGCATCAGGCAGCATCTTAGTAGATTCACTAAGTAAATTGTGATGTTCCTCCATAGGAATTTTAGATGGTTTTGCTCCAGTTAGGCTAGAATCTTCAAGAATGTCTAGAACATATTTCCTTTGATTAAGATAGATACCTTGATTTGATCTAGCCACTTCAGTGCCAAGAAAATATCTTAAAGAACACAAGTCTTTAAATTTGAATTTAGAACAAAGAAACTTCGATCTTCACTTCTTGAATGAGAGTTGAACTAGTACCAGTGATTAAAATATCATCCATATACACCAGAATTGCTATAAAGTCAGTATCAGTAACATAAGTGAATAAACTGATGTCATTATAAGACTGATTGAATCCAAATTCCTTCAAAGTAGTAGAAAACTTCAAGAACCACTGTCTTGGGGCTTGCTTAAGTCCATATAGGGACTTATTGAACTTACAAACAACATTAGAATTGTCATTTGAAGCTAAGAAATGAAAACCAGTAGGGAGTTCCATGTAAAACCTCCTCATCAAGATCACCATGCAGAAATGCATTGGCTACATCCATTTGAGTTAAGGACCATCCTTTTATAGATACCATAGCAATAAGAACTCTTATTGTGGTCATTTTTGCAACATGACCAAAAGTTTTAAAGTAATCCAAACCTTCTATTTGAGTAAAGCCTTTTGTCATTACTCTAGCCTTATATCTATTAACTATGCCATCGGGTTTGTATTTAACTTTGTACAACCATTTACAGCCAATAACCTTTTTATTGGAGGGAAGCGAAACCAAATCCCATGTGTGGTTATCCTCTAAAGCTGTAATTTCTGTAATCATAGCTTTGCACTAATTGTTATCTTTAACAGCTTGAACATATGTATTTGGTTTAGAAATCATAGCAGTAGCAGCCAAAAACTAAACATAGGCAGGAGACAATCTGGTATAGGATATAAAGTTTCTCATGGGATAAGGAGTAGAAGATGAATAAACAATATTAGACTAATAATTATTCATAAGATATGAAGGAAAACCAATAAAACTATGAAACTTTGCTGGAATTTGTTTGGTTCTGATTGGTCTTGAAGAAGATATAGAATCTGCAGTCTAAGACTGACGAACAAAATATGACGGATCAATATCATCATGAGCATCATCAATGTTAGAAGTTGATAGAAAGCTACTACATAGAGGATCATCAAACTTGTGAATTGCAGAACGTATAGAAGGAAAAAAAAAGAGGAGAATAAGCAGGAACTGGAGTAGTTAAGGACTGAAAATGAAATAAGTGTTCAACAAACTGTACATCTCTAGTTACAAAACACTTTTTGGTTTTCAGATCGATCACTCTATATCCCTTCTTGTCATAAGGATATCCTAAAAACACACATCTTAAGGATCTGACTCCAAATTTATCAGCCTGATGAATATTTGTAACAAAGCATAAGTAGCCAAATATTCTTAAATGATTATAGTTAGGTTGCATTCCAAATAACAGCTCATAAGGTAATTTACCTTGAAGAACTTTTGTTGGAATCTTGTTAATGAGATAAGTTACAATCAAAAGATAATTTCCCCAGAATGAGATAGGAAGATAGGAGTGAAATCTCAAAGCTCTTGCCATATCAAGAAAATGCCTATGTGTTCTTTCTACAACTCCATTTTGTTGTGGAGTGTACACACAACGAGATTGATATAGGATGCCAAGATATGTCAAAAAAGAAGTAACATCTTTATTAATGAATTATGTTCCATTATCAAATCTGACAGTTTTAACAGAACAGTTAACTTGTGTATGCACAAGAGAAATAGAATTCTTAAAGAGAATAGGCACTTGAGATTTATTATGAAATAAGAAAACCCAAGTACATCTAGAAAAATCATCTACATTAATAGTCAAAAATTGATTACAGTTGCTATGAGTATGATGCTTTTATATATGGCCCCCATACATCACAGTGAACAAGCTCAAATTGGATTGACTATGAGTTTCACTAAGAGGAAATGGTAATATGGTTTGCTTAGCTAGGTAACATACATCACAGTGAGCCTCCTCATTATATTCGATAGACACTGGGAGTTGCTTTAGAATAGAAATAGGTACATGACCTAATCTGGCATGCCATACAGGAGTAGGAATTTGATTGAACTGTTTGAGATGGAAGCAAGTGTGTGAAGTCATCAATTCAAATTGACAGGAAATAATGGGTTTAAAATCAAGTTTGTAAAGACCATCAGATAGTTTACCAATCTCTATCTCCTTCTCCAAGGAAAGGTCATGTAATAGACAATTTGATGAGGTAAACAGAATAGAACATTAAGTGTCATTGGTTTGTTTAGGAATATAAAGAAGGTTATATTGAAATGAAGGAACACATAGAACATTAAGAAGTTTAATATGTGAGTGCAGTGTAACAGTTCCTTTATAAGTCACAGAAGATGAATTTCCATTAGGTAAGTGCAGTACTGTATTAACTTCCACATGATTCTCAAGTAATTAAAAATATTGTGTGGTGTGATCAGTAGCTCCAGAGTCCAATATCCACTGAGATATACTTACAGAGGGACAAAAATGTATGGGACTAGTAAAATATAAGGATAGGGGTGATGTTACTTGCACATTGCTAGATAAGTGAGTAGAAGTACTCATATTTTTCATGTCAGCTTAAATCATTTGCAGAATATGTTTATACTAAGCTTCAGAAAAATGAGAAGTATCATCAGTATTCTTATCATCAGATGATCTTGTTAACATAGTTGCATCAGTAGACAACTGAGTTGACACTTGAGCAACACTTGAATTGTTCTTGCTTTTCAATTTTGGCTTAGGTTGTCCATGTAACCTATACCATGGAGGATATCCATGCAGAAAGAAACAGTTATCTCTAGTGTGCTTGCCTTGATGACAATAAGTATATATTACACTTGCTTGTTCTATGGAAGTAGACCCTAGCTCAAATTTTTTGTTAAAGGTTTTGGTATTTTTTTGAAAATTCTGATGTTTTACACTCATGGCAGTATTCTCAACAGTAATGAACTGACTGTTAACGTTATACCTTTGATTCTCTTTCTTGCAGCAAAATAGAATAAGCTTGACTGAGAAAAGGTAAAGGATTCATAAAAAAGATTTGTCCTCTAATTGCAGTAAAAGTATCATTGAGTCCCATTAAAAATTGACTCAATTTCAATCCTTGCTCAAAGATCTTAATTCTCTATGATACTTCACAAGTACAAGTTGTATATTTGCAATTTGGTATACTAGCCAGATTATCCAATTCATCAATTAGAGTTCTAAACGAGTGAAGTATCTAGTAATGGATAAAGATCCTTGAGTACACATGTGTGGAACATTGGATGTTTGATTTGATGATAAGAATTAAAGTGTTAAATGCATTCAGTAGTAGAGTTGTAAAGTCCTTTGATGGGTTATGATGTACAAGGACTTAGATAGATAAGATCAAAACTGTTAGGTTGATCTTTTGAATATAAATGTATTGAGTTGTAAAGTCCTTTGCGATGATCACGAACTTAGTTTATATAAAGATCAAATCTGTTAGGTTGATTTGGTATTATATCTCTTCCGACAGACTGTTCGTATAACGGACTCTACGACTTCGCACAAAGAAGACTCAACGACTAAGACTGTTCGTAGAACGGACTCTACGACTCGCACAAAGAAGACTCAACGACTAAGACTGTTCGTAGAGTGGACTCTACGATTCCATACCAAGAAGACTTTACGACCAAGGGAAAAGCCCAAGCGTAGAACGGACTCTACGACCAACAGAGTAGCCGTAGAGTAAAACACTACGTTCTCAAGAAAGTTGCCTTATCTCTGAGTAGTCACTAAAGTAAGGACAATCGTAGAGTTAAGCAAAAGCAAGAGTTCTTTTATGCAACACTACGATCTAAACCTAAATCATCGGATAACTCTTCTCCTATACTAAAAGATAGAAGCAACTTCATTAAAAAGACCAACCTGCATCGATGTGTCAGATAAACCTCTGCCACGAACTTAAATCAGAAATATCAGATGATTGACCAAAGCGTGCTACAACAAAAAGAAGACTTTCAAGGTAGAGCTAAAGTCAAAAAATTGTGTCCTATCAGTCATATTCTATAGAAGACCAAACGCCTCTATGAAAGTTAGCAAAAACTTATGACTGTCATTTCTTGTCCCAAGGAAAATGGAAACACCTTTTTGGACAGTATTTGCAGGTCAATAAATACCTCGTCAGAGCATTAATGAGTTAAATGAATATAATATTCAGCAGCTCTACACTATGAGATAACGGGCAAAAATTGAAGAAAATGGCAGAGTTCAAACGGGAAGAAATCTGAAGCACCTATATGAGAAGCCTAGATTCAATACAGAAAAAAAATAAGAAAGCACATAAGAAAGAAAAAGAAGCGCAAGAATTCAAAGAGATCTAAAAGCAAAAAACATCTTGCATCGCTATTAAGTTTTTCAGAAACTTATGCTAAACGCAACTTAGTAGCACACCCAAATCAACATTACTCGAAGAGAGTTCTTAGTGAACTAGAGTATCCAAGTCTGCTGGATTTGTAGAGTTCTTAGTGAACTAGAGTTCCAAGACTGTTGGTCTTGAAGAAATCTTAGTGATTCAGAAAATTGTAAAAGTAACCTTAGTGGATTTTGTTAGTTCCCAGAGGCACACAAGTGATCTAGAAAGGGGGGGTTGAATAGATCTCTTAAAAAACTTTTTCCTTTAAAAGTCTATGATATTACCAAATAGTTTATTTAATCAAGATTAGTTTACACAGCGGAACATTAGTTTGAAAACCCCCCTTAAAGATTTGTAAAACATCTTAGTTGAGTTTAGACTGTGTTGAAGATAGCCATTTATCAAGTAAACTAATCATAGAAGATATATATCTATATATGACATAATGTAAATGACTGAATGTGAATGACACCAGAGAGTTTAAGTGGTTTGGAGACTAAATAACTCCTACTCCACTCTTCTACATCAACGAGTAGAAAATCCACTAAGGATGGTTCACACAGAACTCTTTAAGCCCAACAGGTCTGGAATCTCTGGCTCACAAAGAACCCTTCAAACCCAACAGGTTTGCCTAGTTTAGTCACTAAGACAAGGACACAAATGCCCTCTTCAAGTCCAGCAGACTTGACTTGGCTCCTTGTTTGTTGATAAATGTTGGAGTTGCTACTGAGTTGTACTTTCAGTTCCATTGTCTTTAACTACTCAGTAGCAGGATGTGATCATACTTGAAATGTTATTGAGTTAGGCAATGATGCTTGGCTTCTTTATGTACTCAATATCTTCTTGTGATCACCCATTGTGCTGCTAAGCTTTGGCAATTCAGTTCCTTTGGTACTTGATAACTTCTCGAGACGAACTTCTGAGATGACTGTGAAGCTCCTTCCTTTTGGTACTCAGTTGTTCATTTTTATCATTGACAGTTCATAGCTTCTCGAGATGAGCTTCTGAGATGACTGTGAAACTCTTTCCTTTTGGTACCCAATCGCTAACACGTCTGTATCAAGTTGGCATTTAGGCTTCTCTCTATCACGTGCTTAGCAGCTTTGAACACTTTTCTTATAATAGAGTCATATCTCTCTATGTCTCTCTTAATTCAGCTTTAGTGTTCTGGCAGATCGTAGAGTGTTCTTCAGCATATTCATTTTTTTGTTTCACTCTACGATTCTGTTGTTGTCCACCATCCTCTCTTTTATTTTCAACAACCTTTTTATCCCTGCGGACATCTATGCTTTTATATGCTTGTGCATATTTTACCGTTGGAAAAGGTCCGTTGGATTCCTTTGGCGTTGTGCAAATCCTTGATATCTTTGAAGTTGACTTTCTGTTGCTTGTGTCAGTGCTTTTCCTTTTTCTGCCATACGTTCTGTCACATCAAACTGTAGCTTCGCTTTCTGCATTTTTAGCCATTGCACTTCCAGAATTGTTTATAAATGATTATTATATTCTTTGATATATTTAATTTTTTGATCCATCAGTAAACATCTTCCTTGACTTCGATAACCAGCTGCTCTATTGCTTTCAGAGATGTCCCATTAATCATACTATTTTCACCATCCTTCTGAGCAGTAGGTCCTGACTTATATTCGTTTAGACACAAAGTCTTCTGTGACTCTGACATGCATCTGATCTTTAACAGCACTTAAGCTTTTTTTAATCTGGTCAAGGAATATTCTCTTTTCTCTTACACCATTTTACAGTTCTGTTAATTTACTGGTTCTGATCTTCACAGTGAATTCGTAGAGTGGCTGTCTGATCATTCTGACTCTACGAATTCAGCTCCATGATTGTTACTTGAAGTAAGTCAAGTAAAATGTTGAGTTTGAGCGATCTTCTCTCTCACTCTACAATCTTGCTATTTTGTTCAGATCGTAGAGTTACTGACTGCAGTGCTTTGATTTACGATTTCGTTCTACGATCTTGTCCTTCTGTGCAAATCGTAGAGTTGTTGACTGCAGTGCTTCTTCTAGCTATTTCTGGGTTTCTCAGTGGAATCGTTGAGTTGTTGTCTTCTTTAGCACACCCTTTATTTTTACTCAACGATTATACCATGTGTAGAACAATTGTCTGCATTGTCTTGTCTTCTGGTTTCACTATATGATTTCGTTTATCTGTGCAAATCGTAGAGTTCTCGTATGTGCTTGCTCTTCGAATCCACTCTACGATCTTGCCAGTTTGTGCATATCGTAGAGTACATTTCTTCTCTGATTTTACGTTTTTTGAAGGCTTGCTTAGCTGTCTGTTCGACGATCGTAGAGTTCTGCTCTATGTTTTGTACTTGATTAATTCTTCAATTCAGCTTGTATATTCTGTAGAACTATTGCAAGACTATCTCTCCTTGATGATCGTAGAGTTATCCTGGTATGGAGTCGTATAGTCCACTCTACGAATAGACCTAGTTAGTGCGAAGTCGTAGAGTCCACTCTATGAACAGACTGAATCGTTGAGTCTTCTTTGCTTGGAGTCGTAGAGTCCATTCTATGATCATATTGACTGAACAGATATAACATAAGATCAACCTAACAGATTTGATCTTTTATAACTAAGTCCTTTTGTACATTATTACATCATTACATATTGAAAGGACTTTACAAACTCTGTTATACACATATACAACAATGATTTATTCTTATATTACTCTGCTTATATCATTTATCTTTTATGCAGAGTGACTCCTACAGAAAGATCAATCTAATATTTCTGATCTTTAATCTCTAAGTCATTTGTACACATATTTCTTTTTTTAAAGGACTTTACAACATTTGAACCAGATAACTTTTACTCTTATTATAAGCCGCAAATAGTTTTTAACAAGATCATATTTGTGCTATATAAGTGTGCAATTCACAATATTTGAATCAGGTAATTTATTTCATATACACATGATCATGTAGACACATATTCAGATTAATATGTCATCATTTAGTCAATTAACCACATAAGCACTTTAAAACATATACGCACATAAGCAAGTAAGCACATAGATACATAGGCACATTATCACATAAGCACTTCGTCAGATACATATGGACAATTAACCATATAAGCACATTTACCACAATCATTTTTGCACATTAGTCATTGTCATCAAATCAAACAACCTTCAACAATCTCCCCCTATTTGATGATGACAAAACCGATAGACCTATTGATATGAAATACATATAATGCATTTGCTTGAAAAGTAAATTATGTCTTACGATACAGTGAGATACTGTATGGCTAGTGCAAAAAGATGATTTCATTAAATGAGAAAACTTACATAAAGATAATTACATATACTTACAGCTGCTCTTCATTTTTCACTCTTCTCCCCCTTAGTTGGTTGTTCCCTCTTAGTTGGTTCTCTCTGTAGTTGGTTGCTCTCTCCCCCTTAGTTGGCTGCTCCCCCTTAGTTGGACAAGTGGTTCTCTTTCTTCATATATTATCTCCCCCTTTTTGACATCATCAATTAGAGATACTGTATGGAGCTGTCTATTCCATTGCTCGTTTAGATAGATAACTGGAAATTTGCCATAGAGTTTTAAGACTCTACGAGCTGAAGAATAAGTACATTTTCATGGTCCATAGAATGTTGGGACTCTATGACTGGGAAAATGGTATTTTGAATATTGTTCGCAAAGTTTTGGGACTCTACGAATAGGGAGGTGGTGTAAAGTTACTAAGAGTTTAGAAAGTCACAAAAAAAGACTCTAATTTCTGCATTTTGATTGAGAGCTGGTCAGATTCCAGATGGATATTTCCTGGCGACTTTGGTAGTGATGATAGAAGGGCTCATTGCTTATCAGTGTAGTTGCAATGGACATCGCCTTTGTAAATTGTTGAGCGACTAACGAAAGATTTGGAAATGCTGAGTAGCTCCAACTAATAGAACTTTGATCATTCATGAATATGGCCCTTAGAAGTGGTAGTATGGGAATAAAACTAAACAGATGATCATGATCCCACGTAATAGAACATTTTTTCATCTGGCTTGCATGCTTTCTTCTTTCTCTACGTCTCCTTTTGACTTGCTTCAGTCGATATTCTTCATATTGCTGCTTCTCCAACTTTCTTAATAGGCTTACTTTCTTCAGCTTCTTTTCAACTTTCTTCCTTATTTTTCTCTCATTGTGACTTGCACTTGAACTCCTGCCCATTTTCTTTATAAATTCACTTAATCCTTTTCTTCTATTTGACCTCATTGACCTGTCTCTTGATTATTCTAATTCATGAATACTGGTCTTTTCTTAGAGGTGTTCATCTTCTCTCATCACAGCTTCTTGACAGTATTCTTTCTCATATGATATATCTTTTCCAACTTCAGAATTTTCAGAGAATTATTCACCTGGTATATTAACATTTTCAGCAACATCATCACCTACTACTTGAGTTGTTATTTTATGACTTGAATCAAAAGTTGATATTGATTCAATCATAATGTCTTCTGGACATGTTTCAGTCCCTAGAATAGTTTCAACCATTTCAACTTTGTTTATCTCGGGTGCTGAGTCTTTTTCAACCAGTTTTGCTATCTGATCAGAACCCGACACGTCATCTTCTTCAGACAGGCTAATTTTATGGCTCTCTGAACTTTCCTCTAAAGAGCCTATTGATGTTTCTTCTTTAGAACTATCAGATGCCCTTTCTCCAGAATTTGAATTCTCTTCATCATCATCATCAATTTCTATAATTTGAGGTGGTGCTGTAATGATTGAACCTCTCCACTGCTCTCTAATCCTCAAACTTCTCCTTGGGATAGTGTGAGTAACTTTCTTTTCTGTCTTCTTCTTCTTCTTCTTCTTCTTCTTCTTCTCAATTTCAGACCCTTTTGGATTTGTCTTCACCTTTTTAACTTTCTCTGTACTGTCATCTTTCTTTTCTGCAGCCTTCTCTACTTCATTGAATTTTCTTTTCTTCTTTGATTCCTGATTGTCATAGATCACAAGAGTTTTGTTTCTTGACTGTACATCAATCTCTTGGGATTCTTCTTCAGAAATTTCTTCCATTTTCCTTTTTCCTTTACCTTTAGATTTCTCTTCCATCTTCCTACTGATGCTTTTCGATCCTCGTGCCTTCTTACCCTTACTGGCATGAGGGTTCTTTTTCCAATCTTCAAACAACCTTGGAGTAATCCTTTTGTTGAAGTTTAGAACTTCTCCTTCATCTTCCCCAATTGTATTTGCCAAATTCTTCTTAAAAATGATACTTATGAATCTTCCATATTGCATCTTGGGAGTGGACTTTCCTGCTTCAGCTCTTATTTTTGCATTATCAATCCACCTTTTTAGCCATCCTAAGAGAACTCCTCCGAAGTTGATTTTCTTTCCTAGGACAATAGCAGTCATAAGCCTTAGTTGATCTTCACTGACAGTATCATATGCAGTGTCTTTGCACAGAATACTCTTCCCAACAATGTCAGCCAGAAACTCGTACTGCTGAGGGAAATCCTTCTTCTTGATTCCTTTTAGAAGAGACCTTTTTTCATAGCCCATCAGCTCCAATCCATGCTTGGTATCAACCTTGTCAAGAGAAGTAATTCCTCCGTTGGGAATACTTACGCTGAGATTTATTTCAGAAACCCCCATTTGCAATGAGATTTCCTTAACCTTGGTGATGAGAGTATTTCCTCGATAAGCGGCGTTTGAATAGAATTCCTTTATAAGTGTAGAGAAAATCCTGGTACTAGTTTCTAAACACTTGGTGAACCCAGCATTCTTGATCAGCTAAAGAATATCTTTGAATTTCTGTTCTACATCTTCAAATTTTTTAAAACAGACTAGATTTCCAGGAATAACTTGAAGAGATGCCATGAGGGTGAACTGATTTGAGAACAACATAAGGAGTGATTTCGATTTCTGAAGATTTTTCAAAAACTAGGGTTTTGAAGAGCTTTTGGGAGAATGGGTATTGATAACTGATGGGAAAGGACCATCGTCAGTTTGAAATTTGACTTATGCCAGTTTCCTCTTATTTTCGCAGAGGACACGTGTCAGATACTCATTTGTAGAACGTGGACTTAACTTTTGTATTTTCCATAACTAATGCACATCAGTTATCCTAACCCACTTGAGTTTAGAGAGCGTGAATCTCACCTTCCCTGTTTGAGTTAGCTTGTTCAGTTCGTAGAGTGATCTGCTATTCACTCTACGATCATCATTTTAATAGATGACCTTAATTACTAATGACATGAACTGTAGGCTGGTAATTTGCTATGAAAGAGTTTATAGGAAAGAGGTTTGTAAGGAGTGCAATCGTAGAATCAATATGCTCTACAAACGGGATGCTGATCATAGTGACTCTACGATTTGGGGCGATAAGGCTGGCTTGGTTATCAGTCGTAGAGATTAGAGATTATGACCGAAGAGATATGTGCATTTGGTTTATCAATCACATTGTTTTGGGACTTTGGGACTTTGTGACTGGAATGAGAAAGGGTAGTCCAACTATGAGTAAGTTTACCTTTTGTTTGCCTTCTGAAAATTTTTTGTCTAAGACTAACTTTTGGACAATATGTGGATTCCTTTAATATCCTTGAGCTTGTGCAGAAGTACTGGCATAGATATTGAAGATCCGGAGTTGACTGTGGCGACCATTCATCCAATAATTTTCCTCAATTCTGTTTTCTGATCAAGTTTGAACTTCTTTTGACATAGACTTATTTGTCTTTTCAGCAAGCCATGACTCTATGATTTAATAAAGAGATACTCTATGATTTTAGTACATAGCTCACGATTTGAACTAAATGATCGTAGACTTCTCTTTAGCTGAATCATTGATTTGAAGGTATTATCTGAGTCTGATGAACTCCAGTGCTTTAATGAATTCTTGTTGAGCATTTTGTAGACTTTGCTGTAACTGAGGAGAATTTCCTTGAGTTGATGACCTTCCTTCTGATTTGAATGAACTTCACCTCACCATGATATTAGTAACAACAGATCCGTCAGGATTTACTAAATCAATAGGTGAGTTAAAAGATTAATAAAAACTTTTCTTTGTGACCGGCTTCTTTCTCTTCTAGAGAAATCTAAGATTCAAGTCTTCTTCTTGCACCAGTGTTTAGACTTCACTCAATCTTTCATAGATTGACTTCCTTAAAGAATCCAGCATATTTGTTGAGTAAGGAGCTCTAAGATATTTATCGTTGAGTCTCGATACTTTCTTCTCCAACTTCTTTTGATCGTAGGGCTTTTCTTTATTGATCTTAAAACTCCACCATTGTTTCCTTCCTGTTGCTCTGCCTTATCTAATTCCCTTTTGGCCATCTTCTTCCAAAATGATTTGTAAGGATGTATACATCAAAAGACTCTTGTTTAACATTCTATAGATCTGACTTTTCCATAGAATATCAAACAGAGATTCCTTTAATCATCTCAAACTAGAACTTTGTCTGATGCATTGTTGTTTGAGAGCATACTGCCAATAGCCAAGTGCATAAAATTTTCTTGCTATGATCTTTCCTCTTTCTCGTAGATGGTAGGGTGCTTTTTTAATCGTAGAGTAAATCATCTGTGATTACTCTTTATTGCCTTGATCTTCTGACCCTTCTCATTCATAGTTAGTTTGAAGAAATTTGACTTTGAGAACTTTTGCCTTTTAAATCTGGGCACGTACACGAGGCGTGCCTTGCATGAATTTCTTCATTGATTAAGCTGCTTTGTACATAAATGAGTTTCTTCAACTCTTCTTGAACTTTAATGATCTGCTGAGTTGATTTTCAGGTCTCGGGCCTGGTATCTGTGATTTAAGAAAATGACTTTGATATTCATCATCAAAGACATGGTTGTGAGAAATACATCTGTATTTTTCAATATGATCAATCTCTCAATTTTAGAGAAGTAGTTCCAGAAGACCATTGAAGACTTTTGATATAGATTCCTTTAAAACCAGTCATGCTTGAGATCATCCACTTGGAGATAGGAGAATTACTACTTGTGGATTTCATCATTCATTACCATATGTTGTAGCTTCTGCCAGAACTCCTAACACTGCTTTTTGAATAAATGAAGCAATTTCTTTGTCATTCATTTTCAGATAAGATCTTTTGAATTTGAGACCTTAAGATTATTGTAAAGCTTAATGCTGAGCACATCGAGTGAATACTTGGATTCGTGATTTATTTCAGCTGCTAATGTTCAGTATGTAGAAGATCATTTATCACTTTTAAGTATAGATTTATGTTGGGCTTGTTTCTGCCATACACTTTCGAACCGGTGAGAAGTAGTTTTGTTATTGTCTGGCACAATGATGCTTCCTTAGAGAAAAATAGGATCCGGTGTCCTTTGGCATTAAGATTAGAACTTCCCAGTTTTCTTGAAGGCAGAGATACACGTTATTATATTCTCGAGCGAATCAACTAATAACCTTATCAACAGAATATCTTTTGATCTCTTCATCTCGCTACATCAATTTAACTTTGAAAGTCCACTCGACTGTTTTTTTGCTGAGATCATCTTAACTTGACTTAGACAGGATTTTAATGACAATAAGTAAGCAGCATCAGATAGTTTATCATCAACATCATTCATATTTGTACCTGCATGAAAAAACATTTAATTTGTAAGCTTGTTCATAACAAATGGTTTACTTCAATTTTTAAACTCAAAACAGAGTTTTACTAGTGTCATAGGATCTACTCAAAGTGTGAGCTTTTATGTTCGTGAGAACCTGCTCTGATACTAATTGTTAGTTCCCAGAGGCACACAAGTGATCTAGAAGGGGGCGGGGGTTGAATAGATCTCTTAAAAAACTTTTTCCTTTAAAAGTCTATGATATTACCGAATAGTTTATTTAATCAAGATTAGTTTACACAGCGGAACATTAGTTTGAAAACCCCCCTTAAAGATTTGTAAAACATCTTAGTTGAGTTTAGACTGTATTGAAGATATCCGTTTATCAAGTAAACTAATCATAGCAGATATATATCTATATACGACAGAATGTAAATGACTGAATGTGAATGACACCAGAGAGTTTAAGTAGTTCGGAGACTGAATAACTCCTACTCCACTCTTCTACTTCAACGAGTAGAAAATCCACTAAGGATGGTTCACACAGAACTCTTTAAGCCCAGCAAGTCTGGAATCTCTGGCTCACAAAGAACCTTTCAAACCCAACAGGTTTGGCTAGTTTAGTCACTAAGACAAGGACACAAATGGCCTCTTCAAGTCCAGCAGACTTGACTCCTTGTTTGTTGATAGATGTTGGAGTTGCTACTGAGTTGTACTTTCAGTTTCATTGTCTTTAACTACTCAGTAGCAGGATGTGATCATACTTGAAATGTTATGGAGTTAGGCAATGATGCTTGGCTTCTTTATGTACTCAATATCTTATTGTGATCACCCATTGTGCTGTTAAGCTTTGGCAATTCAGCTCCTTTGGTACTTGATAACTTCTCAAGACGAACTTCTGAGATGACTATAAAGCTCCTTCCTTTTGGTACTCAGTTGTTCCTTCTTATCATTGACAGTTCATAGCTTCTCGAGATAAGCTTCTGAGATGACTGTGAAGCTCCTTCCTTTTAGTACTCAGTCACTAACATGTCTGTATCAAGTTGGCATTTAGGCTTCTCTCTATTACGTGCTTAGCAGCTTTGAACACTTTTCTTGTAATAGAGTCATATCTCTCTATGTCTCTCTCAATTCAGCTTTAGTGTTCTGGCAGATCGTAGGGTGTTATTCAGCATATTCATTTTTTTGTTCATTTTTTTGTTTCACTCTACGATTCTGTTGTTGTCCACCATCCTCTCTTTTATTTTCAACAACCTTTTTATCCCTGCGGACAAATATGCTTTTATATGCTTGTGCATATTTTACCGTTGGAAAAGGTCCGTTGGATTCCTTTGGCATTGTGCAAATCCTTAATATCTTTGAAGTTGACTTTCTGTTGCTTGTGTCAGTGTTTTTCCTTTTTCTGACATATGTTATATCACATCAAACTGTAGCTTCGCTTTCTGCATTTTTAGTCGTTGTACTTCCAGAGTTATTTATAAAAGATTATTATATTCTTTAATATATTTAATTTTCTAATCCATCATTAAATATCTTCCTTGACTTCGATAATCAGCTGCTCTATTGCTTTCAGAGATGTCCCATTAATCAGACTATTTTCACCATCCTTCTGAGCAGTAGGTCCTGACTTATATTCGTTTAGACATAAAGTCTTCTGTGACTCTGACATGCATCTGATCTTTAACAGCACTTAAGCTTTCTTTAATCTGGTCAAGGAATATTCTCTTTTCTCTTACACCATTTTACAGTTTTGTTAATTTACTGGTTCTGATCTTCACAGTGAATTCGTAGAGTGGCTGTCTGATCATTCTGACTCTACGAATTCAGCTTCATGATTGTTACTTGAAGTAAGTCAAGTAAAACGTTGAGTTGGAGCGATCTTCTCTCTCACTCTATGATCTTACTATTTTGTTCAGATCGTAGAGTTACTGACTGCAGTGCTTTGCTTTACGATTTCGTTCTGCGATCTTGTCCTTCTGTGCAAATCGTAGAGTTGCTGACTGTGACACCCCCAAATTCAGGTACTTGTACCTCGAACTTGATGTTCACGAATCCGTACATCCATACACCTCTAAACAATATAATATACTAATGCGGAATGAAATAAACATATATTTTTTATAGAAAGGTTCACTACATGTCCCAAGGTTCGTAACCTTAATAAAATACATCACGAATTTAAATATATAAAAGATGGTTCGTGTTACATGTCATCAGAGATAAACAAAAATATATTCTTAGGCAATAAATCCCAAAGCATCTAGGGTTTCAGCTTTTCTTTGCCTTTATCAACCTTCGAACTCTCAGGTTTAACTGCAATATATTTCATGACATAGCAAGATTGAGCAACTAGCTTGCTAAACAAGTTTTAATGGAATAAATATAAGGAATGTCATGAATGAATAAAAATGAATAACTCAAAGGATTTAGAAACAATAATATCATTGGTATAATCAAAGCTCAAATGATAAAAGACAATTGATTATTTAAATGCTGAGTGGTCAAACAGACCATGAACATCTGCTTAAGGGATCAATCACTTGATATACCCCCTTAGGTTATAATCTCATAACTTTACTTGAGGGGATCAGCCTCTCGCATAACATTTAATTCTATTTGTATCATGTATTTGATACTTAGGTTACTCCCCATTCAAGGTTGTTCTTCTCAGTCTAGGAATTCATACCACTATGGTTTGGATAGCTTTTAAAATTCAACATGTATATGTCTAGCCGAACAAAGGCATAGACTTTATCTCTAAACAGATCATGAGGTCAAACACTTTGAGTATTTCATGATTTAATAATAGAACATGTAATTCAACTGCACTATGTGCGAATGACAATAATCTCGATGTGGAATAATTTACAACATTAAACCACTTAGCATATAGTAAAGAAAGATAACTTGAGTTTGAGTTAGGGAACTTGCCTGGTTGTCGAATTACGACTAAATGCTTAATATAATTCTCTTTCGGAAGACCTAACATTGATAAGTCAATCTACCAATTAGTATAACACATAATTGCTCACTTAAACATTTAAGTTTATTACTTACTTCTCGTTTAATTACCTAAAGTTATCACATAACACAAACATCTTATTGACTTGGTTAATCTACTTAATTTGATTCTAAGTAATTGACTTAACTGTCAAATATTATTTCTCTCTAAGTAATATTAATTAAAACATCTCTCGCTTAACTATTTAAACTATTAAACAATTTATTTCAATTGTTTTAGTACCTCATTTATCATTGTTATAATAAATGATAACTACTATTAATTGTTATTACACAATAAATAATTATTCATGTGCTAATAATCCTCCTTATTTATCATTAATTGATAATTAAATGATAAATAATTAACTTACTTATTTTTAATCTTTTTTAATCATTATTTAACATCAATTAAATAATAATAAATCAATTAATTATCCTTACCTATTATTTAATCTTAATTAAATAATAAATAATTTATTAAGTTAATCCTCATTTAATTATTATTTAATTAACATTAAATAATAATTAATTAATCAATTACCCTTACTTATTATTTAATTTTAATTAAATAATAAATAATTTATTTATTAATTCAATCCTAATTTAATTATTATTTAATGTTAATTAAATAATAATTAATTAATCAATTACCCTTACTTACTATTTAATCTTAATTAAATAATAAATAATTAATCCTTTAATTTAATCCTCATTTAATTATTATTTAATGTTAATTAAATAATAATTAATTGCTTAATTATCTTTATTTATTATTTAAATAATAAATAATTAATTTATAAATTTTATCTTTCTTTAATTATTATTTAATATTAATTAAATAATAATTAGTTAATTACTTATCTTTATTTACTATTTAATTCTCAATTAAATAATAAAAAATTAATTTATTCACTTTATCTTTCTTATATTATTATTAAATACTTAAATCACATATTTATTATTTAATAATAATTTATTAGCAATTTTATCTAATTACTAACTAATTAATAGTTAATTAGTGTACTCTTTACACCTTAAATACTATTAAAAATAATTAATTGCTTAATTAATCATACTTATTATTTAATATTACTTAAATAATAAGTAATTAGTAGTTTTATGATTTTTCAGAAATTAAAAATATTAATTTAGTATTTTTTGTTTAATTAGTAAGGTTTAATCAACCATTAATTCTAATAAATGTCAAATGACATAAAATTTCATATTTAAAATTTTTATAATATTCTTTATAAAATTACAAGCATTTTCTCGTTTGGAACCAACCCAAGAACCGGCCTAAAAATGCCCGAACTAGCCCCACCCAAGAAAATGGAAAACGGGAAAAAATCCAAACCGGCCAGTTTTTTTCCAAAAATAGGCAGAATGTTTTTTAACATTTTCGAATTTGGTGTCCTTCATAAAAACTTAAATATCTTGAGTTCTATAACTCCGATGGAGCTCTACTAGGTATCGATGGAATCGTATCTTTTCGAACTACATGATTCCATTATCAAACATTAAATTTGGATTTGTTTTGGTCATTGAAAATAGCTCCAAACCGGACTGTTATGCACAGCCCTAAAATCAGTGGGGGTAGAAAATCCATATCTTGCTCATTTTAAATCGGATTTAATTCATTCAACTTGGAGAATCTTCATATTTTATAGATCTAACACCTAAAATTGACGGATCATAAAACTGACTTACGGGTCGTGAACAGTAATTCCGGTAAGGGGCTGCTATGTTTTTGGTTATGTTGTTTTCGTCGGTAAAAATGATTCCTAAGGTTTTTGTCAAACTTTTTGTCATAAACGCATACAAATACATAATCCAAACCCATGAAGCTCTACTATAGCGTGTCAAGCATGTTTCTAACCAACAAGAGTTTCAAAATTATTTTCCTAGCATAAAAATCACATTTTTGACATAAAGAGCACAAGATTAGGGTTTTTAAGGGTGTTTTACCTTAAACTCTTAGATGCTCTTGATCTTAGCTTTCCAAAATAAGAAATGAGATTTGTTGGCATCTACACCACTCCTACAAGCTGTCGAGCTCCTTCAATGAGGGTCTTGATGATTTTTTTGTGATGGAAACTTGGTAGAAATGGAAGAGAAATGGAGTATTTACTAGCTTGCTTCCTCTCTTGCTTCTTCTCTCTCTATATCTAACTTAAATACATAAAATGACCAACATTGGGAGTATTGGGTGATGTTATATTTATAGAGAATTGTTAAGTGAGCTTAACCCCTTAATTAAGCCTACTTTGACTACATTAGTCTAATTTATTCCAACCAAGACCCATGAATTAGGGAGGGATCTTGGGACATTGCTTCCAAGGAATTTTTTTTATAGTTTTCATGGAGCCAATAACCCACTTTAGGGGCTGAATAAGGGTTGCTGCCGCAACCTATATATATATAGATATATAATTAATTTATTTTTATTTTTACTTTTATTTTTCCAACTTTGGTGAGTACTTATATATATATATACCTATATATATATAATGGGTCACTAAAATTCCAACTTAGATCATCCATTTGGGGTCCCATATCATACTAGATTGGGCTTAGAAAAATAATTAAATTGGACTCTCATTTGGGCTCTTTAATTAACTAGTGGGCTAATTAATTTAATTAACCTTACAAAAATTATAATTCCTTAGTTAAATAATTAATTAGACTTGAAAAATATTCAATTTAGTTAGTCCATTAATTATTTAATTAATTTGAACTCTTAATTGAAATTTTAAATATTTTTCCCCCTCCCCATTAATTAGTGAACATACTAATTAATTTACTCAATATATTACACAAACTATATTCAATTTAATTGAATATTTAATTAATTTCCCAATTCTCGATTTCTCAATATTAATTAACTCTAGGTTAGTCTACTAATTAATTTTAGTTTATTAGTGGGTCACCTTTAATTTAATTTCTACCGCGTGTCGCGTATTTATGTGAATTTAATAATCACGCATCGGTTTAAATTTATTCGTAAACATACGAAACACACAAATAAATAATTATCGATTTTATTTATAATGGGGTTAAAATTCTCGGTCCTTACACTGACTGCAGTGCTTCTTCTAGCTATTTATGGGTTTCTCAGTGGAATCGTTGAGTTGTTGTCTTCTTTAGCACACCCTTTATTTTTACTCAACGATTATACCATGTGTAGAACAATTGTCTGCATTGTCTTGTCTTCTGGTTTCACTCTATGATTTCGTCTATCTGTGCAAATCGTAGAGTTCTCGTATGTGCTTGCTCTTCGAATCCACTCTACGATCTTGCCAGTTTGTGCATATCGTAGAGTACATTTCTTCTCTGGTTTTACGTTTCCTGAAGGCTTGCTTAGTTGTCTATTCGACGATCGTAGAGTTCTGCTCTACGTTTTGTACTTGATCAATTCTTCAATTCAGCTTGTATATTCTGTAGAACTATTGCACAACTATCTCTCCTTGATGATCGTAGAGTTATCCTGGTATGGAGTCGTATAGTCCACTCTACGAACAGACCTAGTTGCTGCGAAGTCGTAGAGTCCACTCTACGAACAGACTGAATCGTTGAGTCTTCTTTAGTTGGAGTCGTAGAGTCTATTCTATGATCATATTGACTGAACAGATATAACATAAGGTCAACCTAACAGATTTGATCTTTTCTAACTAAGTCCTTTTGTACATTATTACATCATTACATATTGAAAGGACTTTACAAACTCTGTTATACACATATACAACAATGATTTATTCTTATATTACTCTGCTTATATCATTTATCTTTTATGCAGAGTGACTCCTACAGAAAGATCAACCTAACATTTCTGATCTTTAATCTCTAAGTCATTTGTACACATATTTCTTTTCAAAAAGGACTTTACAATATTTGAACCAGATAACTTTTACTCTTATTATAAGCAGCAGATAGTTTTTAACAAGATCATATTTGTGCTATATAAGTGTGCAATTCATAATATTTGAACCAGGTAATTTATTTCATACACACATGATCATGTAGACACATATTCAGAGTAATATGTAATCACTTAGTCAATTAACCACATAAGCACTTTAAAACATATACGCACATAATCAAGTAAGCACATAGACACATAGGCACATTATCACATAAGCACTTAGTCAGATACATATGGACAATTAACCATATAAGCACATTTACCACAATTATTTTTGCACATCAGTCATCATCATCAAATTAAACAACCTTTAACAGATTTGTTGCTCAAGGAGCAGAACAGTGGAGTAGGAGTCTTGTGAACTCTGAACCACTTAAAACCTGGTGTCTTTCCTCTTGTGTTTATTAACTGCTATATCTGCTATATAAGTGCTTGTTGAATTATTAAGAAGAGGTAACTAAATCATATTTCACTGTGTTAAAATACTTGATTTATAATTCATTCTTTCTGAAAGTAAAGTAAATAAAAAGTTTTAAAGTATCTATTCAACCCCCCTTCTAGATATCTTTCGTGTCATTGGGAACTAACAACATGGATATTTCTTTTCTCAAATTAAACAATCTAGGGACATTGCTTTGAGAAAATCTAATGAAGAGATCATCCCAGATCATCTTGGCAGTTGGTAAGTAGACAATAGTATTGTGAATATCAGTGGATACAGAATTTAATAACCATAAAATTAATATATCATTACATCGAATCCAATGATTAAGATAAGGAGAAGTATCAGTTGGTTTTGGAAAAGTACCATCAATCATACCTAGTTTGTATTTTGCTGATAGAGCTATCATCACATATCGTCTCCATTGATTGTAATTATGTTCAATAAGCAGCTGTGTTTCTAGAATCATGTCTAGGTGATCTGAATTATGTAGGTAATAAGGATGATTAACATCAATTTGTTCATTTATGGTTGAATTAGAACTAGAAACAACCATTGCAGCATATGAAACCATAACCATGTCTATGGTAAATACTCAATTCCAATAGAAAATTAACAAAAATCAAGTATTGATAATATCTTGTGAAAAGACGAACAAGATGCACTGCTGTGAATGAAGAACAGTGAAGTATTGAGATGTAGATCTAGAACGCAATTATGAGAAAACCCTCATTCATGAAGCACCATAGCTTTGATACCATGATAGAATGTAAAATGCAAAAAGAAATTATTTTATTACTGATAAACTCAATCCTACACTGTCTTCTATACTAGCTTAAATTTATTGATATAAGCTTACACTTAACAAAATTAACCAACAAAACAAAGACTAAACTACCAAGACTAAAACACACGAAATGACTATAATATCCCTCTATCAACAGAAACATAACAGAACACTGAATAAACCAAGAAACAATACAGAAAAACTAAACTAAGCAACAAAGAAAGTTGAATCTGAATTACTGAGTATCAGTATTATGAATATGTTTATCACCTTGGCATGCCAAGACTTGACCCCCCCCCCCCCCCCCAACCTCATGATTACTATAGATTGAGTAGTACCACTCGGGTCAATGAAATTCTATCTGATATTGACAAAAAAGGATACTGATTGAAGTTAGGTATTTCACCAAGATTAATTATCATAGATTTTTTAAGTGTTCAATTATTTCAGCCTTTAGGATTTTGATAGGAACTTTTGCAATTGAATTACATTGAATTTTCAAATATAAACTTAAAATCATTTTATTAATGTTTCCAAAGTTTATACCTTGGACATTCCCAACAAATATTGGGATGGATACTTCTCGAATTCTATTTAAGGATAAAATTAAAATATTTGAAAATTTGAGTCGAGAAAAAAATTGTTGGAATACTGCTCAAATTATATTAATTGTTATTATGGAAACGAAGAAGTGCATTGCTTTAGAAAGAAATCTATTTATAGCAGGAATTTTATTTGAGAATGTGTCCAATTTTAATAGGATATTTATTATATGTAATAGTCCTAATTTGATTAGGGGAAAGAGAATTGTGGGTACTCTACATATAGAGTCTTATGTCTAATTGTTGAAGTATATTAACATAATTAAAAGTCATACAGGGTGTGAGTGTATTTTGTGTTTGTGTGAAACAAATAGAGTTTTTGCACTTCTTATATTCCGTGCAAAAAAATTGAATCGTGAGGGGAGGATTTTGTAGCTTTTAGTCAGTGCAAAAAGTTATGTCACAAAGATTATTAATTATATTATAGAGCCTCAAGTTTTATGGCGTAAAACTCGTGAAAAATATTGTAATCCCGTTATTATAAATATTAATACTCGTATATACATACAATATATATATATATATATATAATAAGTAAAAAAAAATTGTCAAGTACACTAAAATGTTATATAATACTATGTTTGTCCTTAAAAGTATTTAGATTTGGCCACTAATTTAAAAAAAAAAAAAAATATATATATATATATATATATATATATATATATATATATATATATATCCGTTAATACTTCTTCAATTTCAAATTATGAAATCATTATTATTTTCAAAACTCAATTTGAAATATTTTTAAATTCAAAATTGAGATAATTAATTGAAAATTGTGAAGCAATAAATAATTTATAATTAGTAGAAGCTTTTAAATAATTTATAATATTCATCATTGTATTGACTAATATAATAAGAATTCACATCACTTTTGAATTTAAAAATATCTTAAGTTAACTTCAAAAAGTCAATAATAATTATATAGTTTAAAATGAAGAGAGTAAAGTTATTTGATACTCTCTCTTCTATTTTAAACTTCTTAATTTACGTTATAATAAAATATACTCAAGTCATCTTGTAATGATACAAAAATTATCATGAATTACTTATCAAAATAAACCTAAAAAATTAATAACAAATATTTAAAAGGTCAAATCAGTTGGACTACCCAACAATGTAATTAATAATTTATTTTCATTTTTTTAATTAAATTATGTGTTAATCGTTGCCTAAAGTTGTTTTATAAAATGACTAATTTATTTTTATTGTGTTTTTTATTAGAAACAAATTTAGTTTTTAAAAAATTTATATTCAATAATATACATAAAAAGTCAATAGTAAGCAATTCTTTCTTTACCAAGTATAGGAATAACGAATAGTGTTAGATATCTTTAAGTAATTATTTCTTGCCTGTCTTGTAGAAAATTTTGTCCCTCTTGTTTTCGTATAATGTACTAATACCTCTATTTAGTATTTATATAGATTGTTAATTAAATATTTTTGGAAAGAAGAAACATCTACCCATAAAAATATTATCTAATAATTAAAAAATTAAATGTCAAGTTATAAAAGATATCTTTTTCAGTTATATTAAAACTAGAATATTGGAATAAGAAAAAATATTTAATTATTTATTCTTATTTTTTAGAAAAGAGAGAGAGAGAGAGAGAGAGAGAGAGACTCCAGTTATATAAAACAGGTATCAGTCGCAAAAATAAAAAATAAAAAAATAAAATATAGGACTTAATTAAGCATGGTCATAGAAACCAGCAAATTAGACTCTGTTAAATAGTTATATGATTATTAATTAATTAGGCATGGTTATATAGACTTAAATAGGTGTGAGTGCTGTGAAGAAAAGTCCAAATTTGAATTTGGACAGAAAAGATAACAGTGTTAATTAAATAAAAGAAAATGATGCTCGTTCGTTCTTTCTTAGATGGTTGAACTGTTTCGCTTAAAATTTGCCACAGTTTCTCAATGGGTTAAATGTACAAGAGGTTCTTGAATTCTAAAATTTTTAGATTGTGAATCCTCGTTTTTTTTTTATCAACTTTGGATATTGAGCCTCCAGGTGCTTTTAGAAAGACGTGAACCCAAAACCTCTAATTTAAACATAAAATCACTCGAACACTACAAGCCTAATTGTTTGAATTGCTCAAAAAATAAATGATATGTCCATGCAGCCCTTCTTTTTTTAATACAACACACCATCATCCCAAGCAAAACTAAGAGTGAGCATGGTACTGTTTGAAGCCCAAACTGCACATGAAACTGCTTATGATTGGTGTGGTGCGGTTTTGAACCATGCGGTGCGGTTTCATTTGGTTCGATTTCGGTTCCAAAACCAATTGAAACAATTAAATTTTATGCAATTTAAATTAACAATTTAACATCACACAATATTAAACACCACCTTGATAACACACAAACCTTTACTTATAATATTTTGTCTAAACAAAAGCAAAATAAAAGTTACATGAGAGATAATTCTAAATAGATTAATTGAAAATTTATACTCATATATGAAAATTCTAAACAGAGATAATTTCATGAGTGATAATTTCAAATGGATCAATTGAAGGGTGGCTTTCATAATAATGCTTCTTGATATGCTCCATGTTGAAAATGGTCAAACGATGAAAATAAAAAAAATATGGTGCAGTGCGATTTTTTCATGTACGATTTTTTCCAGAAATCAGACCCAAACAACAAATTCGGTATTTCAACCTATCTAAAACCGCCATATACGCCGGAACCGTCAGTGTGATTTTAATTGATGCGATTTGTACGATTTTTAGTGCAATTTCGGGGGCAAATCAATTTCTTGCTTAGCCCTAAACATAACTACTGTTAAATACACATTTAAATTCAGAACCCAAGAAAATGGATTATACATAGCAGAATAGCTAGCTTTCCCATAATTCCAAAAACCAAAATGTACACAAACAATTTTAAAAATAAAAAATTATTATTATTATTATTAGTAGTAGTAGTAATAGTAGTAGTAGTAGTAGTAGTATTACTATTAGTATTATTAGTATTATTATTACTATTAGTATTATTACTAATAGTATTATTATTAGTATTACTATTATTATTATTATTATTATTATTACTACTACTACTACTACTACTACTACTACTACTACTACTACTACTACTACTACTACTATTATTATTATTACTACTACTAATATTATTACGGAGATATCCATGGTGGATCTGAAATAGACAAAGGGACAAGTGGGAGTACAATTGTCTTTTAATAATTTGTTGAAAAAATGTGTTAATATAGTATATGGTCTATTTATTGGGTAAAAATAGTAGCTACCTTGTAGTGCTCGGGTGGTTTAATAGGTGTAAGTTCCAAAATAGATGTTTTGGGTTTAAATCCTCTTAGAAGTGCTATTTTTTTCACTTAATATCCTTAGCATACCACATTACAGGTTTCACGTGTGCGCCACGTGGGCAGTCAACACACATGTGGTGCCTGTGTGCTCAATATCCAAATTTTTAAATAGTATAAGGCTCGATTTGCGTTGACTAAAAGAAAGATGCTCAAAATATTTAAAAAAAAATAAAGTTCAGGGGATTCTTGTGCATTTAATCTGTTTCTCTGTTCCTTGTGCTACTATTAATTTGTCAAAGTTAAATTTTAATCCATCTTATCAAAGTTTACAAGATGAAGGTTCCTTTATGCTTGAATAGTATAATAGGGTCAGGTTTTGCATACCTTGTTCCTGCATTAGACTTTGTGGGGTTTGAAAATTAACCTCTATTTCGTTGATGAAATTTTAGTCTAATGATTAATACTGAGATCTTGTAATATGTATATTTTAAGTTTTATTTTTTATTTAAGCAAGTTTATCTTTATTCTTTATATAAAATTTGTTTGTTAGGTTTTCTTTTTCCTCATATATAATGCTGGATTAGTTCTTTATATAATGATAATGTATTTAATTATGAGATTATACTGCACGAGACTTCAATAATAATAACAAATGGTCCTTTTCTTGTGGAATTTTGCATAATACGGTCTCTTGTCTCGTGAAATTTTGCATTCTCGTCCCCACAGTGCCGTAAGAGACGAGAGTACGTTCCTTTCCTTTAATTGTATTATTGTAATTGGCTAATGAGGAAGACATCCTTAAAATACTAGTTGATGGTTGTGTGAACTTGTTGTAGTCCATTTAGTTTTTGACCATGAGACCTCCATTGTAAGACCCAATTTTTATTGAATAAAATTTAATTTTTCTTCATATATTATTCTGAAACAGTAAAGTGTTAATTTGATAAAAATTAAAGTTAATAATGTTTTTTGCAAATTATAATTTGTCGGAAAATATTTGATCTGTACGACGGTGCTGATATAACCAATTATTGGTAGACCGCACAACAGAATATTATTGGATATAGAAAACGACAGCAGTAACATTTTTAAATAAAAATGGTCAACAATACTATCACTTTTAACTATTTAAATACCAAGTGATAAAAGAATACAACATATGATTTTTTATGGTATTTTATAGTAGCACACGGTATTCTACAGTTGTACACGATAGTGCACAGTATTTTATATTATTAAACTGATAAAATGATTATTGCATAGTATTTCATCAATAATTGTCATTACACAGTATTTTACATTATTGAATCAATAATTGTTATTGCACAATATTATACATTATTAAGTCAATAATCGTCATAATACACAACATCTTGTATCGTTGGACTAATAATTGTCACAGTAGTAGTCACGAGTATTAAATAGTTAGACAAACGCATTATTTAAATAACACAAAAAATTTAAATAATTATGATATTAAGTCAATAATATAATAATATAAAATATGGATAATATAATCTTTAAATGTGTAGTGTGAAGCTTAAAAATGTGAAACGTGTGATGGATGGTATAGTTTAAGGTATGAATCATGTGATTTGCTAATGGATGGTGTAGATTAAGTTAGTAAAATGTGTAAATCATGTGATTTGCTAATGGATGATGTAGATTAAGTTAAATTAAGGTGTGAATCGCGTGATTATGGTGTGAATCATGTGATTAGTTAATGGATAGTGTAGATTAAAGTATGAAAAATAATGAATTGTGTAAATTAAAAAATGTAAAATATATTTTTAGAATAGTTGATTAAGTTTTGGTTATAAATAAGAGGCTTAGTATAAGTAATTTTCGTATCCTTTTTACTTATTATTTTTTAAATATTTTTAGTGTACAATTTCTCTGAGTGAGTTAAGACTATCTTAAGTGTTAGTGAAAATCAGTAAAAGTACGAATATTATCTAAGTAAGTTTTTTTATAAAAGTTATATAAGCACTCACATACGTCATATGTTGTTTACAACTCTTCCTTTAGAAGACTCTTCTTTCAGAAAATTTATTTTAAAAAATTTATTTAGAAGATATTATTTTGAAATATTATTTACTTCTCCAAATATTATTTTGAAGAAGTAAATAATATTCTATGTTCTTGAGCTACCATTGATTTGTCAAATTCAAATTTTAATCCATCTTATCAAAGTTTACAAGATGGAGGTTCCTTTATGCTTGACCAGGTCTTGCATGCCTTGTTCCTGCATTAGACTTTGTGGGTATTGAAAATTAAACTCTATTCCGTAGATGAAAATTAATACTGAGATATTGTAATATGTATATTTTAAGTTTGAATTTTATTTAAGTAAGATTATCTTCTTCTTCTTTTTTATGTAAAGTGTGAAACTTATTTGTTAATTTATTTAATTATGAAATTATATTGTAGGAGACTTCAAAAAAAAAAATACTAATAACAAATGGTCCTTGTCTTGTGGAATTTTGCGCGCTCGTCTCCACAGGCACTGTAGGGAGACGGCAGTACGTTCCGTTCCTTTAATTATATTATACGGTTTCTTGTCTCGTGGAATTTTTGTCTCTCGTCTCGTGAAATTTTACATACTCGTCCCCACAGGTGGTACCGAAACCGTAAGAGACTGGATTTCGGTCTTTTCCTGTAATTGTATTATTGTAATTAAATTGACTAATGAGGAAGACATCCTGACAATACTAGTTGATGGTTGTATGAACTTTTAGTCCATTTAGTTTTTGACCGTGAGACCCGTCCATAAAAGAAATTGGACATAATTACGCAATTTACGCAATTTAAATTTCAAAGTAATTAAATGCTGACCTGTATACATTAACGACTGCCATAAAAATCTTGGGTGAATTAAATGACAAATACAATGTACTTAAAGATTAATACCATTCTCATCAAAAACAAATACATATATATATATATATATATATATATATACATATACATATACTTCATTCGTTCCATAAAGGATATTTTAAGTAAAAAAAATTGTCAAGTACACTAAAATGCTATATAATACTATGTTTATCCTTAAAGTTATTTAATTAGATGTTGTCCACTAATTTAAAAAATAATAAAATCCTTTGTGATACTTTTTTAATTTCAAATTATGAAATCATTATTGATTTTTAAAAGTCAATTTAAAATATTTTTAAAATTAAAATTGAGATAATTAATTAAAAATTATGAAATAATAAATAATTTATAATTAGCAGAAGTTTTTAAATAATTTATAATATTCATCATTGTATTGATTAATATAATAAGAATTCACGTCACTTCTGAATTTTAAAATATTTTAAGTTTACTTCAAAAAGTCAATAATAATCATATATTTTAAAATGAAAAGAATATATAAAGTTATTTGATACTCTCTCTTCTACTTTAAACTTCTTAATTTATGTTATAAGAAAATATATTAAAGTCATCTAGCAATGATAAAAAAAAAAATTATCGTTAATTACTTATCAAAATAAACCTCAAAAATTAAAAAGTTGGAAGAAAGGGTGACAAAATCTCAATTACCATAACGTATTTGGGCAAACCAAATAAAGAAAAATATCACTCTTAATGGTATCCTTCATGTGAAACTCTTGTCTCATTAATGTACGATTACCCAAAGTAACTTCCAAATCTAGAATCTAGGCACCATCTTGTTCCTAATTAAGCCAAAACTTTTCATTTAATGAGGCCATCATAAAGGAAAAATTCCCAAGTATAATTAGAATATTGTTATGAATTCATGCACATGCATTTGTGAATATCCAATGTACATTTTAAATACATGTATCTCTTCATACATGTATGTATATTTATTTTTAGTTCATTTCCCCTCTATATTTGTAAGCCTATAAATAGATGCATCTTATTTGATATATGATACACTTGTGAATAAAATGAAAGAGTTCTTTTATTCTCTCTAGCATTTTCTCTCTTGATTGATTTCCTAGATAATATTTCATAATACGTTATCAGTACGAATTGCTCTTCACTTTCATCTTGAAAGCAGATAATCATATTTGGTTTGTTGATAAGAAGTAGAAGGTATGTTTATTACTATATCTATTACTGTTTAAATTATATTTACAAATAACTCCTCTCATTTTTCCATTGGGTTTAGAGCTTCTGCTTTCTTAACCAAATAGTCTCACAGTTAACATAAAAAAATAATAATAAATAAGGCGTATTTGTTAATAGTTGGTCAGGTATTTTGTACTAGTATTTTATATTTTTGAAAATTAAATAGCACCAACCAGCATAATCATTTGAGAGTGTGACAGACGGATATCATTCCGTTCAGACATGCTTTCTGCTGAGAGCTTCTAGTTCTCACTCTCTCTAATTTTGCTAAGCTGCTGGGTTAATAAAGAAGGAAAACACACAGAGAAATACAAATATAAGATTACTCTCTCTTTTCATATGTTCAAATTAATGGCAAAATGAAACATTATTACTGTCTAAGTCATCATCATTAATTAATTGCCACAATATTTAAAATAATATAGATATAGGTATAAATGGTTACGCATCACTTGAAGAGACATGCACCAATGACTAACTTGTATCTGTCTGTTATGATGATGAAGAGACATGCACCAATGACTAACTTACCGCAACTATGATAGTCGTAATTCATCAAATTCTAACAAACCTTCACAGAATGATGAGAAACAAGAAAAAGGGAAGAATATACATAATGGAGATACCAAGAAGGTAGAAAATATTTGTTATCGGTGTGGAATGAAAGGACATTGATCTCGTACCTGTCGTACGGCCAAACATCTTGTTGATTTATATCAGTCATCATTGAAAGGAAAAGGAAAAGAGAAGAACATAGAAATAAATTTTTCTTATCCACATCTAGATGATAATGATATCTATTTTGACCGTTTGGATATGATGAACCTTGATGGGGATATGACGACGCACCTCGACGTTACAGATTTTTTTGAGCAAACTGATGAGAAAATTGATATTGCTTCTAAATGATAATAATTAGTTTAAAATGATATCCTATTAAGTGTGTTTCTTTTATATTCTGATGTATTTTGTTTTCTTCCTTTCATGTTGGCTTATTTAATGTAATGGATTTTATTTTCATAATTAAAAATTATGTCTTATTATAAACTCATTATTTATTTATTTATTTTCATGAAGAAAATATGGATTTGCGTCATGTTATAAAAAGGCCTAATATCAATGGTAGAGATATATGCTTAGCAGATAGTGCAACAACACATACCATTCTCAGGCATAAACAGTATTTTTCAAATCTAAGAATGGTGAAAGCAAAGGTGAATACAATATCAGGTTCGGCAGACTTGATTGAAGGCTCTAGAAGAGCTAATATAATGTTTCCTAGCGGAACAAAATTTATTATTGATAATGTTTTGTTCTCTACTAAATCAAGAAGAAATCTGCTAAATTTTAAAGATATACGACTTAACGGGTACCATATTGAGACTGCCAATGATAATGGTATAGAATATTTTTACATTGTATCAAATGATTCTAATGGAAAACAAATATTGAAAAAATTACCCGTTTTATCTACAGGGTTGTACTATACAAGTATTAGTACAATTGAAATCAATGCAATAATGAACCAGAAGTTCAATGAACCAAATAATTTTATTATTTGGCATGACCGATTGGGTCATCCAGGATCTATAATGATGCAAAGAATTATTGAGAATTCACGTGGCCATCCATTAAAGAACCAGAAGATTCTTCAATTTAAGGAATTCTCATGTGCTGCTTGTTCTCAAGGCAAATTGGTTCTTAGACCATTACCAACTAAAGTTGAGATTGAATCTCCAAAATTTTTAGAACGTATAGAAGGAGATATTTGTGGGCCTATTCGCCCACCATGTGGACCATTTAGATATTTTATGGTTTTAGTAGATGCATCTACAAGATGGTCACATGTGTCCTTGTTATCAACTCGCAACCTGGCGTTTACGAGATTACTTGCTCAACTTATTAGATTACGAGCACAAATTCCAAATCATATAATCAAGACTATTCGTCTTGACAATGCTGGTGAATTCACATCCCAAGCTTTTAATGATTATTGCATGTCACTTGGGATAAATATTGAACATCCTGTTGCTCATGTTCATACTCAGAATGGTCTTGCTGAATCATTTATTAAACGCCTCCAATTAATTGCAAGACCATTGCTCATGAGAACAAAACTTCTTGTCTCTGTTTGGGGGCATGCTATCTTACATGCAGCAACACTTATACGCATTAGGCCAACATCATATCACAAATTCTCCTAATTACAATTGGTTTTTGGTCATGAACCAAATATTTTCCATCTAAGAATATTTGGTTGTGCGGTATATGTTCCAATTTATCCGCTACAACGAACAAAGATAGGTCCTCAAAGGAGGCTGAGAATATATATTGGGTTTGAGTCCCCATCGATAATTAAATATCTTGAACATTTAACAGGTGATTCATTTACAGCACGATTTGCTGACTGTCATTTTGATGAAACTATGTTTCCGGCATTAGGGGGAGAAATTAAACAGCTGAATAAAGATATCACATGGAATGCATTGTCATTAATGAATTTTGATCCTCGTACCAAACAATGTGAACAAGAAGTTCAAAAGATACTTCATTTGCAAGACATGGTAAATCAACTACCGAATGCATTCACTGACTCAAAAGGAGTAATCAAATATCATATACCTGCTGTAAATGCTCCAGCACGGATTGAAGTCCCAGTAAGACAATCCGCAAAATTTATAGCAAATGAGTCTAAGATACGCTAGAAGTGTGGAAAACCAATCGGTTCAAAAGACAAAAATCCTCGAAAAAGAAAGGGAGTAAATAATCAAGTTAGCATTATTGAGGAGGAAAATATTAATGAGGATATAGACATAACTAATTATGAAACCCCAGAAGAGGTTCAGGTACCTGAAAACAATAAAAATGAGAGATCTCGATAAGTTACGTTTCTACAAAGAAAAGGTGAAACCGAAATGAAATAGTTGTCGATAATATTTTTTTCATATAATATATCGCTTGATATCGTTAATGAAAACGAGGATCTTGAGCCTAAATCCGTTGAAGAATGTAGACACAGAAATGATTGGCCAAAATGGAAAGAAGCAATCCAGACAGAATTAAATTCACTTGCAAAACGTGAAGTTTTTGAACCTGTAGTCCAAACACCTGAAAGAGTAAAGCCAGTTGGATACAGATGGATATTTGTGCGAAAATAAAATGAGAAAAATGAAATTGTAAGATATAAGACACGACTAGTGGCACAAGAGTTTTCACAAAGACCTGGCATTGATTATGATGAAACATATTCTCCTGTGATAGATGCGATTACATTTCGGTATCTTATTAGTCTGGCAACTCATGAAAAACTAGATATGTGTCTAATGGATGTTGTTACAGCCTATTTATATGAGTTAATTGATAATGATGTTTATATGAAAATCCCTGAAGGATTTAAAATGCCTGAAGCATCTAAAATGTCTGAAGCATCTAATTTAAATTCCCGGGAAGTTTACTCAATCAAGTTGCAAAGGTCCCTATATGGGTTAAAGCAATCAGGACGCATGTGGTATAATCGTCTTAGTGAATATTTATTGAAAGAATTGTATAATAATAATCCTATATGCCCATGTGTTTTTATAAAGAAGTCAGAATCCGATTTTTTTATTATTGCTGTGTATGTTGATGATTTAAATATTATTGGAACTTATGAAGAGATACCAAAGACAATGAATTATTTAAAGAAAGAATTTGAGATGAAAGATTTGGGAAAAACAAAATTTTGTCTCGGCCTGCAGATCGATCATTTACCAAATGGAATTCTCATTCATCAATCAACTTACACAGAAAAGGTTCTTAAAAGACTTTATATGAATAAAGCACATCCATTGAGTAACCCAATGATTGTTCGATCACTTGATGTGAAAATGACCCTTTCAGATCTCGTGAGGATAACGAAGAATTACTTGGTCCTGAAGTACCATACCTCAGTGCAATTGGTGTACTAATGTATCTTGCTAATAATACACGACCTGATATAGCATTCTCTGTGAACTTGCAAGCAAGATATAGTTCTTCTCCTACCTGGAGACATTGGAATGGAGTTAAACATATTTTTCGTTACCTGCGAGGAACTCTGGATATGGGCTTATTTTATTCAAATAAAGTTAATCATGAATTAGTTGGATATGCTGATGCAGGATATTTATCTGATCCACATAAAGGTCGATCTCAAACAAGTTATCTTTTTACATGTGGTAATACTGCTATATCATGGAGATCTACAAAGCAAACATTAGTTGTTACTTCGTCTAATCATACTGAAATACTTGCAATCCATGAAGCAAGTCAAGAATGTGTGTAGTTGAGATCAATGACTCAATATATTCGTTAAACATGTGGTTTATCCTCCAGCAGAGGAACTCCAACCATCGTGTATGAAGACAATGCTGCATGTATAGCTCAATTAAAAGGAGGATACATCAAAGGAGATAGAACCAAACACATCTCACCAAAATTCTTTTTCACACATGACCTTGATAAATGTGGTGATATTGATGTTCAGCAAATTCACTCAAAAGATAATCTAGCAGATTTGTTCACTAAAACATTACCAACTACAACATTTGAAAGATTGCGATGCAATATTGAAATGCGACAGCTTAAGGACTTAAGGTGATACATTCATGAGGGGGAGTTAATACGTACTGTACTCTTTTTCCTTAACCAAGGTTTTTTCCCAATAGGTTTTCCTGGTAAAGTTTTAATGAGGCAGTATTCAAAGCGTAATATCAGGAATTATGTACACTAGGGTTTTTCCCATGTGATTTTTCCTAGTAAGGTTTTAATGAGGCATATTCTTAATACAATGGATATTCAAGGGGGAGTGTTATGAATTCATGCACATGCATTTGTGAATATCCAATGTACATTTCAAATACATGTATCTCTTCATACATGTATGTATATTTATTTCTAGTTCATTTCCCCTCTATATTTGTAAGCCTATAAATAGAGGCATCTTATTTGATGTATGATACACTTGTGAATAAAATGAAAGAATTCTCTTATTCTCTCTAGCATTTTCTCTCTTGATTGATTTCCTAGATAATATTTCATAATAAATATCAGATTATATAGAATCTAGGATTAAAAGTTTAGCATGTGAAATGGGCATTCTAATAATGATTTATATAGATAATTAAGTTCTTACTAGAATAAACCGAACCATACGATAAGACAATTAACAAAGACCATAGTCATGACAAGCAAATAGGACCATCAACACCGGTCATATTCAAACGAATAGGATCTTATTAATAAAGTTAAATGTTTTTTTGCCCCCGCTTGAGATAATTTGTTTTTCCATAGTTTATGACCAAATGTCATATCTTCTTTAATTATTATATATGGCATGATAATAGACTGTAGAAAATTAAGAGCTTGGTACACATTTAATCACGAGAAAAATTGAGAGGACGGAAAATGAGTTTTCCCTTCGTTTCTTTCCTTTTCTCTCTGCTCATAAAATTCACAAACAAGAGGAAAATCAAATTTTATCTTTCCACTTCTTTCACTCTCAAACTTTTGTCCAAAAATAAAAATTGACATGCATGACAAAGACATGAACATAAAAATTAAACCACAAGTATGTGCCGTGTAGCTCACGTTGTGTGTGGTTGCTCCCAATCTTCATCTTATGTTGGCATAATTAACAGTTTTTGATTGTTTATGAAAAGTGAACACAAAGCATAATGATTGCGAATCGCTTAATAATTGGTAACGAATGGAGAAATTTTATCAAATTTTAATTATGGATTGCTCCGTTCTATTATTTTGATAATTAGAAGATAAACATCAAATTGTAAATTTGTTATCCCTAGTAGCATCAATTTGTGTCATCCCTAGCTACATGCATACCGATTTAAAAGGTTCACTCCCCAAAACGTTATGATGACTTGTTGGTGTCTTTGATAATTAGGTTGAGTCCGTCAAACATCGATATCCAGTCACAAGTATGTGCCGTGTAGCTCACGTTGTGTGTGGTTTTTTTTCTCTTTTCTCTTCACAAACTCTCAAACAAAACTCTCAATTCATTTTCTTTTCTCTTCACAAACTCTCAAACAAAACTAAAAAACTATCCCACTTTCTCTAATTTCTTTTTTCTCCAACTTTCTTTTCTTTTCTTCACCTTAAAAATTCTAAAACGCAATGTTAATATGTTGTCGTAAAAGTTTTAACTTAAATTATCTTTGACCCACTACTATAATTCTATAAATGAACTCAAAAGATCGACTTATCAAAACTCTTAAAATCATGGTTGAAACCTTATATATAGTTTAGTACTACATACCAACAAATTCATGTACAGAACTTTTTACTCCTCAAACGTGATCTCTTTAATTGTCTTGCTAAAGTTGTATATGAAAAATCATTATGCTCCTGACAAACTAAAAATTTATAATCATGGTAACTAACTTATTCTCAAGTTGATGATAGAATGGCCAAAACTGTCTCTACCAGCTACAAGGCCAGTTTGGAAACAAGCAATGTGATATTTATTACCACAAATAATATTAAAAAATTAAATTCAAATAACTGGAAAGGAAAAATCAGTATTCTAGTTGTCTCTAGTTCCTTCATCTGTAAACCACACGGCTCACTATTGGAAAATTAGTGCTATAGTGGTCACTGGTCAACTGAACGTGAGAGGGAATAGAGAGATGAGAGAGTTCCTACTCTTTTAGATGGTATCCATTTTTATCATTTTTTTCTTCACAATAGTACTAATTTGTTGTGAACCTTTTAAAAATAATTCATTAAATTGGTTAAATTTAAAATAATAACTTTCCCGTCGTATGATCTCATCAATATATTTATAGATATATCGATTTTACATTTCAGTTATTCGTCGATCCTATTATATTTTCTATTAGATAAAATTCTTTTACCCACATATCATCTATTTCTACATGCATAAGCACAAAAGTATCTCCTTTATGTTCGGCAAAAACTGCTGGGTTATGATACCAGTACTTAATAAATTGATGCCTGCCTTTTGAATAGTTAATTATCTCTTAGCAATTTATGCTTTGGTGATACCGTTACTTGATATAATTCTTGACCAAATTAAAAAACTCGTGTCAAATATCTAACTTATAAGAAGCATTTTGGATAACAAAGTGATACGAACCAATAATCTTATCATTACACGACAAATTAAATAAATTATTTTAGTTGTACTCCACACATCTTTAATATTGTTCATTAAGCCATCGAGGAAAAGAAGAAGGTTTTAACTTTAGGACGAAGAAAGAATAATTCAGGAAGACACGTTTATTTGCCAAACAAGTACATACAAGTGTGGGACCCTTTTCTAGTCAACCGTAAAATAAGAAGCACACATAATTTTATTATTGTTATTATTATGTAACAAATAACAATAAGAGGTTTTACATCAAATGTGAACATGATCAGAACTGGAGGAGTGCACTGTCCACTCGGATAAGTCTAGGTACATTATAATCGGACATAATAATTTAATATAATATTAATTTTAATTATTTAAAAATAAAATTTGACTCAAATAATATTGTATCTGATATTATGTCCGAATATAATATATGTATACTTTGTCCCATCTACTCGGCCAAGTTGTTAGAAGTGGGGCCCAAGCAAGCAGAAAAACTCCTACTGAAGGTCAAGTCGTCTGTTTCGTAGAAGATGGGCCATATATATGGATGGGTAAATCAACTTGCTGGACTTTAGGTGGACTGGTGGTTGGGCCACTGGAAGGGCTGTAAAACGACTAGAAGTTTCTTGTTTGTTGAAGTGATATAACCCTATTCTGCCCTTTTGAGTTAACCCTACTCCTACTCCGTTCCAAATTATATAATCGAGTTTTAAAAGTTAATTTAAGAAAAAATCACACTACTAAATATCTAAAAATTCTCGACCGCCTAAATCAAATTTGATCCATATTTCAGAATCAGCTGGGTTTAATTTTCCTGCTGCACACAACCATTGAAAAACCTTAATCTTAATTCTAACCACAACCTTTTTCCAACAACAATATTTTTTTATTGAATGTAGCCTCATTTCTCTCTAACCAGATACTCCACAAGGTTGCAGCAATCATAAACCCTTCAACCACTCTTCATTTCCGCCATAAAACTCTTAACAGGAACAGGATTTTGCACTTCAAGCCATAAGAAAATCTGCACTTTAGATGGCAATCCTTTCCTCCACACCCATTTACCTGAGGAATCCCCACACCACACAATTTTATCCTCTTTACCCTTATTAATATTTATCCCTTCAAAAAGTTTTCTTAATTCTATACTTTCCGAATAGTACGTTTTCGATAGTTTACAATAGTTATTATTATATTGACTAATATTAATAGAAATTATGTCAATTTTAAGTTTAAAAATATATTAATTTGATTTCAAAAAGTCAATAATGAATTTATATTTTAGAACGGATGAAATATTATGTGCAAAATTATACGCAAAATTATATACAAAGAGTAAAACTCATTTATGAATGAAATATGTAAAACATTCAATAGTAAATCTCACTTTCTATTTTTTTCTCCTTTTTTATACTATTTATAAATAATATTTTGTGCATAATTTATATTCATAACATTACTCGAACTGAAAACTAGCTAATAAAAATCAGAATGACACATGCGGGGTTTTTTTTTTGTCACACGTTATGTGGAGATAAGGTGGTCCATATGAATCATAGATTAGTTAGACCTTGATGTATGTGGCTTAACCAGACTTTATTAGATCAAGATTACAATGACACTGGAAGATTGTTGTGAGATATACGGTTGGTGAAATAACCCAGCTTATGCTGCGCGTGAACGGTAGGAATTAAAGTCGGAATGAAATAAAAATTAAATAAAAATTATATTTAGTTACTCATTCTAACAAAGAAATCATTTCGATAAAATAAAATTTTATTTTATTCTCTTAATTTTTATTCTATGGGAGAGGTGATAAAATGAGATTCATTTCTATTGAATGAACAAATGTGATAAAATTTGTATTTGGTTACATGCGAGATGGCATATTGTTGAAAAAAAATTGGGGAGTGCAGACGCACACAAGACACGTTATATATTTAGAATTCAACTTGACCTAAAAATTGAAGTCATTAGGTCTTTTCTTTCATATATATATATATATATATATATATATATATATATATAGTAAAGTTCAAGAGCATACCTCCTTAAAATGACATACCTAGCATACCCCTTTTAGCGACGAACCCGACGACGGTTTGGTCCGTCGCCATAAGTTCGTCCGTCGCTATATGTTTTTCCGTCGCGATATGTTGCCCGTCGCTAAAAGCTTTAGCGATGGACGAACCTATGGCGACGGACCAAACCGTCGCTGGGTCCGTCGCTAAAGGGAGTATGATTGGTATGCCATTTAAAGGAGTATGTCATTGAACCAAGTCATATATATATATATATATATATATATATATATATATATATATATATATATATATATATATATTCACTGTAAAAATTTAACTCATTTGTGATATCTTAATACATAATAGGGCATAATTCAATAGATATCTTTCACTACAAATTCAATGTGCAATAAGATCAACATTCAAGCACGTGAGTCTTGCAATATTTTTAAACTAAACATCTTTCAAGAAAGTTTAAATTTATAGTATTAGAATTTGGATGGTAGCAAATTTGAATTTACAGTATTTTAAAACTAAACTAATTTATTGTTTCGTATTTAAAGGAAGATTTTTTTCGTGTGCTTTTAGGGTTAACTCTTATTATTCAGATTTTACCGAATTATTATAGTTGCTTAGTCAATTTATCCCACTTTATAAATTTGTGTGATTGCAAAGTTACATATATTTAATTTTTGTGATTGTTTTTATTTTTCTATTAGTTTTTGGCTGTGTCAGGTTAATATAATAATCCATTTTAACTAATATGATAACCTATTAGAATTCCTGTCATTGTTTTAATTCTTTTATTAGTTTTTTGCTATGTTAAGTTAGTATAATAATAACCCTTTTATTAAGTATTCTTCCCAAGGAGTTACCGGTGTTATCCTTCCAAACCAACCAACCAATAACATTTTCGAGGAGACGACCAAGTTACGAAAACAGGTTGGTGAGTTAATGGAGAGAGGCTGCGATAGAGAAAACGTGAGTTCATGTGCAGTTTCAGCGTTCTTAGTGTCTAAGAAGGATTGGTCGTCAAAAGTGTACGTTGATTTCCAATTGATAAACAAATATCGACATCCTATTCTTTACTTAGATCTTTACTTAGATGATATGTTATTTAAATTGCATGGTACTTGTGATTTGTCTAAAATTGATTTGAGAAATAGTTATCATCAAATTAAAATAGAATATTGTGAATGAAAAATTATTTTAACTTGTGATTTATATAAGTGGTTAGTTATTTCAGTTACATTAACTAATACATCAAGTATTTTCATGAAATTAATTAAACATGTTTTGCATGCTTCCATTGGTAAATTTGTTTTTCGTTGTTTTGATGATAATATCATTTTTATCATAAACTGTGGAGGATATTTGATATATGTTGAGTTAGTTTATGATCATGTTGTTCATTCTTATTCTCATTTTTAGTATTCTTGTTTTCATAATGTTCATTATGCAGATAAGTTGTCGTCCTTCGAAAGTGTTTATGGTTATGATCACTTATCTTCGTTACCTATTTTTGAATTTGCTAACATAGATGAAGAAGAAGAGTTTGAATTTGTTATGCAGATCCAAGAAAGGCAAAGGTTTAATGTTGAGACAGCAATGGAGTAGTATGCAATCCAAGCAGAAGAAAATGCATATGAGATTGTGCCTTTTGGTTTCATAGTGATTGCAAAAGAGATGCATGTCGTTTGGATATTTGTGTCCTTGATCAGGAATTCAGGAATGGTTGCAATTGCATAATGAAGAGTTCCATGTGTTGATTTTCGATCCGAGAGGAGATGAAACTTTTCAAATTTTGCGCACATTATTGTTATTGCCTTCAGATTAGATTTTCCTAGTAAAGTTTGTGATTGTGTTATGTGTCTTGTTACTAACTTAGTTCGTTTTGATGTAGGTGCAGATCTGAGGGCAAATCCTTTTCAAAATAAAGGAATGACACGATCATAATCATGTCTACATCAAACGAAGCTAAAATTTATAACTTTCAAAACTTTATTGGATTGATTCAAGATAATTGGCTGAAATTAATTCCAACTGATTCAATAAAGGAGCAACTCAATTTCAGCAGCACAAAAATGGTGAATTTCAGCACTTAATAGTCCAATTGGACAGGCCCAAAATCAAGCATGTAAGGATCCAATTGAAGCAGTCCAGTTCGGATTCTAAGAGCAGCAATGAAGGATTTGTCTTGAAGATTTTGTTTCCTAAATTTTTGGCAGCTTGTAATATATTTAGTTTACTATTATTTTAAGTAATAGTTGATTTAATTCTAGAGAATTCTATTAGTTTTTTTTTTTCCAATTGTAATTAAGAATTTTAATTATTTTACTTTTTCAATTAGGGTTAAGATTTTTAAGTATTAAGAATTCTAGATCCTTTTATGCAATAGTATAAATAGGGGACTAATCCAAGGGGTTTTACACACTCATTGATATAATAATACTTCTTCTTTTTAAATTACTTGGGAGTATTCTATCTTTGTTCTTTTCACGAACTATTGATCTTATCGGTGTGTTCGTAGCGATCAATCCAACTTATCAAACATCAATCCATAGGTGTTTGTGACGTATTCTACCATACATCAACCGTTGAAATGTTACGTCTTCAATATAAGCGAGGGGTCAAAGTGTCATTGATGTTCCACCCATAACCATTGCTAGAATGATCTAGGCGACGACCACCTCATGTAAGCGTGCCGTGAAGTTTATCATAAGCAATGGATCTCAGTCCAAAAACTTAGGGGGTGTATTCAATTAAGACTTTTAAAAACTTTTAAAGACTCTTTTTAAGTGACAGATTTTTGTAGAGTTCGTTTACTTTTAATAACTTTAAAGACTTTTAAATTCCATGAAATAAGTGACATACTTTTATAGACTTTTTACTAAAGATTTTGATCTAACTCTTAGGCATAACTAACAAGAAAGCTGATTTCCCTGTTTTCATTACAATACAAGCTGAAATGCATCAAATTTTGGGGAGAAATGAATTCTGGAAGGAGGAACAAACCTGATATACGGGAGCAATATCATTTGCATCTTCAGGTACAAGCTTAGCAAAAACACAACATCCATAAACAAGTGACGACCTTCTCTCAGCAAGTCTTGGGACCTCAAGGGTCAAGAACTGGGAACCTTCACTCTTCATATAGACGCACCCCATTTCATAACCCCTCATGTTGTCCTAAAGGAAAAATTCAAGCACTTAAGCTCTGGAAACAATAAATTTATAATCATAAGTATCAATATTTACTTGAATTGAAACTTACCTCCATTTTTAACTCTTTCATGAAAACTAAATGTTTGAAGTATGGAGCGTAGTTTTCTTTTGTCAAACCTTCTATAACAGCCCCTGGGATCTGTCTTTTTCCAATCAACACCCTAGTATACTCTGGTATCGAATATGCAGGAAGCCTATGTCTGAATCATTGTGTTGAAACTCTGGAAGGACGCAACCCCGAAATGAAACCATTTGGAGAAAGAGAAACTGTATTCGACCATGGTTTCTTTCTCCTTTCGCTCTTACACGTCTTGTCAGAAGCCAATGAGTGTGTGAGCTAGTCTTCTGCCAAGACAAAAGCAAGCCGCTCGATTGTCTCATCGTCCAATGTAAAATGCACGGCCGATGTGTGCAGCCCAATTTCCTTAGGCTTGCATGACAACCAAATTTGTAAAATGCACGGCCGATGTGTGCAGCCCAATTTCCTTAGGCTTGCATGACAACCAAATTGTTACTTTGACCTGACCGCAGCACTCTGTCCTCAATTGTAAAATATTCCATGAACTGTTGGGTATATCCAATGTCTGAACTTGCTGAAGGAGGTTCCATCAGCGAAAGCCTAAATGACTCCTCAGTTTTTGAGTCATAAATTTGAACCTTCCATAGATTTACTGGTTCAGTGGTGGTGTTCCAAATATTTATTGAATCGACAATTCTCTCTCCCACAGATCCTGAGTGAGGTTTTCCTCCTGCTAAAGGAAATGGGATAGATATATGTACGGGTCCCGCTATACTAGGTTTGTAGTTACACATGAAATTGTCATTCAGGAAATCAATGAACCCGATATCTCCCTTGTCAGCCATGATGGATCACTCCTCTTCACAGTCACGAACTGAATTCATCACCAAAATGATAACAATTTGAAAGAACTGCAAGTTTTAACTACTAAAGGTGAGAAAGCCTCATCCAATCAATTGCAAAGAAAATGACAAAAATTGTCATTGAAAAATATGGGACTTAAATACTCATTCTACAACCAAGATGTATTCAGATGCAATAAAACAAAGTAAACATAGAACAAGATCAATAAATAACTTAGCCAGTAAGTTTACAACAAGAAAAACTTGCATAGTCATCCTGGCTCACAGTACAGAACAGAACAGCCATTTTCATACATCCTTCAACTAAGCATTGCAAAACTTTCATATTTATCAAGTTAGTTATTTTCTTCTCATAATTAACTTGTGTAAAACATGAAACCGATACCGAAAATATAATTAAGAAAAGAAAAGAAAAAGAAAAACCAAAATCGTCAAATTTAATATGGGCTACAATGGAAGCAATTGTATATATTAAAATAATTGCATGGTGTGTGTAAGCATGATGCCAGCATGATTGTATGTAAGGATACTATTTAATTTGAAAAAAAAAACATAATTATATACAGAAAACGGTATATGATTGTATGTACAGAAAACTGTCCATTTGGCATCATCATCAAATTCCACCAATTGCAGAGCTAAGAAATTTTATTAAAGGGAGCGAAGTATCTAATAATTTTTGTGTGTTATAATAATCAAACAAAATAATACAAAAATTTAGTTACTAAAGATCCATTATAAAGATATTTAATTACGAAACAGTAAAATAGGTATCCATATTATATACACATGATATATGAACATAAAGGCATTTATAAATTTAAATCATCTCTACGAAGACTCTACAAAATATCATCAACAAAAGAAGAACCTAGTAAAATATATAGTATTAATCTTTTTTAATCATTAGTGGGCAAATTTATATTTTCACATTTTATTCTTAACTTTATAAATACAAGCAATTTTAATACTACTGAAAGAACATTTCAACGCAAGCTATTAAAAGTGTGTGTTGTCCACCCTCTTCAATGAGTGTATCCTCCCCTGCCTTCCACAAAAGCACTTCTTCTGATTATTGCAGTCACTATAAGTATGTGTTATCAAAATGATGATCGGCATACAGATACAATTATTAAAGCAATTATATATTAGTAGAATATTTCTATATCTATTAGATACTACTAATTGCCAACAGAATATAGTTATAAATGGAAAAAATTTCCAAATACCAAATTGAACATGAATAATACATGCAGCTGTGCCAAAATAATTATTCCCAACAAGCACTTCTAGATGTCACCATAACTTCTTGAAAGCAAAACTTCAAGTTAAAAGAATTGCAGTTTGCTAAGCGGTACCTTTCACTTGGTAAAGCTTCTCTTGGGGAAAAACAAAAACTGATTTGGGAATTAGGTTAACCAAATAAGACCGAAAAATCACTTCAAGGGGGGAATTAGAAAAGGAAAAAACATTCTCAAATGTAAGGAGAAATGCTGGAGACAAAAAACTGGTTTATGTGAGGCAGAATAAGTCGTGAACAGAGAAATAAGTGAAGGCCACCTCTAATGAAACTCCTAAGTTTACTTAGTAAGAGTGTAAGACTTTCTTTGGGGAAAAACAAAAACTGATTTAGGAATTAGATTGGCCAAATAAGAGAGAAAAAGTCCTAAAATTTTAAATTGAAAGAAAAAAGAAACGAAAAAGGAAAAAAAAAATCTCAAATGTTTATGAGAAGCAGAACAAGTGTAAAGAAAAATAAAGCGAGACCCACCTCTTCTGAAAGCTAAAAGGTTTCAATTAGTAACACTTCCTTTAGGGGAAAACAAAAACTGATTAAGAGAAAAAAAAAAAAAAAAAACCTAAAATAAAATAGAGAAATAAGAAAAAGAAAACATAATCCCAAATGTGACGGGAAGCACAGAAGGAAAAAGGGACTGTTTTATGTGAAGCAAATCAAGTGAGGAACAAAGAAAATAAAGCGAAACCCACCTCTAATGAAAGCTCGAAACTCCATAATCGGTGCGTGCGTGTGCGTGTTAGAGAGAGAGAGAGAGAGATTGATTATAATGGGGATTAAATGGACGGAGAAAGCAAGAAAGAGAACCTCATTACTCACTCTATATAAATCAGATTCTGTAAAACCCATATATAAACTAAATGTCTAAAAGTATGAGACTTGAGAATTGAGAGTGAGTATATTCTATATATGCTAGATATATACATACTCCCTACTTTTCTATGTAAGTAAGCTCCTTTCTATTTTGGAATGTCCCAAAATAAGTGATATCTTTCTATCATAATCATTCATCTCTAATATAACCATCAAATGGTCCTAAAAAATGTAATACTCTTTTTACACCTCTCTAAAACTATGTGGCGGTCAAACCAGCTCATGAAAATTGGGCCGGAGGGAAAAAGTTTGATTAGTTTTCATTACTCCCTCTATCGGAATAAATTATGAGAATCCCAGCTATAAATTACATGCCTAAAAATATGAGAGTTAATGGAATAAGATTGTGATAACCATATAAGATTATGTGACTTTTTAAAGGTTTTTAAAGGCTAGATGCCTACTTCAAAATTTACATTTATGACATATTAATAGAGAATTGAACAAAGAACAAGGATGGAGACACATTTTTTAAAAAAAAGAAAAAAGGGGACATACTTACAAAGAAACCAGCAGATGAAAATAATAAAGAAAATACTACTTTCTGTTCAGTCATACTGCTTATTGTAACTAAAGTCCTGAGAGAAAATTACAATTGTCATTGTACACGAATCGAATATTTAAGTTTTCTTGACATTTCCCTTTTATATACAAGAAACCTAGTAACAGTAAATATTCAAATTTTGGCTAAACACAAATTTAACAATGCTTGCCTTTCCAATTTGGCCCATCCACAGATTACCATGAACCTACCATCTATCTTGCTACCACAAATTAGTCCTACTTGCACTAAATTATATCCAACCAAGTAGTTAGCAACTTTCAAGAAATTTTTTATCTTGAAATATGTTTACAACTTTCTTTTAAACATGGATTCGTCAAGTCAGATATTCTCCATAGGAGTACTAAAGATACTTACATCTAAATCTATTTTCAACTTCAACAAAAGATGGCTTAACTTATTCACAACTGTGGTTTCATATTAAGTCTCACTCACTCATCAAATTATTATCTCTGTTTATTGTCATACAGTGTACGTGTATAAGTTTTCTCTTTCCATATACTATGTGTGTGTGTGCGCGCACGCGCTTGGGATGTTTGTTATCATATCAGAGAATCACTAACATTTTGGAAATGTTTTCTTCTTAATTATTATTTTGATTTGTCAAGGATAAGATAGTCGAAGACATTACTAACAATTCTCCACAAGATCTCAATTAAAGCATAACTGAATTGCGCCTACCCTTACGATGATTAATTATTTTGATAGATAAATTATGAGGAACGTTACCCATAGCTTGGCTTTTTAATTCAATCCCAGCCAAATTTGTAGCTTCTTTAAGTGCTGCCCTCCACTCATTTACCTTTCCTGTCACTACTTCTTCCACTCTCTATCAGATTCTCAACTGAGACACTCTTCAAATCTAGGAACCACTTGCTGCCTAATTGTCTCTAACATCCGAGGGATCCACGTGACAGAAGTCTGAAAAAACTACATGTCCAGAGGCCCATTTGCATTCAATCGTCATTTCAAGTTCATCAAGGCACCATCTGCAAGACACAAAGATAATTATCGAAATCCTTTGACTGTTGAATTGCTTTATGCCGATTTAATATCTCGTCGAATATATGTGAGCAGTAAAAGTTGAGTGTCTAAAACACAACATCACTTGATAAGTCCATCTACAAGTGGAAGAAGATGCTACCGGGACTCTTGTCATAGCCATTGAAAAAAGGAAAAAATATTTATCACTAAATTTATTTGAGAGATTTGACAAAACCTCTAAAAATTGGGTGTAGAGAAATCCAAACAATCTGTTGAGGGCCACCATACAAGAGGAGATGCATATTATGAGCTTAATTCATAAATGACACATTAATTAGACATATTAGAGGATCAGAACAAACAGAGTAAATGAAAAATACATATAAAAATATGATCTTGAACTACCATATATAGAATATAAATGACCCTTTTCATAAGAAGAGCAAAACATAAACTAATCGACCACGTGAACAACAATCATTATCCCAACAAGAACAAGAACTTGATACCCAGTAATTTTTATTCAGCCACTAGTAACATAGTAATTTTTTACTAATTGAGGAAAAAATATGAAAAAGTGCAGACTTTAGTTACAGAATTTCATAAATAAAAAAAAATCAACCAATTAATGGTGAAAAGGGTACCTGTATCACCTATTCATCAAGGAAGAGCGAAACTGCGCGAAACTGCTGCTTGTCTGTTTGGGGGTAAACGATATTGAGAGGAAATGGGGAGTCCGAAAATGATGAAAAGAGATGGAAGTGCAAGCACCGCTGGGTGATTCAACTCAGAGCTCAGAAGTGATAATGAATAGGTGATTTAAAATTTAGTATAAAATTTATGGCAAAACTAGTATCACCAATTTAGTTGATATTTTTATGTAATAATTCATCTAAATTTTAATTTATACAATTGTCTTATTAAATTAATACAAATTTTGTAATTAGGCCTCTTCGTCAAATTAATTAAATAAACATTAATTTATAATTTAAAATAAAATTAAAAAATTAAAATAAATAATTTGGACAAATAAATATATACACATAAAATTTAGCGAAAAAAAAATATATACACATAAGACAAAAATAGTGCTATTTTTTCTTTTTAATCTGTCGTATGTGTTTTTATTTATTTGTCCAAGTCATTTATTTTAAATTTTTATTTTGTTTAAAACGGTCACGTAGGCAATAAATCATCATCTTCGTCATCCGCATTATCCTCATTATTTGCATCATTCACATCGTCTTCATTTTCATCAATATCCCTGTATCATCTAATAACTGTAACGGTGATCCTCTATAAGCATAAAATCTTTTGTTCAGCATTATCATGACCAACATTGAATCCAACTCTTTTAAACTTCACTCTCTTTATTTGTCATACTAGTACGACTAATTTCCCTCTACCTTGGATCCAAGTAAGCTAGCTCATGATACCACTTGTTGATAATTAAATCGTTGCAAACAAAACAATATAAAATAAAGAGAAAAGAACAACACAAGATTTAACGTGAAAAATCTTTAAAGGGAAAAAGGCCAAACTTTAAATCTCCGCTGTTATAATAATAACAGGCCTATAAATTCTTCCCAAATTTTATACCCTAAAATTTGAGATTCATATACCGTATTAATACAACTTGTTGCACGGACTAAAAGTTACAAAACCCTCCCTCTCACGATACAATTTTTTTTGCACTGAATTTAAAAGTTGTAAAAAATCCTCTCCCTCACACAAACCAAAAATCCCCTCACACATTCTCTCAACTCTTAAGATGCTACATGATGTTTGGTTGTACTACCCTTCATCAGCTAAACACAAGACTCTATTTATAGTACTCACAACTTTCTACTTCCTATTTAAAATAGAACACTTTCACAATAATACTCTTACAAAAATAAGATTTATTCTCATAATAATACTCCTATTAAAAATAGGATTTCTTCATTTTTATATTAGCAGTTCTTTTCTAAATAGGATTTGAGAAGTGTCCTAACACAACTATAATGGTGATAAATTTTAATTTTGCCTAAAATTTGTAAAACTATACGAGGGGACAAGTTACGAGTACTTGGACGTGCACAAGATAATGTATCTAAAAGCTCCTAAAAATTATTGTATTAAACTGATAGGGTATACTAGTTAGATAATTTATAGGTATCTTCTTTTTTCACGGTCATTAATTCTTTTATTTTTCTTATCATTAATCCTTTTTTACCTCTTATTTTTTTAATCATTAATTCTTGGTTTTCCCTTCCTTTGAACAGAGAGAACTCTATAGGAGGATTTCAATTGAGTTCTTCAAATACTGCTAGGGGGTTCAAGACGCTCAGAAAAGGTTGGCAAACTCCTTAAATTCTTGTTTTTCTCTTAGATTGCACCTAAGGGTCGAAGAATCCCTCCTCTTTTATCTATTATTGTTATTTATGTAAAAATATATATATTTTTTGCAGGTAATTATTATTTCGAGATGTTAAAATGGAATCAACCTTATGAAAGTGATTTACAAATTATGTTTTATGTCTGCAAGCAATGGCATGTGTTGCAGTCGATTATAACCATAGGAAAATTATATTTTACGCGGTAAACATCACTCTTTGGAACCAAAAAATAAAGGGAAAATAATGAGAATTTCTTAATTTGATATTTGTTATGCATAATAACACTAACAGTATAATACATAAATAAATTAAGTGTTAAAACAAAATTACTCTTATCTATTATGTAATGGGAGAGGTGACATCAGTCAGGCTGTGTCGCAAATTCTTTTCCCTTTTTGTCCCTACAAATTTAATTATTTAACATTTTTGTACTATTATACACATACAAGGCATGTCACGGAAACTAGTATATTATATATCTATTATATAATGCAAAAAAAGAGAGGTGACATCAGCCTTAAGTAGGGATGACAATTTTCTCTATCCCCACGCTCACTCCAGCTCCGAATGGGGTAGTGATTTTTGACTCTCACTAGGAATGGAGTTGTGCATAGAGAATTATTGAATAGATAATATAATTATTCAACCCCTACCCACCCCCTAATAATTACATATTAATTAAATTAATATTTATATTTTTATATGTACATAATCAAAATATTTCCATATATATATGATTTAATATATTACTATTATTTTATTTTTGTATATTTTATTTTTGTTAATTTATATGTATGCGTTAACACGTGATTCATTTTCACATATGTATTATTATAAATATAATTAAAATTAGACTTTTTTAAATAAAAATATCACAATTTATTAATACGCGCAACGAATTTTTAGAAATTTTTATAAGACCGTCCCCGCCATTGTCATTTATAGCATTGAGGTTGTATCACAAATCCTTTCCCTGCAAGTTTATTTATTTTACAATTTTGTCCGTTTTAACTTTTTGATCTTTCAATTTTATCCTTTAAATTTAATAAAATTACTATTATATCTTTACAGTAATTACATAAACAATCATAGACGCTAATTTTAATAATATATTATAATGCTAACTGTATCTTGTGAGTGTATCAAATTTTGACTTAAATTATATACATGCGGATTGGGTATCTCATTCATTCGGAACCTTTATTCTCTCTAAATCAATAAGAAGAAAAAGAGGGAAAACGAGAAATAATCAATAGGATGATCTTATTTTTCATTTTTTAAAAAATCTATTCTCCATCGTAGTAATATTTTTAAGAATACATTTCATCACAGGAAACATGACATCATATTTTTCATTATTTTATTTTTTTAAATCTATTCTCGATTGCAGTAATATATTTAAAAATACAATTCATATTAGACAGGAAACAGGAAAGAACTAATGTTCACTAGTTCTTAAAATCTTGAAACTTAATTTCTTCATGTAACACATTAATATGAGAAAATACAATAATAAATAAAGTAAATGTGGAAAAAGATAAGTTGCATAAACGTGTAGATCTAGAAATTACAATTTCCTTCTATTTGTTTCGAAATTACCTAAGAGATACCGCAAACTCAATATATATATAAAACACCGTGACCTTTAAATTAGACTCCTAAATAATACTCTCTACCATATCTCAGGTACTTGAATGAAAATATATTGAAAATCTCCCCACCAAAAATGATATTTATACTAAGATTTCATATTTGTAAATTAAAAATGATTATTCATAAATGAAATTACTCCTTTAAGCCTGATCACTATGATTATTTTCAGGTTATAACTCCTCTCCTAGATCTGTTAAAAAAAAAGAAGTTCACCTTTCATCTACCAACTTTGCCTTTCCACGAGTTAAAAAAATGTTTGGCAGGATTGTTAAAAAAATGTAATTAAAATAAAGATAATTTATATGCCTTATAGCTCAAACATAAACACTGCGCACAAACTTTATCACTATATATCACAATAGTAACACCACAGGCAAACACGTACGCAGGTGACCATTTATAGATATATGCATGGTACACACACACACATGCACTACTATATACACAGAATGCACACGTTAATACATATTGCATCTTTTTACCTGCACCTCCTTGAAATTAAATAACCCAAAACCCACATCCCCAACTCCATTACAAACTCTCATACACGCATACTTCAAGGAAATGGTGCCCTCCGCTTCATCTCAGTTGTCTCAACATCGATTTTGAAACCCTTTCTGTGCTGTTTCCAGTAATCGGTTTGCGGATTCAACCACTCCGGCTCGGAAATCTCCAGCCTAGAAGTCTTGAGAGCATCACTGGATATGTTGTACTTGTCATCCCTCTTTTGTACTAGCTCCGGTTTCACCATCCCCGAGTTCACAGCTTGTGGTGACATCATCAGTGCCGGAGGCCCCAACGGAAGCCTGTCACCTGTGACAAATCATCAAATTAAACCACTCATTAATAATCTATTCATTTGTATTAGCACGATTAATTGAATATAATTTTTTTTCCCGGGGGGGGGGGGGGGGGGGGGGCGCTAATTAAAGTTTGTTATTTATGCCAAGAAATTTGGTAATACCTCCATCAGTCTGCCAAGTGCACCAAAACTTGCCATAAGTTTTGGCAATATGATTCCTTCTGAGGATGTTAGGTACATTTCGTGTTCTGATGATGATGAACTCTCTTTGTCCTCTGGTGAAGATGGGACTTCTACAGCTTCTTGTCGCTGTTGAGGGACGTACCACGTGTGATCACTCCATGTCTTACTCTGCTGATAATTTCCCTGCTCTTTCAGACCACTCCGCGATTACCAGTAGAATTGAAGATCCAAGATCCTTCTTTGTCTTGTTGCTCTGCCCTTCCAGACCACTCTGTTAATATCTTCAACTCAGGCTGATTTTTTATTGGATAAAGTTTCAATTGCAAAGAATGATACCTTAGCTTCTATTGCCCCTCTCAAGTCTTGTCTAAAGAATTCGGGTAATAGGATGGTTGATCCAACTTAAGGTTATGTGAGTTTGATTTCTCGATGAATGGGTTTTGTGGATGAATCCGTTCAGTAGGTGGTGCTGCTGGTTCATGCCACTTGTTGACTTTCTGCAGATTTTGTTTTTCTGCTGCTCACTTGCTACTGCAGACTGTTTGCCTTTGTCTTGGGCAATTGTGATCCTTACCTGTTGACGTTGGATGATGCAGTTTGCTCACTTCCCTTTTGGTTAATGCATTATGCTTTGAGTTGCTTGAACGTGGCGATTGCTGTTGCTTATGTTGTGCGTGTAGGTTTATGATGGTCTCTGATGGACTATTTGTGGGCCTGGATTTGATCTCTGTAGTTTTTCTTGCTGCATATTTAAGGTTTGTGTTAGACTTTGAATGATGCAGTCTGTGTTTTACTCATTTAGTTAAGAAAAATTTTAGACTTACCCTCAAAATTTATCCGCTAGCTCTACCCGCAAAAAAGACGAAAGAGTATGGTCCCACTTTATTTGTATTTTGCAAATAAAGTGGGATCATACTTCTTTGTCTTATATGAGGGTAAGGCTTATGGGTCAAATTTGAGGGTAAGTGTAGAACCACTCTTTAGTTAATGCATTGTGATTTGGGTTGCTTGAGCAAGGATTGTTGCTGCTTGAGCTAAGCTCTGTAGGTTTTCCGATGGTCGGGAATTTTCCTTGTTTATTGGCTCGGTGTCTTTCTTCTTGTTTTTGTTGCCTATTCTCACAGGATGTGTGCGGTATCTTTAGAGGTTAGGCATTTGTCTCCAAGTTTTTAACTTGGTGTTTCTAATTTTTTCGGGAGACGAGATTAGTGTCTTGAATTTCATTGTAATATCCTTAGTTTTTTGCTTTTAATATACAAACAAAATAGCAATATATATATATATATATATATATATATATATATATATATATATATATATATATATATATTCAAGTTCAGGTTTCACAACCATTTCTAGGATCCGGGGATTCATCCAGAGGCCTGATTTGATCTAGAGAACAAGAATATTCAATTTTTGTTACCACAACTTTAAAATTACTACTGTTATACTCTCTCCATCCCAAATTATTAGATTATTATTAATTTTTTAAATATATTTTTAAACTCAAAATTAAGATGATTCATTAAAATTATATATGAAACAATATACTTTTTAAATAATTTGCAATAATTACAATAACTAATAAAAACCATGTTAATTTTGAACTTAAAAATGTATTAAGTTGATTTCAAAAAGTCAATAATATGAAGAGAGTATATAATACTACAAAGTGATTAAAAATTAATTAATACCTCATAAGCGTGAGAATGCCATAGCTTCTGTTCCTCCGGAGGAAGAGTTTAAAATATTTTGTCAGACACCATATATTCCACCCTGTATCCAAAAAATTAAAAAAGAAAAAAAGTCACCGACAATATTAGTCTCTAACGTGAACCACCTCAGCACCATGGAAGTCCCCAAAATAATTAAAGTAGTACTAGCACTTGTCTTCAACCAAATTTATTTTTATGCCTAAAAGAAACACATCAAAAAAATTTTGAATTAAAAAATATTTTAAATTGTCATAGGCGGGCATATATTTATTTTAGAAGCATCAATTGAGTATATAAATAAATGATTAAATTACCGATGAGACGGCGGGACGAGTCATCCGTATCGTAAACGGCACACCGAAGAAAGTCCTGATTGAGGCGAGTCACATAATTGTGAGTCTCAATCTGGCGAGTCATATCATCACTATACAAGGCAAAGGTACAAACGTGCTGGTTCATTTGCTTGATGGGCTTAAGGGACTGCATCATTTGACACAATTTGTCCAGCATGTGCTGTTCCATAAACATCGGCTCCCCCGACGGTATCGGCTCCCCTCCGCCGCTCTGTCTGTGCAACGCCATCGGCCAGAAAACAAATGTAGGTACAAGTAATTAACAAAGGGTATTTTCTTTTTTATATTTTTTGTGCTTGTGAAATGGGAGTTTTGATTTATGATAGGAAAAGGAAGATAAATGCTTTTATTGTAGGGTTTTGTTTTGGTGCATGTAATGGGGTCCGTGGGCGATTATTTTGGGGCCACGTAGTCAACGTGGAAGAGAGATGGGAAAATTGGTGAACCTTTAAGGACACTTGTCATGCTTGGTTTTCCCCTTTGAGACACGACAGAATTTTTTTTTAGCTATAGCTAGTCCATGTAGATATACAAAAGAAATGACTTACCAAAAATGAAAAGTATCTCTATAAACGAATTTATTTAAATTTAATACTCCCTCAATATTTCCAATTATAAGTTATTGACCACCACACCCCCACCCCAAGTTTTGTAAATTAATTTTTTTATTGTATATATATTTTTTGAATTTTTTTGGTAAATAAATTTTAAAAGGAAAAATGTGCGACAAAAAGAAAAAGAAGACAAATTTATCATTAAATGTTGCTTCTAGATGGAAAATGAATGTAACCTTTTATATACCCTAATACTCTATATATAGTTTGTTGTGGTAATTTATAACGTGAGAGAAATTTAATGTATTATTAGGCGACTTTCACATTGCCTTTTGTAACTTGAAAGTTACTATTCATTTCAATACGAGTAATTTAAGCTTTGGTGTGAAAAGTGAGGATAATAACCATTCATTGAGTACTTACAGGTAACAAACGTAATATTCTCCATTGATAAAATATGATAATATATGAGTTTCATTATTTAATTTATATTTTAAATTATTTTTGTACCAAGTATTTTACATTTATATCCCAAGAATTCCAACCACAGAAGCCAATTGGCTAGCAGAGAATATGTCTCAATATTACTTACTACTGAGACTATAGATTGGCTGAATAGAAGTCATGGGCAGATGTGGAGGAGGAGTCATTGTTTATTTCATTAGAAGAAAGCATCGGGCTCTCACTTGACTTTAGCCGCTCATTATACTTGTAATGACCCAAGTTTTGTCCCTTCCCACGTTGGTTGCTAATGTACCCTTAGTCCCACCTCAACTAATTGAAAACCTCTACCATTTTCTAAATATATAAATAGAACGACTTGGCCCTTTGTTTCATTCATCAACAATAAGGTCTCAAATTTTGAGAAAAACCTTGTTGTGTGAGGATTTTTTATAAAAGACATTCTTAGTTAAATTTTTGTCGTCGAGGACATAGGCAATTTGCGAAACTCGTATTTTCGGGTGGTGTAATTTTTATTTAATTTTTTTCTATTGTTACTATTGTTTTAAATATTGTATTTAGTTTGTTAGTTGATATTTTAGTATATTTTGTTAGTAATTAGTATTTTTACATTGTTATTATTTTTGGGACAATACTACATATACAAAAATCGATGACAAAACCAAACACTGCTTCTATCTCAACCATTAAAATGTAGGGCCTGACACATAGTATGGCCTGACACATATTTTTGTAGCTTTAAATATTGTTTTGTATTTAGATTATTAGTTAATATATAGTTTTGGATTTAATTATTATTTTGTATTTAGATTATTATTTTGGCATAATAGTAATATTTATTTGAAAAATGGTTAAATATTAAAAGAATATTTTTGAAGATATACTTATAATTATTTTGAAAAAGAAATAATAATCTGTTAAATAATAGAATTGTATCATAATGACATTTATTTGTTCTAAATTTATATTTAGGAATTGTTCGACTATTAGTTTTGTGTTCAACAATATCGAGGTAAGTGACTTTCCGAACTACTTAGTAAACTATATAATGTAAGTGATTTTGTGAACTATTTAGTATTTTAAAATTATTGTTTATAATTATTTATGCTTTATTAATTATTCGGATGCCTAAATGTATTGTTTCAAAAATTGTCATACTTTATTTAAGCCTTCATTTTGAATGAAAAAGTTACACTTGTATTTTATTAAAAACCCGGATCAAGTATTAAAATAGAATTTTGATTTAAAAAATGAGATTATATGATTTTGAAGTGTGAAATAAATATAGTTTTGAATATAAAAAATATCGATAAATTATTTTTAGAAGCCTCAGTCCGACTATGTATATAGCCTGTTAGTGTTTACGCTGGTTCTGAAACTTTTAGGACCTACTAAGGCGCACTTTAGATACACTTTGGGGGACACTTTTCGGGGTGCGTGCATGATAAAATACCTTAGTAGGGAGCGTGATCATTGACATTATCGAACTAAAGGGCCGTGTTACAGGGCTGCTATAACCTTAGTCGCAAGGATTGTGGATTAAAAGATACATTGAATATATTGAATTTATCAAAATCGTTTATCAAATATATTGAACTTGTTGAAATCGTCTATCGAATATATTGATCAAACTGAAATCGTTTTTGAATTGTGTCATGTGATTATTGATTTTTATTTTGAAAGTACATATTGACTCTTGTTACTGAACAAAAAAATATTATTTTCGAAAAATATATATTTACTATTATTGTCGGACAAAAAGTTATTTCGAAAAAGGTGTTTTGTAAATTGTACTTGATCCACCTAAATAGTAAAGATTGTCACCTGCTGAGCTTTACCGTTCACCCTTACTTTAATTTTTACATGATACTTTGTTAAAAGCCGAGTATTGTGATACTTATGTGGATGACCAGAAGCTCTTTTAGTTTAAGAAATTTATGAATATTTTAGAATTTTGATAAGACTTTGTTTAATAGAGCTGTGTCTCAAAAGTCATGTTTTCGGTATTTAGTTATTGAACCTTAGTGTAATTTTGATAATGAAAGACTATTCCGTTTCAAGTTAATTTCGCTATTGTCTTTTCGTTTGGGTTGCACTATTGATATTGTTGCCTTGCAGGCCTTCGGGCTTGCGACGTGTGGCACTCCGGACATGTGGTGGGGGCAGGAACCTGAAACAATTATATATGCAGAAGAATTAGCGGGTAAGCGAAGAAAGAAAATTTAACTATAAAATAGTCGAAGGCATACAACGAAGTAATATAGTCTTACCCAATCAATCAAGAGGCCAGGACAGAACATAATTTTGGTTTTGACGATATTTCATGTTGTTCTTTCAAGCAATAATTTCAAGTGCAACAATCCCAAAATTGTACACATCTGTTTTTTCTATCAAATAATCTCATAATACATATTCTGGTGCCATGTACCCCACTATGAAATTATATTAAAACTTGAGGACATTATCTCATTTTTCATCGCTATAAAAAAAATAATGCCTATTTCACAAATAGTAGTAATTGCTTACGTTCGACACAACATCCGTGCAATCTTACTACATTTGAGTGTTGTAAATCAGATATCATGCCTATTTCATTCACAAATTCACGGGATTTAGAATAAAGTTGCTGAACAGTAATTGTAGTATAGACCCTACAATGTAATGAAATTGTCATAACCCCAAATATAAAGCAGAAGGAAAAATGACAAGTTGAATTTATTGAAGTAAAAAAAATGAAGAATTAAAATGTTATATACCTACCTAGTAAACAGATAGATCGATCCAAAATCATCCTCCCCAATCTTGTTTGCAGCATCAAAGTTGATTTGTTGAAAGCTAAATACATCAGAAGAACGTATATTAAGACGTTAGAATTCATCTTACAAACTGGTAGTAATCCTGAAGCTACAACTCCCACTGCAATGAATAACTTTGCTTCTCCATCCGAACGAGGCTTGAAATCTACACAACAGGAGAAAAATGTATGGACATTTTGTTTTATTTAGTAGCAATGTAACCTGGTTTTCCGCATTTGTACAACTCAAGTTTGTAGAACAGAAAAAACATTAACATATACTCGTTAGAGAGAGGGAGAGAGAGAGAGGGGGGGAGGGAGTACACAGTTCTTTTATATACATGCATCGTATTAACAATTTAATTAGTTTACTCTTGTGAGTCAAATAGTTGGATTGAAAGAAGAATTTGTCAAATAATTTCAGTTAGATCATCTTGGCTTCCTATAAAGTAATGACCAAAAGTAATGACCAAATTGTTGCCACTTCATCTAATATGGGATGTGATATTACATATTCTCATCGAGCCTCATTTGTTACAATAGTTAAACTCATTTCTTGAGTACCAAGAAGTCTTGAGATCCATTCAAGAAAAGATATTACATCTTCTCACTTTAAACACACGGAGATTTGTTTGAATATATAGTAAAAACCTTTTTTGGAATTATTTAAAAAAAAAAAAACTTTCTTACGAATATTTAGTTGATCTTTTAATATATGTGGAAATAAAATCAAAACTTTCTCATGATATAAATCTTTGTCAAAAATATAGGATGAGATTTGCGGAAAAATATTTCTCACTACAATTTTTTTTTTCCTTTTCTTCCCCTTCTCATCATCATTCAAACGTCAGGCCCACAATAAAATGTTATAATACTTTGATAATGACACGAGTCCAAACCAAATTCAAAACAATACTAAATTTTACTATCCAAAAGCAACATCTCAGTCTTCTTAACATACCAAAAATTCACAAAAAAAGTCATGACAAACTAATAATATTCTTGATAATAGAATTAACGCATTTATTTATTACAATCTATGTTTTTCGATGTGAAATTAAGTGGATTCTTAGGACCTTTACCAGCAACAGAATGCATGCGCTCATGAACAATCTTAATAAATCCAAGTTTAGGACATACCAAGATCCTAATAATCATGCCCGTTTTGGGTCTGTCTCGCATATACAAATACAACCATGAAATAATAATGCTAATAATAATAATAATAATAATAATAATAATAATAATAATAATAATAATAATAATAATAATAATAATAATAATTATTATTATTATTATTATTATTATTATTATTATTATTATCATTATTATTATTAAGGTGGATCAAGATGATTATTGTTCTTGATTAATGCCTCAACTCTCAACTAGAGACTCGATAAAACATTTGAAGAAGAACTATCCATTAGCTCACTTGATGATTCTCTTGATATAACTTGCTACTGAGAATAAAGGTTGACTGAATAGAGGTCATGGGCAGATGTGGAGGAGGAGCCATTGTTTATGCCATTGGAAGAAGAAATGGTGGTCTCAGATTGACTTGAGCCCCTGATTTGCATTTTACTGTACTTTTCCCTGAGAGCTTGGAACTTGAAATTATCATCGCCATAGATACTTGAATCAACATATAACTCCTGAATACTGATATTGCCTTCAAGCATGCCCACTACAGAAGACATGGTTGGCCTAAGTGCTGGAGATGGATTAGTGCATAATAGAGCTACTTTGATCATTCTGGTTGCCTCTTCCTTGTTGAAATTGGAGCCCAATCTTGGATCCACTAGATCCATCAAATATCCATTTTGTTGAGTAACAAGAGCCTGAAACAAGTATATACGCAAGGAAGGGCGATAATGGAAGAGTAAGACAAACATAATTCATTGTTAAACTAAGACACTAACATGCAACGAAGTATATATTAGTAGTAGTGTAGTCTTACCCAATCAAGAAGACAAACATAATTTTCATTTGGACGATATTTCATGTTATTCTTTCCAGCAACAATTTCAAGTGCAACAACCCCAAAACTGTACACATCTGCTTTGTCGGTCAAATAACCCCATAGTGCATATTCTGGTGCCATGTACCCTCTGCAAAATGATATTGCAAATGAAAAATATGTTTTCTTACTTCTTAGCCATATGAGCTTTTGTGCACCTCAAGTTCCACATAATCGTGAAAAACCACGGGATACCCACAAAAACTTATGCTTGAATTTTCCTGGTGCAAGGTTCTTGAGGGGTATGTGTACCCATGGGATTAGTGGAATTGTCTAAGAGTTTTGGACACCCGTGATTTCATTAAAAGAAAAAAATTGGTTTATTTTTCACTAGCTTCTAAAAAGGGAAAAAAAAGGAATATGCCGACTAAAAAATATTTTTGAATAGAATAGAGGAAAAAAGAGCTCACATAGTTCCAGTTACTCTAGTGCTAATGTGAGTGTTCTCCTCTTCGTCAAGCTTAGCCAAACCAAAGTCCGAAATCTTTGGGTTGAGATCGCTATCAAGAAGTATATTAGTAGCTTTGATATCTCTATATATGAACAATTTTCAGGATTGATTCCTCATGAAGGAAAACTAGGCCTCTGGCTATGCCAATACAGATTCTTTGCCTGGTAGACCAGTCCAAATCTAATCGGGATTCCTCTGGACCTGCAAGTGATTGATATACAAATAAATGGAAGAGTCCAAAGATTCTGGCTAAGGATTCAAGGGATGAATAATAGAAGAAAAATAATGTCTTGTGGATGATCACCTATCCCACTTAGTTTAACATAGTATACATGGGGAAGTAAAAACTGAACTTACCAAACAGAGCCTGGGCGAGGCTGTTGTTCTCCATGAACTCGTACACTAGTAGTAATTGCTTAATTTCAGCACAACATCCGTGCAATCTTACTAGATTGGGGTGTCGTAAACCAGATATCATGCCTATTTCATTCACAAATTCACGGGTCCCTTGATTTGATTTGTTAGAAAGTTGCTTAACAGCAATTATAGTACCATCCAATAATATACCCTGCAATGCAAGGGAAATGTAATTGTGAAGAACCTTTTCAAGTAATGCATGCGAATCTCCTATGTTACATGAACTCTTCACATTGCCTTAAAGTATCCGTGTATGCTACTCTACACTCGGTCAAGGGTTTGGGTGCTGAAGATTTTATTTTAGTGTAATAAGGTGACAAAATTGAGAAGTACCCATGTCAGATTCCATCTGAGTCCATGTAACTTAGCTTATCTCCCATTGTCACAACCCCAAATATAGAACAGGAAAAAAAAGTGTGACAAGTTTATAAAAAAAAATTGAAGTACAAAAGGTGAAGGATTAAATTGATATATATACCTTGTAAACAGATCCAAACCCACCCTCCCCAATCTTGTTTGCAGCATCGAAGTTGTTAGTGGCAACCTTAATTTGTTGAAAGGTAAATACACCAGTCTGCAAATCTAATCCTTTCAACACTGCAGAAAAACATATGTTAAGATGTTGAAATGAATCTTACAAACTAAGTAATAATTTTGCATCTTCATAAGATATCTATCTTCTCAAAAGAAAAAAGTTTGTCTTTTTGAGTTAGAACATTACTTTATGAAATCCCTTAATCTAAAAGATGGTCACATTTACATGACATCCCCAAATCTAATAGATGGTAACATTTACACGACCTAGCATAAATTCATTCGCTATATATCATTGTAGTCCATGGGGTAAAACTAAAGAATTATATAATCCTATCGTATATATGTAATTTTGGCTCTTCAATTTAAATCAAACAAACTGAACTACAGCACCTTGCTCCCTTGACATTTGGCCTCCTGGATAGCCCTTCCACCAAGCAATACCTAGAACTGCGACTATAAGGCATAATCCTACAACCACAACTCCGACTACAATGTATATTTTTTGTTGTTTTCCATCCGAAAGAGACTTGAAATCTACAAAATAGGAGAAAGATGGAAAAGATATCATATTGCACACACAGTTTTGTTCATGGCCAGAATATTCGTAAATAGAATTCATTATTAAGTAGGGCGAGGGGAAGAGGAGGGGGGGGGGGGGGGGGGGGGGGGGGGAGAGAACACTGCTGCACAATAGAAAGATACATGACAGTCTTTATACAGAGCAAAACTTACCAGCTTCCACAGAAATAGCAGATATCATAGGGCCATATGTTCCTATCACAGGTACATTTGTTGTCCCTTTCCCGGTGTAAACAAAGCGAATTTGCAAAGTCTTATCCCTTACAAGTGCTTTAGTTGTGTATATATAAGCCTTATCAACTCCCTGTGCTTTACTTTTGATATCAAAATCCTTGAGTTTTCGTTCATCCTATAGCAAGCTAATTAGTTAGAACGCAAATACACTTGTTCACACAAAATGAGTGAAATATCGATAGTGTTATAGTTAACCTGGACATAAACATCAAACATTCGTCTTCCAAGACTTTGAAAAGATTGATTGTCTCTGAATATTATCTCAGCAAAGTGAAGTTTTACAGTGTAGTTTCCATTTGCTAAACAACGGCCATAGTAAGTGAGAGATAAGGGAGATAGGCGAGCTTTCATGTACAATTCAGAGTCATTCATTGGGAGAACAGATATATTATCTGCTGTATATTCAACTGTAGGTTTTTCAACAAACATAAAGTGTCCTGTGCTACTAGTTCCCCAGTCGCTCCTAGAAGGAACAAATTTTGCTGGACCTCCTAAATCGTCATCCGCTTCAAAATTAATGTTTCCCATGAAAGTTTGGCTTCCACCACAATTAATATGCAGCGAGTACTTATCTATGAAACATCAAAATTTTACTTCTGTTAGATAGGATCAGATATACTAAAAAGGAAAGAGAAAACTTTAATCAAATTAAAATATCTAGAAGAAAAAAAAATACATATGTTAGCGTGAATTATAGGATAGGAGATTACTTACCCTTTGAACATGGAAAGCGGGTGAGGCAATTATTACCGAGTTCTCTGGTTTAAATCATACAGGGAAGTTAAGCACAAACCTAGTAAAATCTTATCATCTCAATATGTATTCAAATCAAAAGCTTACGAGTTGTTCCCTCCAGAATAGCTTCTGAACAAGTTTCTGATGAAAATAATAAAGTTTCAGCTGATTGTGGATGGAGAAAAGAAATCACGTGGACTCCAGGACTTACTTACAGTGATTCTCGACAAGTTTGTGGCACCTTGGAAAAGTTATTGTAAGAAAGATCTATTTGTCTGCATATGAATTCCATCAGAGGAGCTTATATTGTTAATTGGAAACTAATGTAAAAAATGTATTAAAATTTAAATAGCAGCAATACATTATGTAACAGAACCCCCCCCCCCCCCAAATCTATGGTAATAGAAACCAAACGTTTTAACATTCCCCGTCATTCTTTATATTCCTCGTCTTTCAAGAGAATTAACCCTTAAAATCTTCAACACTCATCATGCTTTAGATCCCTAATTTCCTCTCTCTTAACATGGTATTGTACTAGTATTCTGCTATAGGTTGCACATATTTTTATTTTCATATCCTACGACAGAGATTCTGATACTACATTAACGTGTATATTAACATAATATTAATCATGAACAGAAAAATTTATATGAAACTAATCTAGAGTGTAGTATTCGTAAACTTACACTTTAGGATCTCTGCTTTCGATCCACTGCGGAACTAGCCCAGTAAGAAAATTACTAGTAAGATACCTGAGTAGCGCACAAAAATTTATGGGGTTACCCACTAACATACATGGATATATCAAATCATAATGGCTAATAATATAGAGCTAAAGAAGATACACTGATGACTTCTGCTCTTCAAGATAACAGAAGTTTGACATCTAGCAAGAAATATTTATACATAAAGCAACGTTCCCTACTTGAGATTTGGACTCTACCAAGTAGGGAAATGGTTTTCTCTGCTTATTTTTAATCTAAAACAAGGTTCAGTTAAAACTTAAAAATGAATATTGGACCATTCATGTGTGGCATCACACTAAGATACGTTATGACAAATGTATATCAAATAACTAGAAAGAATTAATTCCTACGCATGCAAGCTAAAAAGATCTTCCTTATTAAATTTTGACTGCTTACATATACTGCAGATTTGATAGGCCTTGAAGCTCAGTTGGTATCTCTCCTTCCAACTTGTTAAAGCTAAGGTCTCTGCCAATGAATAAAACAGAGAGCTTACACTTGAGAGGAAACAGGAACACTAACTAAAATAGCATGTCGACACAAGTATATAATACAAGTACATAGGAGATTATTACCCATAGAATTCATGTGCTACATTAGAAGGATATCTACCCTTTAATTTCTTATTTTTAAGTTTCATTTACCTTCAAGTCCGACTGTGTTGTCTTTATATCAGAGCACAAATCTTTTTTAATTAGACTAAAGTACACTTTGTACCCCAAACTTTACACTACGGTTGACTTTTGCACCCTAAACTGGAAAATGTGTCTAAGTACACCCCAAATTTCAGTTTACCTCAACAAAAAGCAAACTTTTGTCACTTAACATGTAGGTGACCTGGACTTGTACACATGCGGATTTAGTAGGGGTATTTACATCTTTTCCATATTTTCTTCTCCTTCCCAAGTTAGAACAAGTTATTAAAGGTCTGCCTAATTCAATAGCATACATGCAACTCGATTAAGATATAAATTCACCAAATTCGGTCAAGAAAATTAGGGAAAATTAGGGCTCATGGATCGAAATTGCTGGTGTATAAAGAATGCAGTGATGAAGACGGCATGGAGAAGCTAAAACAATGTCGGTAGAAGATTTATTGGTTGTCTAAATTGGTATGAAGATGGGCACGGTGGTTGTAATTTCTTCATGATCTTATAATGTATGAGCGTTTAAGGGTAATAATACCTGGATTAATTAAAAGAATAGAGAATGTGGATGCTGAAATCAAAATTCTGAAAGATGAATTAAAGGGTTGCAAAATTAGGGCAAGGTTTGCATGGAGTCTATTGATTGTAACTTGGATTTTGATTTTTTATTTTATGTTCATCTCAACAAACGATGAAATTCCCCACAAGTAATTTTCTGGGAATGTAATGGTAATTTCTGGGAATGTAATGGTAGAAATTAGACTATGTATGGAATGTAATTTCTGCGCAACTTTTGTGGGTAATTTTGTTGTTGTAATTTATGGGCAATTTCTTTGAATGAAGATGTTGTAATTGGTGGATTTTTTTTGATATGGTAATGTGTGAATGAAGATGTTGTCATTTGTGTGAATTGGTGCATTTTTGTATGTAAAATGTAAGCCATAGTCAAATGCAGACCAAGCCAAATACAGAGCAACTTGGTATCAATAAACAAAAATGAATCCCCTGGCCACAATGCTATAATCAAATGCACACCAACCACAGTGCTATAAAATGCACACTGCTATAAAATATGTTAATACAAATGCATATTTGAATGATTTAATGATGAATTGATTTGATTGATGATGTATATTTGTAACCAATAGCTTTTGTACAGTCCTTAAATAAAAATTAATGTACAAGGACTTAGAATAGAAGATCAAACTTGTTAGGTTGATCTATGAAGAAATTTAATTGTATAGATTATAAGAAATTAAGAAGTTGTTCTATAGCTGAACGATAACAGAGTTTGTAAAGCAAGAAGATGATCACAGAAGATACTCTGTTTGTAAAGCAAGACAAAATCGTAGAGTCAACTATGAACAATCATAAGGAAATTGAAGATCGTAAAGTAACCTCAGAGTTCGTAGAGCAAAGTGAATTATTGTAGAACTTGCTCCAAGATCTTAAAGTTACATGCAAATCGTAGAGCCAAGCCAAACCTTCTACAATTCTTAAGGAACTATACGATATGTAAAGTCTAATCAGATCTGACATGGAATTGAAAATGAGAAGAGTTATTTGCTGGGGATCTCAATACAATAGTTGACCATCAGACGTCTCAAAGGAAAATAAAAAAGAAGATGTGTTTAACAGCTATTTTGACCTTGCAACGTCAACTCACGTGGTTTTCATTTTTAGCAATCTGATGTGAAGACATAGTCGAAAGCAAATTGACACTTATTTTTAATGTCAACATCAGAGATCTTCAAAAATCAATGCATTAAATGAGCAACGACTACTTGTCAACGAGAAAATTTTAAGATCTCCTATAAAAAGGACAAGGAGATTCACAAAAAAGAACAAGAAGGAGAAAAACGTTGAATTGCTGTCAGAATCTAAAATGCTCTACTCTACGATCAAGAACAACTTGTTTTGCTGCTAAGTCATTACTGATTGGACTTAAAGCTACTTAGTAGTAACTCAAATCACTCATTCTATCTGTGATTCTTGCAGGTCGTAGTGACCTCAGTGGTGCCAAGTCTAAGTGACTTGAAGAGTTCTTAATGAACTGGTCTGAGTGACCCTAGCCTTAGTGACCTTTGCCGAGACTTAATGACTCAAAGGAATTTTAGTGATTAAAGCTTATAATAGATCTTAGTGATCTGGTCTTAGTAACCCCTAGATGTCCTTAGTGGATTCATTGCTAGAGTGCAGAAGAGTGAACTAGGAGATCTTTGTGCTCCGAACTACTTAAAATTTCTCTGTGTCTTTTTACTATCTCTGCACTTTACTTTATGTACTATTTATAATTATTTGTGATCGTCTTCCACACAAATCAACTAAATTCAGAACTGAGATTTTTCATTAAAATCTTAGAAGGGGATTTTCAAATAAATGTTCTGTCGTGCTTAAATACACTAACTTTCTGTATACACACATTGATAATTAAAAACAAAAAGTTTTGAAAAAGTGATATACTCAACCCCCCCTTCTAGATCACTTTGTGCCTCTGAAAATAACAAGTGGTATCAAAGCAGGTTCTCTTGAACAAAGCTTAATAGCTTGAGTAGATCAATGACACAAACTAAAATCATTTCTGAACTTGGTGGTGGAAACAAGCATTCTCTCTACAGTAGAGATAAATTTGTTAATTGGAAAGAACGAATATAAGCATATATAGATGTTATTGATTGAGACATGTTCGATGCTGTCATGAATGACCCTTATGTTACAAGAAAACTCGTTCCAACAGTGGAAGATTAAGATAAAACATAAGTTAAACAAAGGACAGAATGGACAGATGCAGAGAAAAAGATGGTGCAAATGGATAAAAGGGCCAAGAACATTCTATTCATGGCACTTGAGGATGAACTATTTGAAAATATTGTCAATTGTTCCATAACCAAAGAAGTCGAGGAAGTCTTGCTGGTTATGCACGAAGGCACTGAAGAGGTTAGAGAAAATAAACAATCTCTTATCACTCAGCAATACGAAATGTTCTCTCATATGTCTAGAGAAAACTTCACAACTACTTTTGAACGATTCAATGTGCTGCTCAACTCTTTAAGAGCATATGGGAAGACTTACCTAAATAAGGATATGAATATTAAGTTCATGAGAGCTCTACCCAGTAAGTGGGATGCCAAAACTACTGTCATCCGAGAATCAAAGAACTTGAATGAGATGATAGTGCAAAAGCTCTATGGAAATTTACTCATATACGAGTTAGAGCTTAACCAAAGGGCATAAACCATTCAAGAAGGAAAGAAGAAAGATAGAGGAGCTGCTCTCAAATCACAAGATACATCATCTAAAGCTCTAGTTGAAATGGACTCAGACGAAGATGCTGATGGAGATGAGAATGAGGACATTGCCCTACTAGCCAGAAGATTAATGTGACAACCCAAAATTTTGAATGTATTTAATAATATTAAAATAAGAATTTAATAAATATAATTCTTATTATATGACGGAATGGGTTGAAATGAATAAAAATATATATGTGTTATATATTTTTTTGAATTATGTGGTATATTTGAATATGTGTATATATGTGTAAACTATATACATATATTAAGAAACGAAATTTATAGTTATTTAAACTATTAGTTAGTTTGAATTAATTACGAATTGAATTATGGAAGCAAAGGAATTAATTAGTTAATATTAAGAATTGAGATGGGGTTAAAATTATGTTCTATAATAATATAATTTGAATAATGCCTTGCTTGGCAATGAATTGAGTAAGGAGTTAATTATGAAATAAATTTCATAAATGAGAGATTTAATTCGCTTGATTAAATTAGTGAATTAATATATTCATTTTGAGAGAGTTAATTAAAACCAGTTATTTTAATATATTACATATAAATGTAATATATTTTTATAATTGATTAATATATTATATTACGCCAAACGAATATAAATTTAAATATGAAATGAGAAAATTAAGTCACTAATTTTATAAGTGTATTAATTTTGATTAATTGAATAAAGAAAGTTATTTTCTTTTATTTAATTAATGATGAGAATTATGTTACTATAATTAAATGTAACATATAATATTATATTAAATGAATGTGAATTAAATAATGGTTCAATACATAAAATGAGTATATTGGAACCAAATGGATTGATTAAATTAATATTTGAATTAAGATTAAATATGTTAAATTAATATATTTGGTGATTAAATAAATTGTTTGAAAAATAATTTATGGAACGAAGGAGTTAATTAAAATTAATTGTACAAAATTTCATGTACAAGTTAGGTGGGTAAATTAAAATAGTTAATAAACTAAACATTAATTATTTAAAATAGTTGTTTCATTACATAAAGAATGTCAACATTAATTCCATAATTAGTGAAATGAATTTATACATAATTATAAATGTATAGATTAATAGAATATGCATTTATAAACAATACATATATTGAAATAAAAATAATTATACATATTGTAAATTATATTAAAGAGTATAAATATATATTATGTTGTAGTAATATAATATATAATATATATATATATAGTTGGGAAATTAGTGGGTGATGAATTGTTGTGCAGCATGTATTGCTACGTTGCTTTAATTGGATTTCAACTACACCTGGTGAGTTGCATTATGTGTAAGGATAACTTAGTGGTCTTGTTTTACAGCAAACACTTTCTATTCATCTCAGAATTTTATTTCTTTTCCTTTTAAGTTAGAATATGGATTGAGAGATGCAAAACTTCTTACGAAAATTTCACTAATAAAATTAGAGGAAAAATAGCAAGAGAATGCGTTCAAGCTGAGCTTTGAAGAAAGTTTTTATCAATTGATCATCAAAGAACTCCTTATATCAAGCCAATTCAAAAATTTAAGCAAAAGAATTCATCAAATAAGGGTATAAGTTTCTTCCTTTAATAATGCATAAGAATTAGTTTTGATTCAAATTTCTAGTAATTGTAATTAATTATTCTGAAATTTTATTGTGGGAGTTGAAATTGAGTGAGGAATTAAGGAGGATTTTGAAATAAGGTTGGATTGATTATGGAGATTGGGTATTATGTTTCAATTCATGTGAAACTGAGTTTTTAGGTTATAGCTTGGTCTAGGTATTTGAGGAATATAGGTTATATAAACTTATATGCTATAAGTAAACACGTGGGATTGCATGTTGGAATAATCTGCAGAAAGCTCTATTTTTTTTTTTGAATCTGCGAAGAAGTGCCGGGGCACAGGAAATGTAAAAGAAACCAGCGTCGGGGCGCTGGCCTAAAAATTTTGCTGGGAGCAGGGCAACTGCATTGGGGTGCAGTTTCAAGGCAGAAACAATGCGCCAAGTCGCAGTTTGCCAGATTTAGTTTTTATTTTAATAACTGATTATCTAAATGATTTTTATGGTGAATTATACTCTAAAGTGTAATTAACCTATATTTAAGATAATATATCCAAATTGATTATTAATTAAGGATTAAGTTATTACTTTCAAAATGTATAAACATTTGAACAAAAGATTGTAAACACGTTATATGTTTAACTATGTAATAATGCGATTTATATAACATAGATGATACGTTGGACGATAACAACACAAGTTAGCGTAAATGACCATAAACGATAACGTTAAACGCAAATGAGGCAAGTTTTTTAGATTTAATTGTTATGTTGAAATTTGGTATTGTCTATGTGTAATTTGTTTGAACTTGTCATTATTTGAGAATGTGTTATAATATGAACGTAGTGAGTTTGATACGTGTTGAACATGTGTTACATGATTGAATGCGAAGTATGAAAATGAAAAGTATGTATTAAATATACAATATGAAATTTTTGATACAACGCATGGAAAGTATGTTGCATCATAAAATGCATAACATGAATATAGGATGCATGAATAAAATGTAGATCATGCATAATATGTGAAGTACGAAATGTGTTATCTATTAGACTTACTGAGCAGCCACAATCATTCTTGCAATTAATTTTGCAATTATTAATCGAGCCACTAGTCTATTGTAAAGAAATGAAGTTATGCAATGGGAAACCATTGATTGTTTCTTTTAGCTGGCGATGTACCAGGTCAAAATGACTGTTTTTAATAAACTAAGTTGTAGTAATCCTCGAAATATGAGTACACGATATTTATTTTTAAAGTTGAGATGTAAATCATACCTATGGACTTTGTGATTGTAACATAATACAGTTGAGATATTATAGAAAAGATTATGTATTAAATGATGTGAGTTGCTGTTTTGAGAATTCAGTTTATTATATTTAAATTGTCTGGATTATAATGAAATATATAAAAGAAATACTTAAATGATATAGCTAAATTTTTATATTCACAATTAAAAATGCATAAAAAAATGAATCATAGAATGTATGATTCTAAATAAAGAAATAAAGATGAATTATAAAGGTTGCGATTTTGAAACCGAAAAATTATAAAGTTTTTAAATAACTGAATTTTAATATCAACAGTATTGATTATTGTTATAAAAAGTTTTTAAAATTCACAAAATTTGTCAATTATATTAATGATTATGACGTGGAGGTTAGAACGAGGTCGTATGTTGAAATTTGGTATTGTCTATGTGTAATTTGTTTGAACTTGTCATTATTTGAGAATGTGTTATAATATGAACGTAGTGAGTTTGATACGTGTTGAACATGTGTTACATGATTGAATGCGAAGTATGAAAATGAAAAGTATGTATTAAATATACAATATGAAATTTTTGATACACCGCATGGAAAGTATGTTGCATCATAAAATGCATAACATGAATATAGGATGCATGAATAAAATGTAGATCATGCATAATATGTGAAGTACGAAATGTGTTATCTATTAGACTTACTGAGCCGCCACAATCATTCTTGCAATTAATTTTGCAATTATTAATCGAGCCACTAGTCTATTGTAAAGAAATGAAGTTATGCAATGGGAAACCATTGATTGTTTCTTTTAGCTGGCGATGTACGAAGTCAAAATGACTGTTTTTAATAAACTAAGTTGTAGTAATCCTCGAAATATGAGTACACGATATTTATTTTTAAAGTTGAGATGTAAATCATACCTATGGACTTTGTGATTGTAACATAATACAGTTGAGATATTATAGAAAAGATTATGTATTAAATGATGTGAGTTGCTGTTTTGAGAATTCAGTTTATTATATTTAAACTGTCTGGATTATAATGAAATATATAAAAGAAATACTTAAATGATATAGCTAAATTTTTATATTCACAATTAAAAATGCATAAAAAAATGAATCATAGAATGTATGATTCTAAATAAAGAAATAAAGATGAATTATAAAGGTTGCGATTTTGAAACCGAAAAATTATAAAGTTTTTAAATAACTGAATTTTAATATCAACAGTATTGATTATTGTTATAAAAAGTTTTTAAAATTCACAAAATTTGTCAATTATATTAATGATTATGACGTGGAGGTTAGAACGAGGTCGTATCGTGAGCACCGAATCCGAGGTAAAGGAGACTCGGATTTGGGGGTGTCACAATTAAGAAATTTCATGCGAAAAGGTAGAGGCTATAGATCCAGAATCTATAACAACAAAAGAAGAAGCAGCAACATAGATCAAAAAAAGGATCTGTGCTATAATTACAAGAAATCAGGACATTACATTGCAGAATGTACAAAACCTCTACGAGAATATTTGAAAAGAGAAAAGAAAAAGTCAATCTCTAAAAAGGAATCCAAGGGATGCAAGAAGTTTCAGAAGAAAAATGAAAAGGGTCTAGTTGCTGAAGGATCGTGAAGTGACTCAGAAAATGACTCAAGTTCTAAATTAAGAAATGATGAAGAAACTCAAGTGGCACCCCTGTGTGTAATGACATTTGAATCAGAGGCTGAGAGCACCACTAATCGTCAAGAAGTTAACATCAGTGAGGTATTTGATTTTAACTCTCCTAATGTAGATATTAATGATCTAAGAACTGCTTTGCATGATATTATTTTAGATCTGCATTAATATATGAAGTGGTTCAGGGTTCTATCCAAGGATCATTCTCTTCTTCAAGAGGAGATAAAGAAAGTACAAGTAGAACTGGAAACAGCTCTACGAAATGCTGCCTCTCTATCCAATCTTGAGGCTGAAAATGCAAGATTGAGATAGATAACTGAACAAAATACACAGAAAGAATCAATCCTAACCTCTAAAATAGAGGAATTGGAAAGGACAATCTCCATATGGAATCGATCTTCTTTATCAATAGATTCCCTAATCACTAGTCAGAGAATTATTTCTGATTGATCAGGTTTAGGATTTGGAGATTCTTCCTCAGATCCAAATGTGGGAAAATCAATGGAAATTAGTATTAACATTCTTCTTCATATATAGGAATTGTGTTTGTGAAAGCCAGAGAGATTACTAAGCCTATTATTCCAAATTATCCAATCTCTGTAGAACAAATTTTTTGTTTCAAAGAATAACAAGTCACATACTGGTCCAGGATTTGTAAAATCAAAGAATAAGTTAAAGTTTATGATCAAGCCTAGAAAAATCGCAGAGTCAAGAAGAACTAACTCTATGAATCAACTTGGCCTGAAACTTAGAATTAATTTCCACTATGCGAAACCACAAAATCGTAGAACAATATACAAACAAAGAGAGTTTAAGCCAAGAAAAGGCCAACAATAAATATTTTCCTTCGTTGTTCAGTGTGAGAAAAAGTCCACACACACACATACTCACACATGTATTATAGTAAATGTTATACATGTTATATTACTGCATTATGTTATCCTGCTTATTATAAACCTAAAATAAAGCAAATTTGGGTTCTAAAAAGTGCTAACATGTCGGGACCCAAGCAAGTTTGGGTACCAAAATAAAGGTTAATTCTGTTTGCGGGAACAGAGCTCCACCAACTCCATCTAATACCTCAATAGTGGATGCTCAAGACATATGACTGACAACAAAGCTCTACTGTCAAACTTTACAGGAAAAGATGGTCCTTATCTTTGGAGACAACAACTCTGGAAAGACTCAAGGATATGGTACAATTATAAATGGTGTAGTATTATTTAGTAAAGTAGCTTATGTTGACAGATTAAAGCACAATTTGTTGAGTATCAGCCAACTGAATGCTAAAGGACATCAAGTCATCTTCCTTAACAATCAATTTCAAGTCAGACACCTGGGAACCAACTCACTGAAGTTAACTGGAACTAGAGAAGGCAACGTATATGTGGTTAATCTTGCAGAGTTAAGTTCATCAGAAATAACTTGTTTCTTTGTTAAAGCCTCAGTAGATGTTAGCTGGTTGTGGCATCACAAATTATCTCATCTGAGCTTCATTAGCATAGTAAAGCTTACCTCCAAAGATCTAGTCTCAGGATTTCCAAAACTTAGTTTTATCAAGGAAAGACCCTACAAAGCATGTCAGCTTGGAAAATAAATCAAAAGCATCTTCAAAAGCAAAACATTTTACTTCAACAATAAGCCACTGTAATTACTTCATATGAATCTTTTTGGGCTTATTCCAACTGCTAGTTTTGGAGGAAAAATATACTATTTAGTAGTTGTAGATGATTATATAAGATTCACATGAATATTCTTCTTAAGCTTTAAGGTTGAGACCAGCTCACAACTAATCAGATTTTTCAAGATGATTGAAAATGAGAAAGGCGAGAAGATAAAAGCAATAAGGAGTGATCATGAGAGGGAATTTGATTTTCTTAAAGTAGATAAGTTCTGTGAAGATAATGGCATTCATCACAATTTCTCAGTTCTAAGAACTCCTCAACAAAATGGAATAGCTGAGAGAAAGAACAGAACTCTTATAGAAGCGGGAAGAACACTTCTTGTAGAAAATCAACTTCCTGAATATTTCTGGGCTGATGTGGTCAACACTGCATGCTATAGTAAAAATAGATCATTGATTCACCCTATGCTTAAAAAGACGCCTTACGAGTTGTGGAAGGAGGAAGCCCAACATCATTTACTTTTATACTTTTGGGTGTATGTACTACATTCTCAACAACAGGAAGAGATACTTAACCAAATTCCAACCTTAGTCAGACGAAGAAATATTTCTTGGATACTTTATGGATAGTAAAGCCTATAAAGTGTTCAATAAGAAATCGTTGAATATTGAAGTGACAATCTATGTCATATTTGACAAATCTGACTTAGTAGAACCAAGAAAAGCTGTATCATTTGCTGAAATCACAGAGCAGGATCCAACTAACGTAGAGCAAGATAACTTTATGATCAGAAACTCCGAGATCGTAGAACCAGATCCAACGATCGTAGTACCAGAAGAAGAAATCGTAGAGGTCATAGCTCCAAAAATAGACACTCTACAAACTGAAGAAGTTGTTCAACAAGAACCAAATCTTGAAGAATTTAGACAAGAAGGCACAATGACTAATGTCCCCACTAAAAGTAGATGGGAAAAAGATCACACCCAAGATCTGATTATTGGAGATCCTAATGCTAGAATCAGGATAAGATCAACTACTCAAAATTAATGTTTATACTTGAACTTTTTATCTCAGATGGAACCTAAGAGAATCGAAGAAGCCTTGAGAGATTTTAACTGGATTGAGGCTATGTAAGAAGAGCTGAATTAATTTGAAAGAAGCAAAGAATGGAGATTAGTTCCAAGACCAAAAGATTATCTAATTGTTGGTACCAAATGGGTATTTATAAATGGATAAAGATGGGTTGATCACAAGAAACAAGGCAAGGCTAGTAACAAAAGGATATTCACAAGAAGAAGGAATCGACTATGATGAGACTTTTGCTCTTGTTGCCAGATTAGAAGCTATCAAAATAGTTCTTGCATATGCTGCATACATGGGATTAAAAGTGTTTCAGATGGATGTGAAGAGTGCATTTCTCAATGGTGAACTTCAAGAAGAGGTCTATGTTGAACAACCTCCAGGTTTTATTAATCCAACATTTTCTGATTATGTATATAAGTTAGATAAGGCTCTATATGGACTAAAACAAACACCTAGAGCATGGTATGAAACACTGACTAGTTTTTTTATTGAAAAAAGATTAACTAGAGGTAGGGTAGACACCACTTTATTCCTTAGAAAGCACAAGAATACTACATTGATAGTACAAATTTATGTAGATGACATCATATTTGGTTCTACTGACACAAAATTATGTAAGAGATTTGCTAAGCTTATGCAGAATAAGCTCGAAATGAGCATGATGGGTGAGCTGAACTACTTTATTGGACTTCAAGTGAAGTAGACCGATGAAAGAATTTTTATCAATCAAGCTAAGTACATCAATGACTTACTTAAGAAGTATGGTATGGAATCAGCTTCTCCTATGAAGACTCCAAAAGCCTCTGCAACAAAGCTTGACAAGGATAAGAAAGATAAAAGTATTGATAAAGCTCAATACAAAGGTATAATAGGATCTCTCTTGTACTTAACTGCAAGTAGACCAAATATTATGTTTGCTACCTGTATTTGTGCTAGATTTCAAGTTAACCCTAATGAGTCACATTTATTAGCTGTTAAAAGATTTTTCTGATATCTCATGGGCACTCAACATTTGGGACTGTGGTATCCCAAGGAGTCACCCATTGATCTAATTGGGTATTCAGACGCTTATTTTGCAGTATGCAAATTAGACAGGAAAAACACTAGTGGTACTTGTCAAATGTTGAAAAATAGACTTGTCTAATGGTTTTGTAAGAAACAACATTTTGTATTAACTTCAATAGTAGAAGCTGGATATATTGTTGCAGGAAGTTGTTGTGCTCAAATTCTATGGATGAAGAACCAACTTGCCGACCATGGGTTCTAATTTAAATCTGTTCCTATATTCCGTGATAATACAATTGCCATATCCTTAACTCATAATCCCGTAATACATTCTAGAACTAAACATATAGATATCAGATACCATTTTATTAGAGATCATGTTCAAAATGAAAATATTTATTTACATTTCATCTATACTAAAATCAGCTTACTAATGTGTTTACTAAACCCTTAGATGAATCAGATTTAATAAGCTTATTAGTGAACTAGGAATGTTAAATTTACATTCATAGTACTATGCTCTGGAAGATACTAACTTTGCAGGAAGAATTTTTAACTAAAGCAAAGTTTGTAGAATAAAACGAAGATCGTAGAATAAATCTAAGTTCACAGAATGAGAAAAATTGTAGTGTCAAAAGCTTGCTCTAATCTTTGAACTATAAGTCCAAAAGTTATAGCATGTGTAAAACAAATGTAGACAAAGCAAGTGAGACATAAAAATAACTGCACTACAGTTATAAATAACATGTGTGATGATACGTGCAGCCAATGTCAAACCAGCACGTGTCCCATTATGTCGATTAACGGGAAGTGAATTAATACATTTCAAATTTTTCTGTATTCTCTCACCCGATTAAACTTTACCAAAAATTCAAATTCTCTCTCTTGAGCTTAAACCCTAGTTCTAAAAAATCTGTAAATTTATACATTTATTGTTGGTTTCTAGATCAATTCGTTGATGTGAAAATGTCTTCTTACCAAGTTATCTCTGAAAATTAACTTTGCTTCGATAAATTTAGAGGAGTAGATATTGAATTCAGAGAAATTCTTAACATGATAAAGAAAGCTGAGTTCGTTGAAGCACTTGACACCAACACCAAAATCTTCACCAAAGCAGTTGAAGAATTTTATCTCAATAGCTCCATTGACGCAAGGGTGAAGAATCTCATAATCACTTATGATATGACTCAAATAAATCATCTTCTTGGGTTCATCAACGAAGGGATGACCACGTTTGATAATGTTGATGAGGAAGGTCTGAGAAAGATGGAATACAAGAAGAACTCACAGCTGAAATAGATGAAAAAGAAAGAATTTCCTCAATAATATTAGTTTTTTGCCGACATCGTAGGCAAATGTATACTGTTCAAAGACTCAACTCATGATTCGGTCAATGAGCTGCAGCTGAAAATCATGTATGTTATTGTACTAAAAAATCAGATTAACTTTCGTGCTATTCTAATGGACTGGATTGCTAAATAATTTGGAGATGCCAAAAAGAGGGCTAAGGATGGAAAACCTCCACCAAAGATGTTCAATTGAAGATTCATCAACATTCTGCTTAAGAAAAGGATGAAGAAAACTCTTGGAGATAGTGAAATTGATACTCTAAATGTCAACAAAAAGATCACCAAGAGGTTGTTTGACAACTGAAAAAGAAACCCAGTTGAAATTCTCAAATTAAAACAATCTGAAGGCAGTGGAAGGACAATCAGTGAAGTCTAGAAGCCTAGCTACTCCTGCCAAACAAAAAAGAAAAATAACAGAGATACAAAAAAAGGCTCTCAAGGATCTGCTGCACCCCAAATGCTTGAAGCAATGACCTCAACTACTGAGAAACCACTGAAGAAGAAAATGAAGAAGACAGAGAAAAAAAGAAGTTACTGTGGATTTACAAGATGAATCAAGCACTCTAGTGACAAAGAAAAGCTCTGATGATCTGACAACAATTGTCAAAGAAAAAGGTGGAAAGGTACAAAGCTTAGGAAGAACAAGACTCCTAAAATGGCATAGTCTGACAAGATGGTTGAAATAAAAGACTCAGAAGAAATCATAGAACCAATCGATACTCTGATTGTAGAGTAGATTGGAAGATGAAGCTGAAATGATGGCTATCGAGCCTGAGCCAATTATCGTAGAACAAGTGGTTGAGATAGCTGTTGAGCTAAAACCAAAAGATGGTAAAATGATAGCTATGAAGGAATTCACACATGAGCCAAAGAAAAAGAAAATAAATTTTTTGAAAATGGTTGAGAAAAAATCAAAGAAAGTTGAGAAGAAAAAAAAGAAGATAACGAAGAACACAACCTTAGAAACATCTTATAGAGAAGAAGCTGAGGGGAGAAACTAATCCCCAGTTGTTTTGATGATTCATTTATGCTCATACAGATCAAGTCTGTGGATTACAACATCAATAAAGAATCCCATCCTGTGATTATAAAGTCAGAGGATCCAGATTCTGACGGGGAGAAACAAAGGATTACTCAATTACCCTCCTCAAAGTTATCATCATCAGGGGGAGTAAGGATGCGTATTATTCTTGAAGCTGAAGAAAATTCGAATGCATGCCTTCTTAATAAGTTTATAGGAATAGGGGCTAGAAGAATGAGAGTAGTGACTATGATCATTGATGAGTTGTTCAACTATTTCTCCAACGATGAAATGGACAGGAAGACTACCATATTTGATAATGAAAGTGATTAACTACTCTACTTCCTGCCATTATTTCCTCTAGTGAAAGAAGTAACAAAAGGAGACCAAAGCTTCATCAGTTAGAACTTCACCAGATTCCCTAACGTTAAGCTTCTTGCTCAGAATTTTCCCAGAGTTCTGACTCTGCCACTAGAACACTTATTAATGAAGTTTCTACGTCAGGTACTCATCATAAGTTCACTTTTATTTCAGAATTCTTTCTTACCCAATCCATAATTCCTCCTTTCTTCCATTGTGATGACGTAGTCGTAGAGTCCAATCCTATACTTGATGAGCAATCATTAAGTACATAATATTTATCTCCAATCGTAGAGTCTCCAAACCCTACGACTGATGAACAAAACACTAACTCACTCTCTAGCACATCACCTATTCTTGAAGATATTCCAAATACACCTTCTCATGTTCATATCTTTTCTTTACCTCCTACTTCACTAGTACATTTACAATCAAATTCTCATTCTCCTCAATCTTCTCCAATTGTAGAGTCTCAACACCCTACAATTGATGCTTGAACTCCTGATCATACCGACTCCCATGTACAGCAAGAAATATCTCATACAGATATCCCTTCTTCTTCCAATAATTAATATTTTGACCTTACTCTTGCTATATCAAATATATCTAGAAGTGATAAAGTAGGCATAGACCCTCTGTTACAACAAATTTTTGAACGCGCCTCTGTGCTATCTTCCAAGAAGCAGCTAACTGATTTGATGACACTCATGGCTGAGGACTTCAATAAAGATCTTGAAGAAAATTCTCTTAATCTTCATCAAAAGTTGAACACACTGGCCACTTCTGCATCAAAAGTTCCTGGACATATGGGAAAAGAGTTTGCAAATAAAATGAAAGAAATGTTCAACACTATTGCAGAAAGTCTCAATCAAAGGGATGAAATTTTCTTTAAGAAAACTATCGAACATAAAGAAGTTATTCATGAACTTCAGAAGTCCAATGACAAGTCCATTATGTTTCTCTCCAACAAAATCATTTATCTAAGCATATCTCTCACTGAGTTTAAGTAACTGGTCACTGAAAAAATGTAAAGGTATGACGAGTCTATGAAGAAAACAGATGATGTTATGGTACTTGTACTTCAACAGAATGAAGACGCCGTCGAACGTTTAAAACCAAATAAAGATGATATAGCATCATCTCAAAATCAAATGCAAGAACTTATCACTGGTGTCCAACATCTCTCAGACAAAATAAATGAACTGACCGATGACAAAATAAATGAACTCCTCAAGGTTGTTCTCAGGGGGAGAAAAGTCAATATCAGTGGGAGAGAAGTAGTAGACAACAACAACAACAACAATCATCAATTCGATCTCTTCCACCTACTCAAGCTATACCTTTAGACCATGGACAATCATCTTCAAGAAAGGGAAAATCGTCAAATGGAGTATCTTTGTCAGGCGCTCAACTTCCAAATGACCTAATGCTACTGAATATATTATCTCAAGGGGTTCACATTGAAGAAGAAGAAGAAGAAGAAGAAGAAGAAGAAGAAGAAGAACCAATTTACTTCCTAATTTTAGTCCAAAAGTAACTGTTGAAGAGCTACAAAAAAGAAGTGACGAAGGGAGAAGGGCTTATTCAATAAGAAGATAAGCTGAATGCAAAGATCCTCAAAGGTGTAAAAGAATGAGAAATTAAACAAAGGGGGAGAATAGAGGAACATCTATTAGGAAGTACACTTGTAAGTGTAACTTTTGAACTTTTTGTAAGATTATCATGAATCAATAAATTCATCCTTTCTCCCTAGAAATATAATTGCTCACTGTATCTTAAGTCATATTTAAATTCAAGTATTATGCATCTTATAATTGATGAATGTTTGAAACTAATGGTTTTGTCATCATCAAATAAAGGAGATTGTTAATACAAATGCATATTTGAATGATTTGATGATGAATTGATTTGATTGATAACCATTAGCTTTTGTACAGTCCTTAAATAAAAATTAATGTACAAGGACTTAGAATAGAATATCAAACTTGTTAGGTTGATCTATGAAGAAATTTGATTATATAGATTATAAGAAATTAAGAAATTGTTCAATAGATGAACGATAGTAGAGTTTGTAAACAAGAAGATGATCATAGAATATACTCTGTTCGTAAATCAAGACAAGTTATAGAGTCAACTATGAAGAATCATAAGGAAATTGAAGATCGTAAAGCAACCTCAGAGTTCGTAGAGTAAAGTGAATTATATCATAACTCGCTCCAAGATCGTAAAGTTACATGCAACTTGTAGAGCCTGCAGATCGTAGAACTAGTCGTAAAGCCAAGCCAAACCTTCTATAATTCTCAAGGAACTATACGATATGTAAAGTCTAAACAGATCTGACATAAAACCGACAATGAGAAGACTTATTTGTTGGGGATCTCAATGTAATAGTTGACCATTAGACGTCTTAAAGGAAAATTAGAAGAAGATGTGTCTAACAACTATTTTGACCTTGCAACGTCAGCTCGCGTAGTTTCCATTTTAGCAATCTGATGTGAAGAAAGAGCCTAAAGCAAGCTGACACATACTTTTAATGTCAACATCACAGATCTTCAAGAATTAATGAATTAAATGAGCTACGACTACTTGTCAACAGAAAATTTTTAAGATCTACTATAAAAGGACAAGGAGATTCAAAAGAAAGAACAAGAAAAAGAAGGAAAAAAACAATAAATTGCTGTCAGAATCTAAAGTGTTCTATCCTACGATCAAAAATAACTTTTTTTGCTGCTAAGTCATTACTGATTGACTTAAAGTTATTTAGCAGCTACTCAAATCACTCATTTTATCTGTGATTTCAGGTCTTAGTGACCTTAATGTGAACTTGTTTAATGTACACTCTGTGCGACAATGTGATGTTAAATGTTTTACGTGAACTTTATAACTAGTGATATGAGAAGCATGATAAATATAAATCATGTATAAAATGTAAGGCATGACAAGTATGACACATCCATAAAATGTAAAGTATGAGAAGTATGATGCATGTACAAAATGAGATGCATGTATGAAATGTGAAGCATGAAAAGTGAAGTATATGTTATGCGTTATCTGTTAAACTTATTGAGCCATTGTGCTCACATTTGCTTTAAATAAACTTTTTCAGTAAAGTACGAGAAATCTAGAGATCCCGGTAAAAACAAAGAAAGACGAAAATGATTAAAGTTAAGTTTCGTTAGCAAAGCCTTGTTACTAGAGTTTATTAAATCCCTTCGATGTAATATTTTGGGGATAAGTATGTTTTGTAATGTCAATGGTTAAAAACCTTGTAATGGTGGTATATTATGAACCTATGTTAGACGAGTGTTATTATTTAACGGGCTCGGATAGTAAAAGGAAGAAGAATGTATGAGAAGATAGTTAGTGTTTAATTGTGAGCGTATGTACACTCGCAATGAATGTATTAAAGCAAATCATTTTATATGATATTGAGATGTAAGATGAAGATGTAAAGATTGCGATTCTGGAACGAATAAGAATTGTAAAGTTTTAAATTATTTGAGTTTTTATTAATTATATTATTGATGAATGTTGTGAGTATTAAGATATGTGTTGTACCGTGAGCACCATATTTGAGGTTGAAGGTAACCTAGATTTGGAGGCGTCACAATTTATCTGCACTAGGCCCTCCACTTATTAGTTTCCTAAACTGGATATTCTCTCTTTTGGATCTTGCTATAGCTTGTAGTGCTCTTAGTGTTGTATATTATTTTTCCTTTCACGTGTAGTCTAAGACTTGTAATATATCATATGAGTAATTTGTTTGCCTATCCTCATAATAAATACCACATTGCCATTTTGTAGAACCTCCTGCTTACCCTTTATCAACATTCATTTCATGCCCTTCCTGTGTTGCAATCATTAGTGGAGGTTGAGAAGTTTGAGTTTCAGAAACATCTTCAGCATTCCCAGTCGATTGAACCTTCTTAGCCTTTGTAGGAGCTTGAGAGGATTAACTTTGTGGAGCCTGAGAAGATTGTGAAATCACATCTGGTATAGCCCCTCCATGATCCATGTCCGACTGTTTATTCAGTTTCTAAAAAAAGACAAACAGAAATGTATTAACCCCATTAGTTAACAGCCACATAAATAGGAACATAAAAAACACATAAATAGAAACACAAAATTAACTTACTTTAGGACACCTTCTTGAATTGTGACCCCATTCCTTGTAAAATCCACATTTCAATGATGTTTCTTTCCTCTTTAACTTTATACCTTCTGGATTTGCTAATGAAATATCATTAGCCTTCCTCCTAACTACTTTAGGCCTGCCTACTGGGGTATGTTTAACTAGTGGCAAAGATGGCTCAATCCCATTAGGATCCTACCCAACTCTGTACCTTATTGGCTCAATGTTGTGATTGTAAACCCTTAGTTACAAGTCCTTAGTTAAACACTCATGTACATATGTTGTTGGATCATGTCCTATTTTGTTAATGCATGATACAACATATTCACAAGGTATCCCAAATAAGTCTCACCTCCTATAAGTACATTTTTTTTTTGCCTAAATCCACCACAAATAAACAACCCCCCAGAAATCGTAGTCATTGTAAATCTCCCACCACCACCTGACCACAAAGGTAGTCCAATTTTTCTAATTTTTTCGTTATTCTAGGGCATAGTACTACACCATTATGTTTCATCACCTTTTCCCTCATTCTAATAATCCTATTCATGCAATAGAATCTAAGTCCTTCAATACACCCTATTATTAGTTTCACTTTAGCCTTAAGAATTTTGCTATTAAAGACCTCACAGTGGTTGTTGACAAACATGTCACTTCTGCATATGGTCCTAAAATGAAACCTACTCCACTAACCATGTGGCTTTGGCGTTGGCCATTCATAAGCAACCTTATCTTCCTTTTTTAACAACTCCATTGCCTTTTAAAAAATATAAGGGTTTGTTGCTTTGACAGCATTCTAAACAAATTTTCTTAAATCAGACCCTTTATGTTTTTGCCAAAAATTCCTATATAAATGAATGACATAATGTTTGTGTTCAGCACCTGGGACCATAGCTTCTAAAGCATTTATCAGACCCTTTTTACAAAAAAAAGGTAACTTATTAATGAGTGCAATAAATATAATAATGGATGGAATAAAATATAAATTGATGCAATAAATGTATTACTGTATGTACTAATTTTCGATCACCTTCTGTTTGTCTGAAATGAATGTCCAACCTCCATCTTTTGCAATCCCAAGATCTTTAACAAGCAAGTTCAAGAACCACAACCAAGACTCAGTGTTCTCAAATCCGACAATAGCCCAAGCAACTGGCCACATCCCATTGTTAGGGTCAACTCCAACTGCAGTTAATAACTGACCCCCATATGGTTCTTTAAGAAAACAGCCATCAAGGCCCACTAGTGGATACATCCCAGTTTAAAGCGTTCTTTTAGTGGCCACAGGCAGACATAAAATCTCAAAAACCTACCTAAGTTCTGTCCCTGCTCTAGTTCTACTCTATTCAACACACAAGTACTCCTAAACACGACTCTTCTAAGCTCTGCAGCATAGTCCAATACCATTCTATATTCCTCCTCAACACTCTTATTCAATATTTTTTATTGCTCTTTTCTTAGCTCTGTATGCTAGGCTCCTTGATACCCCAATATCCAAATCTTTAACTACTTTAGTATGAAATTGATCAAATCCCCGTGTTGGATTCATCCGAAGATCATCCTCACATTTTTTGGCAATCCATGTTGCATTTATACAATAATTATCCCACTATTTGTCATAAGTATTCACTTTTTGTAACCTAATGATTTTAAATGTGAGTTCTCTTTGTACTTTTATAGCATAGAAGTACCATGGTCATGGCTTCACACACCTTGTTTGGATCTTATTTAACATGTTCTTCTTTAAATACACCTTTCTTCCATGTCTGATGCCATGATTTTTGATTATTACCCTCACTTCAGTTACATTACTAAATGTCATTCCTAACTCAAACTCAGGATCCTCTATGACACCTTCCCTAAATTCTGGATACACTTTATGTTCTTGTTCAGATGGTTCAGGATCAAACTCATCAACCCTAAGCATCCTTTCCATATCAAAGTCATCATAGTCAGAGGATGAATTCCCTGGTTTATGTGGTTCTTCCTCTTCGTATTGGGTTTTTGCAGTTTGTTTTTCCTTCCATTTGTTAGTGGCAAAGCTTTTTCCTTTTTTAACACCTTTTCCTTTGTTTTACTGTGTTACAGTTGCACCCTCACCTCCCTAATGTGATCACCCTCAACCCATTCTCTATTGTCATCAGCCTCTGCCCCCTCCTTAATTTCAGCACCCTCAGCTCCCCCAGTGTGATCACCCTCTGCCCCCTCCCCAATTTCATCACCCTCAGGCACCCCCCAGTGTGATCACCCTCATCTTCCCTAATTTCATCATCCTCTTCATCCTCAATTGATTATTCTACAAAACTATCCACATAAGTGTCATCAGTTGACTCAATTTCATAATATTCAATTGTTACCAAATTTGAGCATTCATTATTATTCTCAACTTCAACTTCAAAGTCAGTTTCTAATCCCACAAGTCTAATCACCTCCAAATATATTTCAATTAGCCTACTAGGAGGGAATACACATTGTCAAAACATCATCATCATTTTCTAATTCCTATAATCCCCTCTCCATATCAGTTCCAGTTAATTTATAATGAAACTTTAGGTGTCCAACTTTATACCCCAAATCCTTCCCTATGTTAACTATGTCAAGTCGAGAGATGTAATCAGGATGACAGAAATCAAAAAAGTTAAAGGTATATCTAATATACTGTTTATGTGGGCTCTCTTCAAAGTGTCCACCATGAAAACATTTGATTGTAAAATATTCTTTATTACTTGCAAAGCTACAAACACAAAGTAAACACCAACAGTTACATGTCTGGACCACATCATATTTAATTTCATAAAATTCAAAAAAAATAAAAAAATATAGCAACTGTTGTTTATCAAAATCAAAAGGGTCCACTACCCAGCTTTATACTATTCAACGATGTCTACCATTCCACTTTACAACAAAAAGAACACAATAAACTTAAAAAAATAACACAATAAACTACAAAATGACCCATTATTCAAGAAATTTAAAACCTAGAATACAACCCAAAGGTCTTTGAAGTACTTACGGTATTTTGGGACACCCTTCACTCCATAAACGTTGTTGTCTTTCGAATCCCTCAAGAATTTATTGTTCTCAGTCATTGTTGCAACACTTCTGTCCTTTAGATCGCAAGCCCTAGGCCAAGTGATTTGGAGATTTTGTCTGATAAGCCACACAAGTGAATTACCGTTGCATAACTAAGTTAAATTGGGATTAAAAGTAAACTACCCAAATTAGCCCTATGTAATAAACATTACAGGCTTAGCCGATCACTTTTGACCCATTAAGTGACAAAAATGTGCTTTTTGTTAAGATAAGCTAAAGCTTGGGATGTACTTAGACATATTTTTCAGTTTGGGGTGCAAAGTGTCCTTTAGTCTTTTAATTAATTGCCAAAGTTTCTTCATCTTTGACAACTCCAAGTAGCTATCATCTTTTTCTTAAAATACTATAGTACATGGAACGGTGGTCAAGAGTCTACAAGCAAATATATTAACTCAGCACAAACTTCATTTTTATATATTCCCTCTTCTGTAGTCTATACTAAAATTGTAATTCGCTTTGCACTATTCTTGTTATAAAGAGAGAGAGAGAGAGAGAGAGAGAGAGAGAGAGAGAGAGAAGAGGCAAATGGAAGTAGTAAAGTTACAATCTGAGCAGTTCTTTCATTTGTGCTATATGAACAGGGATCTTCCCAGATATGTTACAGTTCCTCAAATTCCTACACAAATCAAATTTGTGTCAATAATATTGCTGAAGAATGAAAGTGCAAGAATTTAAGATACATGTTTCTTTCACAATCATCAGTTCATTAGTATGACTCACAATGCTTGCAAGCTTGTCATGTTTTCTAGGTTAGGAAATTCTGAGCCACCTCCATTTAAGTCGCTAATAATGCTGCATATTAATACAGGCAGCCTTCAACAGTAGTTAACTTAAATTCAGAATGTTTTTGAAACAAGCAACTGAACAAGAGGTTAAAAGCACTAGTAATTACTCACAGTTGAGTTAAATTGCTCAAGACAGAAATGCTAGAAGGTATTGGTCCTTCAAAACCACCAGCTTGGATCTCTCTGTTATTACAAATATCAAATGGATTAAAATTTCACTCACACCCCAAGTAGATTTACTTTTAAAACTCTTATCAAGTTGTTAGAAAAAAACAAAAATAATATGCAATGTAAAGAACTTACAACTTTTCAAGTTGTTTCCAACTTTGAAAACTAGGTAGTTTCCCCTTGAAATTGTTGCTGCGTAGCCTCCTGCATAGGCCAAAAGGAAATGATAAAATATATCTCAAGTTTCCCAGTATAATGCTGGCAAAGGGCAATTGGTATACTTACAGTTCTGTTAGCTTGGTTAGCTTAGTAAGCTCCAACGGTAACTGTCCCGTGAAATAGTTACAATTAAGATCGCTACAATTAATAATAAGAAGAAAGGGAGTTAGTACCAGGTCTTGTTAATGATTTTCAAAATTTCTAATCAATTTTTGGGTGGGTTTATTTTTGTATATGAAGTAAGAAAGGAAAAAGTAAATATTTATTAAGTGCTGCAATAACAGATGCAGTTGGTGTCAGGTTTTTCACAGTTACAACAAGCCAAAAGTTGTAACAATATATTGTGATTGCTGTAACAAAAAATAAAAAATTGCAGCAGTAGTTAATGACAGTTTTTCCCCAATTTTGGATAGTTGCGACTCTCCAAATGACACCCATTCAAATATTTTAAATAAGGGGCACATGTAGTATTCCAACATCAATTGGAAACAGTCATTTTTCCTTATACCTTCTTCTTCTTCTCCAGATCTTCTAACTTATTGTATTACTGCATAATACAATATTTAGTAAACAACAAACTATAAATTCGTAGAATTGTACGTAAGATATTCTTCGATGGTGCAAATTGAAGAATATCACGGACTTCATTGTATCTTAGAGGAAATTCGTTGGAACCATTTTGCATCAGTTAGTTGGGTGAATTAAGCCATGAGGACAACCACCTGGTGGTGCCTTGAAGTTATCTAATCTACCGTTTCAAGTTCTATCTGTCACAAAAATATTTTATCTAACGGGTCTTGTATACATAAATTTTATTGATAACTGAGGTAAAAAAAAAATACTTGGAAAATCAGATAACATATTGAGAAGAGGCCTCACAGAGTTGTCAAATTGATTAGCTTCCCAAGCTCAGTTGGAACACTTCCATTAAACAAGTTGCTTTCTAAGCTCCTGAAAATATATCTTTTTCAAATTAGTGAACAAGTTAAACATGTACTTATTTGAAGTGATTTTTTTTTTTTTTTGATGTATGTGCATGTGTGCCATTGAATGCATGGGTGCGTGGTGGTGGGGAGGGGGGGGGGGGGGGGGGAGAGAGAGGGAGGGTGGTGGTGGTGAGTAATTTTAATTACTCATTTAATTTTAATTAGTCATTTATTTATTTAATTAATTTTAATTAATTAGTCATTTAATTAGTTCACATATTTAATTAGTCATTTATTTAATTACATATTATTTATTTAATTATAAAATAAAAAATAAACTTCACATAAAAAAATAAATAAAGTAAAATATATAAGGTCCTTTTTGCCTAATTAATACATCTTGGAGGGAGAGTTTTGCTAAAAAAAAGTTCGAGGGTGAGTTTTGCAAAAAAAATACAAACTGAAGGGAGAGTTTTACCAAAAAAAAAGTTCGAGGGTGAGTTTTGCAAAACCGATACAAACTGAAGGGACAGAGTTGCAGTTTAGTCTGCAAAGTCCCTAGATATCTTAGGAAATTCAAAAAAAAAATAAAAATTAAGAAGGACAGATAATCCATAAACATCGAGAAATCATTTTCACTTGTATTTTGTTTATTTAAAAGTAATGATTATGCAAAATAATGCTTATTTTGTTGCTAATTAGAAACCAACTCCGGTTCAATTACTTGTACGTACCACCATCATGAATGAGGAAATATTTTGATGTAATCAATCATCATATATATAAATAATTTGTCCAAGGAAAACATATACTAATAATGTAATAAACATACATGGCTTCGATGTGACATACTCCACTAGGGTTAGAGCAATTGCAAAGGACAGTATTATTATACGATGACATTTCTTTCACTTGTGGCCAGGGGCGGATCTACACAGAGGGCAACGGAGGCAGCTGCCTCCGCTGACTTTCGGTGAATTATTTCTGTAGTAGTGCAGTGCGACCTTTCCACCTCCATCATCCCAAACCAGGGGCTGCCATTTTGTTTATTGGGGTAAAAACTTATAAAAGTTAGGAGCTGCCATTTTGTTTATTGGGGTAAAAACTTATAAAAGTTCGGAGCAGATTCGTAAGTTTTTGTTTTGGTTTTTGTTAGGAAGCTAATAATAGAGTCAGGGTTTGTATATAAGACCAAAGGTAAGATAACTTTATTGGGCGATGTGGGACTCTAAATTATTTAGAGAAAAAGAAAACAATGCCGGGAATACTGCTGCTGCACTTATGGCTGCACCTATCTTCTTCAAATGTTCCGAAGATGCTTCCATTGCCCAATTCCTATTCATGGCATGGATATTGAACTTAATTATAACCCATGAAGGAGGGAAACAGTTCTTTTCCCTATACTGAAATTTTTTGTTGACTTGAAATCTAATAAATATATAGTTTTTTTATGACTGGCAGGAAATAGGGAAGTTCTTTATGGATGTTGTGAACTCTTCTCACAGCTATGTGACGGGTGGGACATCAGTCTCCGAGTTCTGGTAGCACACTTGGCATAAATATTGTGTTCCCTTGATAAATAAACTCACCCCTCGTACCAAGAATGATCTATATTGAACTATATATTTGATATCTATATTGAACTATATATTTGATTCTAAAATGATCTTTATTATAGTGGCTAAATCTAAAACAAATTACATTGCAACACATAAGACTGGAAAGTGACTTGTTGAGCTCAGCGTATCCAGATTATTAGCGTGAAGATAGAAAGTTATTCAGCAACTATACTGTGAAGTATATCAACACATATCAGCTTAAATTTTCGTTATCCAAGTTTCAGTAGAGTATTGTTTCAGTCGAATCTTGAAGGAATTTTGTATATATATTTCCCGAATTTCTCTCAGTAGTGCACCAATGTGACCATATAACCTTGTTTATCAGGTCATAGTCTACAGAAAGGGCCATTGCATAGCCCAAGGTTTGTCAAGTTGATAAGGATCAGCAAGCTCCACCTTATGCAGATAAATAAGATAATTTTTAAAGTACTTTGCGATGGAGAACATAACTATATTTTATGCTTCGTTTGTCCCATTTTAGTTGTCCAATCTCAAAACAGCGTAAGCGGCATGGATTTGGGATGCAAAGTTGATGCATTACAATATTTTACTCCTTAGTTCCTGGTCCGAAATGAGAGTGTGTAGTTTGCAGTTGCACGTTAATATAGTGTTCGGTGTTTGGTCCAGCTATCTTCGCTGCAATGGTAGCTATAACCCAAACAAGAAGAATTCTCTCTCTTTCACTCTCTAAATCGTGTAACAACTCTTTCACTGGCAGAAGAAAACAACCATGCTCGAAGTGCAGTGGTAATTGAGCTGAAAGAAGCAAAAGAATGAAAACCGCATAAGATGAAATAAAGGTAAAATCAGGTGACTTGGAACAGCTTTAACCACAGCCTCTTGGCGAATTCAGTCCTACATAGCCAAAGTTTCCAAACCCCTTGTAGAATTCAAGTCCCACATGTCCTAGTAGGGCTTCTTCTACCCGCAACTCTCATCTATAAATAGAGTGGGTCTCTCCTGTTTTATATTTACTCAAGTTGAGGCTTATATGTCTTAAGTTGGTTCATAAAATATCTTAGCATATTAGGCTCGGGATATTATGCTCATTGATTGGGATGTGCTAAGATATTAAAAAAAAAGTTTGAAGTTCTAACAGGCCGGGGCAGGCTCAGGTGTGGCCAACAGGCCAGTGTAGGCCGTGCTTTTAGCCAGTACAGGCCGGATTTTTCCTGTAAAGTAGTGGCCATTTTAGGCTAAGCCTGGTTGGGTCAGGTCTTGACCAGACAAGGCTTTGTCGAGGTCCGGTTAAGGCCAGGCTAAAATTTGCCTCTGCTGGGTCAAGTTTCTAGATCCGCCCCTGCTTGTGGCGTCTTCCAGTTTTTGTTCCCATCACAAGGATTTAGACTGAAATTCCAGTCCTTTTTACCCAATTGTTGAGCTATTTCTTTAAGTGCGTTCACTGCATATATCAAACTCATATTAATTGAATTGAAGTTGGAAATTAACAGCATCTATCTATCCATGTTAAGTATGCTTCAACTTAAAATGACATCAAGCTAGGACCGAAAAGGATTCAAGTTAGACTTTCAAAAGAAATATTTATTAGACACTCTAGCTATACCTACCTTCCTCCTGCGGAGGCCAAGCAATTTGTGCTTCAACGAAACTTGTACAAGAGCATGCTAGTATGGTTATGACAAGCATAAGAAGAAAGAGAGAATTCGGAGTATCAAAAGCTGTTGCCATCTCCTCTGCCTTTTAATTCCTTGAGCTAATACATGCAAAACTATATATACACAAAAATTTGGGAGGAAAAAAAAACAAAAGTACACGGGACTTGATGACGTAGAAAATAACGTATCAACTGACATTTGTGACATATTAAGGTCCAAAAAAAGGTTACTACAGCCAATGAAATTCTCTCAGATATTGACAAAAAAGGTTACTGATTGAAGTTAGATATTCCACCAAGATTAATTATCAGAGATTTTTCTGTAATTGTTAAATTATTGCAGCCTTTAGGATTTTGATAGGAACTTTTGCTGTTGAATTACCATTGAATTGTCAAATATAAACTTAAAACCATGTTATCAATGTTTCCAAAGTTTATTATACCTTGGACAGTCCTAAAGTAACAAATATTAGCATGGATACTTCTCGAATTCTATTTAGAGATAAAATTAAAATATTTGAAAATTTGAATCAAAGAAAAAATTGTTAGAATACTACTTGAATTATATTCATGAAATGATTGTTATTATGGAAAAAAAGACGTGTATTGCTTGATAAAGAAATCTATTTGTAGCAGGAATTTTATTTGAGAATTTATCCAATTTTAATAGGATATTTATAATATGTAATAGTCAATATAATGAAAAAATAAAATGTAGTAATTTCTTTCTCAATAGTAAAGAAAATAAAAATTAAAAAAAAATCAAAAACAAAACTTTGGTAGTTGTAACCCAATTGCTCGGGATTTGGTAACGTTAACAACTTATGAGGCATCATTATTGATCAGGACCACTGTACAGACGTGGAATTAACTCCCGTAAGGCCCATAGTTATTTCTTGCCAGACACTGGCTGGTGGTACTGCTCAGTCTTGATAGCAGTGTTCCAAACCCACATTAAACCTCCTCCTCCTACCACTATATATAGTAATAATAATACTAGTACATCTTTTTCCATCAAAATTGAATCTGCCAAACCCACTCTCACCTGTAATACTTCGTTTTTATATTTTTTTTTGTTTAATACGTATTGCTTTTTTGGAAAAAAGAAGAAGTGCTTATGGTTAATTTTCTAGAATAACTAGCATTAATCTACTTTTATTAAGATTAAATAAATTATTTGACTAAAATATTATTGTCATGTAGTTTGGCTAGTGCACTTTTAAGAAAATTATTTGAGTTGGGCATATTTCCCTTTTGGCCCATGTTCTCTTTTGTTTTTAGTATAAAATGTATTCCTATAATTGAATTGTAAAATATGAATTTAAAATAAAAAATAAGAAATGAGTAACTGTGTGAAATTAAATAGGAAACTGATAAATTCACAACACTTTTTGATAGTTCCACACATGTGGCTCACATTTGGACCAATCGCGTCCCTCCACATAAGCAAAAATGTGGACCATGTGGGTGAAACTATCAAAAAGTGTTGTGAATATATCAGTTTTCAATTAAGTATAGTCCATCAGAACCACCAAACATTTTAGTTTTTTTAATAAATGCAAAGAAAGACATGCAACATGCCCAAACATATCGGCAATGAATGTGATCAAAACAGTGAGACCATTAGCACACTTCCTCCTGCGGAGGCCAAGCAATTTGATGCGAAGTAATTTGTGCTTCAACGAAACTTGTATAAGAGCATGCTAGTATGGTTATGACAGATCCAGTTATGGTGAAATTAAAAATTAATTTTATTATAATAAATTATAATTTTTTTTTATTATATTATTATCAATACATATTTAATGTGATAAAAAAATTTATAATTTATTATGATTGAAATTGATTTTTAACTTAACCATGACCAAATGCGGTTATGACAAGCATAAAAAGAAAGAGAGAATTTGGAGTATCAAAAGCTGTTGCCATCTCTTCTGCCTTTTAATTCCTTGAGCTAATACATGCAAAACTATATATACACAAAAATTTGGGAGAAAAAAAAACAAAAACAAAAAAACAAAAGTACACGGGACATGATGACGTAGAAAATAACGTAGACATTTGTGATATATTAAGGTCTAGTACTCGTGGTACTACATCCAATGAAATTCTCTCAGATATTGACAAAAAAGGTTACTGATTGAAGTTAGATATTCCATCAAGATTAATTATCGAGTTTTGTTATATATATATTGATTTGGTCAATAATTCATACATTTATTTTTGTAAAAAATAATGGAACTCATCACTTACATAGTGAATTCTATTATTTTTTACAAAGATCATTGTATGAATCATTGCAAAATACCATTACATATATCTTTTCCCTTAATTATCATAAATTTTTCTATAATTGTTAAATTATTCCAGCCTTTATTGGGATGAATACTTCTTGAATTTTATTTAGAGATAAAATTAAAATATTTAAAAATTTGAGTCGAGAAAAAAATTATTGAAATACTCCTCGAATTATATTCATAAAAAGATTGTTATTGTAGAAAAGAATAAATGAATTGCTTTAGAAAGAAATTTATTTATAGCAAGAATTTTATTTGAGAATTGAATGTCTCTAATTTTAATAGGATATTTGTGACGCCCCCAAATTTGGGCTCACACAGTCCAAACTTGAGTTGTCAAAATACTATAATAAAATTATTACAAGTAGTACAACGTACAACAATACAGTGTATTAATACACAACTAAGTCTTTCATGATTATTGCCACACTATTTTACAACACGTGAAGATTACGATAGCTATCCCTCGAATTCTCACTCCATCCCCCGGCTAGACCCAGCTACGTTCTCATCTCCTGTTGAAAAATAATTGAACGAAAAGAAAGGGTGAGCTCAAATAGCCCAGTAAAGAATATCATGACTAAGATAATGACGAATAAATTATCGTTAGTCCTCAACAGTTGTGTTCTTGATAGAATACAATAGACTACAAGGTTTATATCAAAAATTTCAGTTAAATTCTTGAACAATGTTCAGATCAAATATAGCAGTGGAATGAGCAATCCATTAGAAGAATCATGTAGACTATGATGTCCACTCGCTTCTCTTTTTCAGAAAAATATCATCAACTTTTATCATTTTAAACACCACTGGTCATGATAATATAAATTCACAGTTTCTGGTCATAATCATGCAAGTCAACAGTTCATCTTTGCACTACGGGCCAAAGATATTCAAAATATCACCAACGGTCATGATTATACTAGTATTCAGTCTTTGGTCATAATCATACCACACAACAGTTCATCTTTGCACTACGGCCCAAAGATATTCATTCACCACGTGCCATAAAAGACACCGAACAGATGTATTGCTTTTAACCTATTAAATCGCATTTAACCTATCATCTGTTCAACAATTATATCACATCTGTGCCCCCGACCACAGATATTCATAACAGTTTAATTTTTGATGATTAGTACAAATAACAGTGCTACAAATGATGAACAGAAGAAACAAGATAAACAATAAGTATCGGAAGTTTACTTCGTGCAGATTCAAATAATGTCCAAATTGTCAACATGGTGTGAAATCAAATTCAAGAACGATATTCAAAATCCACAGTTCAGAATAACAGTTAAAGTTCAATAGAGAGAGATTTAGAAAAATAGGAAGGTTCAATTGAAATGATATTAGATGAAGTGCAACTATTATGGAACATATTATATTTTCAGGAATTATAGAAGCAATAGTTTTATAATAAGTTTCAATTTAGGAGTATGAAAGAAAAAAATATCCCTTACCGTAGCAGGTTTGATTAACAAAATGTGAAATAAATTAATATCCCTTACCATAGTAAGTTTGAATACTGGAAGATGAAAAAGATGGTATCCTTTATGAGTATAAAGAAAAATAATATCATTTACGAATATGAAAGAAAATGATATTACAAACGAATATGGAATAAAAGTGTCATGTGATAATTCGTGTAGACAAATTATTTCCACAAGAGACAAATAAGAAATGAATACAAAGAGTAATTCACCAAACATGCGGTAATCCGCGTAGTCAGGTTATTCTCAGAGATTAATAAGGAATGAATACGAAAGGTTATTCACCAACATGCGGTAATCCGCGCCGTAAGGTTATTCCCACAATTTAATAAAAATTGAATACGAAGAGATATTCACCAAACAGACGGTAATCTGCGCAGTAAGGTTATTCTCAGAAATTAATAATGAATGAATACGAAAGGTTATTCACCAACAGGCGGTAATCCGCGCCGTAAAATTATTCCCACAATTTAATACATGGAAATGAATGACACATCTTATGAGTAAGATAGAAACGATATTATTTTTTAGAATCAAAGAATGATAATCCCTTACCATAACACGTGACTGGATATTGATTTAAACGAGGTTGATTAACTTGAACAGTACCCGTACACTTACAGATTTGCCCAAGATGACTTTAGCACACTCAAAGAGAATTTATGCAAAGAAATATTTAGAGAGTGAAAGAAAGAACAAGTAAGGAGGTTTATGAAAAATCCTTAAGTTAAGACCTCTATTTATAGCCAAAAATCTCATCATAACCAAGATTTCCTAATTTAATCCAAACCGTTTATTTCAAGATAATGTTTAATCCATACCATTCATTTTATCTTTTAAGATTCCTTTAATTTAAACCATCCATTTAAAGATTATCTTTAATCTACACCATCCATTTTAAATTATATATTATCTTTAATTTATACCATTCATTTTATCATTTAAGATTTTCTTAATCTAAACCATTCATTTTAATATCATCTTCAATCTACACCGTTCATTTGAAATTCTATAATTATTACATTATCTTTAATATATACCATTCATTTCATCTTTATATCACCTAACTTTATATCATTTATTAAACAAATAACTTTATCAATTCAATTATTCAACAATAATTCACACTTATTTATTATTATGACTAATTGTTATAAATACAGTGTAGTTGGTTTTCTGAGTTAAATACCAAATTAATTAATAATGAAATACAACAGTTTAATCAACATCATAATAGAAATAACAATAATGCAGAAAGTATGTAAAAAAAAAAGCATATGTTACTGTGTAATGACAATTATTGATTCAATAATGTGAATTACTGTGCATATGCTACTGTGACAATTATCAATTTAATAATATGAATTATTGTGCATGTGACAATAAAGTCAAATATTGTACGATAACCACTTTATCAGTTCAATAATACGAAACAATGTGCAATGTCGTGTACTACTATGCAATATCGTGTGCTACTGTGCAATACCGTGTGTTACTTGTAATACCGTATATTACTATTCTTTTACCACCGAATATTTTAACAATTAAAAGTGATAGTACCGTTGACCAATTAAAAATTATTTATGTCATTTTCTATATCCGACAATTATTCGTTGTGGGGTCCACCAATGATTGGTTCGTACAGCGCCGTCGTACGAATATTCCCCGACAGAACGAATATTCTCCGACCAGACGAATATTGTTCGACATAATATAATTTACACATAACATTTTTAACTTTTAACTTTGTCAATTTAACCACTTATTGTTTCAGAAAAAATATAAATGAAGAAAAATTAAAATTCGTATTTAATAAAATTCGGGGTATTACAATATTTATTATACGTAAGAGTCCTAATTTGATTAGGAGAAAGAGAACTGTGGGTACTCTACATATAGAGTCTTTATGTCTAATTGTTGAAGTATAACACAATTAAAAGTGTAAGTGTATTTTTTGTTTGTGTGAGACAGAGAATTTTTGCACCTTTTATATTTTGTGTGAAAAAATTATATCGTGAGAGGAAGAATTTTGTAGTTTTTAGTCCGTGCAAAAAGTTATGTCTCGAAGATTATTAATTATATTATAGAACCTCAAATTTTATAGCGTATCGTGAAAAATATTGTATGCTCGTTATTAAAAATATTAATACCCATATGTGTGTGTGGTGTGTGTGTCTATATATATATATATATATATATATATATATATATATATATATATATATTTCTTCCAGTCCATAAAAGATATTTTAAATAAATAAAAAAATTCAGTAAACTAAAATGCTATACAATACTATGTTTGTCTTAAAAGTATTTAGATGTGATCCACTAATTTTAAAAAAAAAATTCCATTGGTACTTTGTCAATTTCAAATTATAAAATCATTATTGATTTTTAAAAATTAATTTAAAATATTTTTAAATTTAAATTTGCGATGATTAATCAAAAATTATAAAATAATAAATAATTTATAATTAGTAGAAGCTTTTAAATAATTTACAATATTCAACATTGTATTGACTAATATAATAAGAATTCACGTCGCTTTTGAATTTAAAAATATCTTAAATTGATTTCAAAAAGTCAATAATAATCATATATTTTAAAATAAAGAGACTAATATATAAAGTTATTTGATACTCTCTCTTCTATTTTAAACTTCTTAATTTACGTTATTAAAAAATATACTCAAGTCATCTAGTAATGATAAAAAAATTATCATTAATTAATAATAAAAATAAACCTAAAAAATTAATTAAAAAATATTTAATTGGTCAAATCAGTTGGACTATCCAACAAAGTAATTAATAAAAAAAAATTCAGTTTTTTTATTATATTATGTGTTAATCGTTGCATAAAGTTGTTTTATAAAATGACTAATTTATTTTTATTGTGTGTTTGATTAGAAACAAATTTAGTTAATTTTAAAAAATTTATATTCAATAATATACATAAAAAGTCAATAGTAAACAATTCTTTCTTTACAAAGTATAGGAGTAACGAATAATGTTATATATCTTTAAGTAATTATTTCTTGCCCGTCTTGTAAATTTTTTTGACCCTCTTGTTTAGGGGTGAGTATGGTGCGGTTTGAAGTCCAAACCGCACATGAAACCGCTTAAGTGCGGTTTGACAAATTCAAAACCGCACATGAAACCGCTTGTGATTGGTGCGGCGCGGTTTTGAATCGTTTGGTGCGGTTTCGGTTCCAAAACCAATTGAAATAATTAAATTTTATGCAATTTAAATTAACAATTTAGCATTACACAATATTAAATACTACTTTGATAATACACAATTTTACTTATAATGTTTTGTCTAAACAAAAACAAAATAGAACCTAAAAACATGAATAATGATTTATCCTTATATATGAAAATTCTAAATAGAGATAATTACAATTTAGGATAATTCTAAATATTTGTAATTCTTGATATGCTTCATTTAATAGTGCATGGTGCGGTGCGGTTTCTTAGATGCGGTTTTGCTAAGAAACCAAACCCAAACCGCATTTGCGGTTTTTCAACCACCTAAAACCGCCACATACGCCGAAACCGTTGGTGCGGTTTTAATTGGTGCGGTTTGTGCGGTTTTTGGTGCGATTTCGGAGGCAATTCGGTTTCTTGCTCACCCCTACTCTTGTTTTCGTATAATGTACTGATACCTCTATTTAGTATTTATTTAGATTGTTAATTAAATTTTTTTGGAAAGAAGAGACATCATACCATAAAAATATTATCTAATAATTAAAAAATAAAATGTCAAGTTATAAAAGACATCTTTTTCAGTTATACTAAAACTAGAAGATTGGAATAAGAAAAAAATATTTATTTATTTATTTTTTAGAGAAAAAAAAACCCTCCAGTAAAACAGGTATCATTCGCAAAAATGAAAAATAAAAAATAGGACTTTATTAAGCATGGCCATAGAATCCACCAAATTAGACTCTGTTAAATAGTTATATGATTATTAATTAATTAGGCATGGTTATATAGACTTAAATAGGTGTGCGAGTGCCTTGAAGAAAAGTCCAAATTTGAATTTGGACAGAAAAGATAACAATGTTAACTAACTAAATAAATAAATAAATGATGCTCGTTGCAAGTTTTAATAAACCACAAGTGATAATTAGTAGTTTTTAAGCCATAAGTGGTAAAATGCAATAACCTATAAATCCCAAGCCGTAAATTGTATTGTATCCGAAGTTATTTGATGTAATTTTTCAAATATATATATAAATAATTTTGCGGTTAGATGTTCCACTTAAAATTTGTATACTAGTTCGTTGATAGATGGCTGTTCCATAGTTTCTCTGTTTCTTGAGCTACTATTGATTTGTCAAATTCAAATTTTAATCCATCTTATCAAGTTTACATGATGAAGTTTCCTTTATGCTTGAATGGTATAATAGGGCCAGGTTTTGCATACCTTGTTCCCGCATTAGACTTTGTGGGCTTTGAAAATTAAACTTTATTCCGACAATGAAATTTTAGTCTAGGATGCAATTATGTTGTCTGACAATGATGCAAGTCAATAAATTGTAAAGAAAGAGATGGGTTACATACATTTTTTTCTTCTTGTACTCGACCTCGATTTACAAATACATCATTAAACTGAATTTTTTTACAGTCAACTCATTAAATTCCTTATTTTTTATAAACCATCACTTTTTTCGTTAGTCCTAGTTGATTTTTAATGGAATGATTTAAAAAAAATATTATTTTTACACAATTATCGACTTGGGTTACAAATGCATCACTCAACTCACCGGTTTTGCTTTTTTAAAAATAAATTTTGTTTTAATAATAATAATAATAATATCCGCTCTGTTACAAAAAAAAAAAATTGATTTAATAATAATAATAATATCTCCGTTACAAAAAAAAAAGAAAATATCATTGTTAAAAATTAATTTGAGATATTTTAAAAATAAATTTTGATTTAATAATAATAATAATAATAATAATAATAATAATAATATCCTCCCCGTTTCATAAAAAAAAGAAAACAAAATACTAATTTTTCTTGTTAAAAATTAGTTTGAGATATATTAAAAATAAATTTTTGATTTAATAATAATAGCAGAGCTATGAAAAAGAAATAGAGCAGGAGTAGAACTTATTATTTGAAAAAGCGGTTGCAGAAAAGGTACCTGAGGCCTAACGGACCAGATTTTTTTTTGGGGGGGAGGGGGAGGGTACTAATTAAAGTTTGTTATTTATTAAAAATTATATATAAAATAATATATTTTTTAGATAGTTTGTAATACTAATAGAATCCACATTAATTTCGAACTTAAAAAAATCTTAAAAATTAATTTCAAAAAATTAATAATAGGCCGGCAGTATATAGTACTACAAAGTGATTAAAAATTAATTAATTAATTAATACCCAATAAGCATGCCATAGCTTCTGTTCCTTCGGAGGAAAAGTTTCATATATTTTGTCACACCATATATTCCACCCCGTATTCAACAAATTAAAAAAGAAAAAAAGTCACCGACAATATTAGTCTCTAACATGAACCACCTTAGCACCATGGAAGTCCCCAAAATAATTAAAATACTACTAGCACTTGTCTTCAACCAAATTTATTTTTATGCCCGAAAGAAACACGTATCAGAAGATTTTGAATTCAAAAATATTTTAAATTGTCATAGAAGGTCTTATATTTATTTCAGAAGGATCAATTGATCAGTATATAAATAAACGATTAAATTACCGATGAGATAACGTACGAGTCGTACGTATCGTAAACGGCACACTAGAGAAAGTCCTGATTGAGGCGAGTCACATAATGGTGAGTCTCAATCTGGCGAGTCATATCATCACTATACAAGGAAAAGGTACAAACCTGGTTCATTTGCTTGATGGGCTTAAGGGACTGCATCATTTGACACCCTTTGTTATCGGCTCCCCTCCGCCGCTCTGTCTGTGCAACGTCATCAGCCAGAAAAGAAATGTAGCTACAAGTAATTAACAAAGGGTATTTTTTGTTTATTTTTTTGTGCTTGTGAAATGAGAGTTTTGATTTTTGATAAGAAAGGGAAGATAGATGCTTTTATTGTAAGGTTTTGTTGTGGTGCATGTAATGCGGGACGTGGGCGATTATTTTGGGGCCACGTATACACATGCATTGCATGGGTAGTCAACTCGGAAGAAAGATAAGAAAATTGATGAAGCTTTAGGGACACTTGTCATGGTTGGTTTTCCCCCTTTGAGACACGTTAGAATTTGTTTTTAGCTATAGCTGGTCCATGTAGATATACAAAAGAAATTACTTACCAAAAAATGAAAAGTATCTCTATAGACGAATTTATTTAAATTTAATACTCCCTCAATTTTCCCAATTATAAGTACCACCACACCCCCACCCCAAGTTTTGTAAAATAATTTTTTTATTGTATATATATTATTTGAATTTTTTTTGGTAAATAAATTTTAAAAGGAAAAATGTGCGACAAAAAAAAAAGAAGACGAATTTATCATTAAATGTTGCTTCTAGAGGGAAAATGAATGTTACCTTTTATATACCCTAATACTCTATATATAGTTTGTTGTGGTAATTTATAACGTGAGAGAAATTTAATGTAATATAAGGCGACTTTCACATGGCCTTTTGTAACTTGAAAGTTACTATTCATTTCAATATGAGTTTAAGCTTTGGTGTGAAATGTGGGGATAATAACCATTCATCGAGTACTTACAAGGAACAAACGTAATATTCTCCATTGATAAAATGTGATAATATATGAGTTTCAATATTTAATTATAATTTTCATGAAATTTCAAATAAGTTGGTGGAATTGAACAAATATCTTTAATATGTTTACAAATTAGCATGCACATTTTTTTTTAATTTATAATTTTCATGAAATTTCAAATAAGTTGGCGGAACAAGTATCTTAAATATGTTTACAAATTAGCACGCACATATTCTATCATCATGAACACTACCAAGATCATTTACAGATGCAATTCGACTGGACTAGCTAGTTCACCACGCTTCTCGCGGACGTGCAAATAGTAGGAAGCAATGTTGCGAACACTAGATATATATATATATATATATATATATATATATATTAATTATTTTTGTACCAAGTATTTTACATTTATAGCCCAAGAATTCCAACCACAGAAGCCAATTGGCTAGTAGAGAATATGTCTCAATATTACTTATTAGTGAGACTAAAGATCGGCTGAATAGAAGTCATGGGCAGATGTGGAGGAAGAGCCATTGTTTTTTCATTAGAAGAAAGCATATATGGGGGTCTCACTTGACTTGAGCTGCTCATTATACTCGTCTCTGAGGGTCTGAAACTTGAAAAAATCGTCGCCACAGAGACCATAATTCAGGTTTAACTCTTGAACACTGATATCATCTTTAAGCATGCTTCCTACAGAAGACATGATTGGCCTCAATCTTAGCCGAGGATGGATTAGCTCATAATAGAGCTAGCTATTTTAATCATTATCATTGCTTCTTCCTTGTTGAAATTGGAACCCAACCTTGGATCCACAAGCTCCATCAAATTAAATTTCCATTTTGCATATTATACGCAGTATATAAGACTTCATTTTGTAGTATAACAGGAACCTGAAACAATTATATATACAGAAGAAGAAGGTAAGTGAAGAAAGAAAATTTAACTATAAAGTAGTCGAAGGCGTGCAACGAAGTAATATAGTCTTAACCAATCAATCAAGAAGATACGACATAATTTTGGTTTGGACGATATTTCATGTTGTTCTTTTCGACAACAATTATAAGTTTAACAACCCCAAAACTGTACACATCTGTTTTCTCTATCTGATAACCCCATAATGTGCATTCTGGTGTCATGTACTCTCTGTGAAATTATATTAAAACTTGGAAACATTATCTCATTTTTCATTACTATAAAAAAAATAATGCCTATTTCACAAGTAATAGTAATTGCTTACATTCAGCACAACATCCGTGCAATCTTACCAGATATCATGCCTTGATTTGATTTAGAATGAAGTTTCTAAACAACAATTATAGTATGCACCCTACAATATGAGAAGTTATTCAGTGTTCCTGGGCCATTGTCACCTGGTGCCGCAAGTCAATCACATGCTGCCATTTCAGCATATGTAATGGACCTTTTATATTTGGGTCCACTAATGACAACATGTGATTGACCTGGGGGCATCACGTGATAATGCCCTAGGAGCACTGATTAATTTTTTCTGCAATGTAGTGGAATTGTCATAACCCCAAATATAAAGCAAAAGGAAAAATGACGAGTTGAGTTTATTAAAGTACAAAAAATGAAGAATTAACATGCTATATACCTACCTTGTAAACAGATAGATCCAAAATTAACCACCCTCCCCAATCTTGTTTGCAGCATCAAAGTTGATTTGTTGAAAGCTAAATACGCATGTCGATCTGCAAATCTAATCCTCTCAGCATGCACTGCAAAAGAACATATATTAAGATGTTAGAATGCTTCCTACAAACTCGGTAGTAATCCTGAAGCTTCAACTCCCATTGCAATGAATAACTTCGCTTCTCCATCCGAACGAGGCCTGAAATCTACACATTAGCAGAAAAATGCAAAAGATATTATGTTGCACACACAATTCTGTCAATCGCCAGAGTGGACATTTTGTTTTATATAGTAGCAATGTAACCTGGTTAATTTTCCACATTTGTTCAACTCAAGTTTGTAGAACAAAAAAAACATCAACATATACTCATTAGGGAGAGAGAGAGAGAGAGTACGCACTTCAAATTTAAAATATTATATATAGTGTCAATGTTCTCAAACCCGGACCGTTCATCGAACCGGAAAAGTTACCGGGTGGATGGATCACTGGTTCAACCAGTGGTCGAACCGTTATTGACCCAGTGACGTCATTAATATATAATAAATAATAAATTAATTAATTATTAATTATTATATATAATATGATGTTAGTATTCCTTGATACCATATTCAAAATATTTCATTAGCAACAGCATTTCAAAATATTTCATTAGCAACATCATTTCAAACTTGGTAATATTCATAAAGGAAGCATGACAAAATCTTTTGGGATAACAGTAGTTGAGAAGCATGACAAAAAAAATCTAACACCAAAAGAATGCCGTAATTTATTAAATGTTGTAATTAGACATAAGATAAAGAGTATTAACATATTTTCACAGTGCAATGATTCAATTCAACAACCTAAGATCATCAAGCTCTTTTCTTAATCAAATATAAAACTATGACAAGCCTTTTTCAAAACCTAAGTACAAAGAAAAAGAGTAAAATAAATAAATAAACAAGAAGCAAATAAATAAATAAACAAATAGCTCTCAAATAAGTGTTAGCACTTGTAAAAATTACAAAATTAAAAGTAAAAAGAAAGCAATCCAGACATGGTATCAAGGAATCCCATCAATTTTGGTCATATATGTACAAAACTTTCCTACGTTCCCATTATTCCTACCTCAGGCAAATAGGAGCAAATGAATGGAAAAAGTGAAAAATCATATTACACTGGTCCAGACTCCAAATCATACCATCCAGACTCCAGATCATACACTAGTTTCCCATTATTGCTTCATTTATTTTCTAACTTTTTTTATAAGTCCCATTACTGCTTCATCATACACTAGATGAACCACTAGCTTTATGTTATTAAAACAAATTTCAAAAACAGATTAGTTCGCAAATCAAAACAGTAACCATTACCAAACAACCAAATAGAAGACCTACAAACACATTTCAAAATGAAGCATCCATCATATATTTATTTCCAAGTATCTTCAACCATGTGTAATTTAGTACCCATTTGTATATCTAAACCAATAATCTAAAAGGAAACATTACTTTTTTATTCCATTTTCAGTATACCCATAATACAAAACGTCAACTTGTAAAGAAACCCCAAAATATAATCAAGATTACCCAAAATTTCAAATTTCCAGTATATACCCATCTTAGAAAAAGAATCCCAAATTGGGGGTTTGTTCCAACAATAATGACTAACAGAGAGAAAACCATCTTGTTTCAGAATTCAGAGCAAAAGAAAACAAAAAACATAAGAAAATTTGGGGGTTTGTTCCAAAAATAATGACTAACAGAAAGCCAAATCAAGATTAGGAGGTGAGCTGTGATACCAGTGATCGTGAAGCAAGATACGCGAGATGGTGAGGCTAGTGGTTATCGTCACCGGAGACAAAAGGAGTCACCGGAGAGAGAGAAGATGTGCGACAGAAGAGAGGATGAGAGGAAGAACCGAAGCTTTGCGGCGTAACGAAGTTTAAAGGCTGAAAAGTGAAAAAGCCCTTAACATTTTTTTTGGCTTTTAAGCAAAGTTTGCAAACCGGCAAAAACCGTGACCCAGTGACCGGTTCACTGGGTCACGCGGTTCGACCACCGGTTCAACGGTTTTTACCGGGTTTTAGTGAAAAACGGTTTAATGGTCCAAATCGGACCGGAACACGAACCGGTTCCGATTTTTTACCAGTTGAACCGGCGGTCCGGTCCGATTTTTATAACATTGTATAGTGTATGCTACCCCTTTTATATACATGCATCGTATTAACAATTTAGTTTAGTCAAATAGTGGATTGACGGAATTAGAATTTGTCTAATAATTTCAATTAAATCATCTTGGCTTAGTATAAACTCACCAAAATGTTGCCACTTCATCTAATATCGGGATATGATATTACAATCTTCTCACTTAAACACATTTAAATATCGGGATGTGATATTACAATCTTCTCACTTAAACACATTTGTTTGAATGTTCAGAATCTTATATTATAAAAAACTTTTACACCAAAAAAAAAATTGAAAAAATTATTTTTTTACGAATGCTTAGTTAACCTTTTAATATATGTGAAAATAAAGTCAAAACTTTCTCATAATGTAATTAAATCTTCGTCAAAAATGTAGGATGAGATTTGCGAAAAAATATTTCTTTCATAAAAATAATTAGTGATAAGATTTGCAATTTCTCACAACACCCGAACACACTTTTAAAAACTTAAAAGTAATTTATTATTATTATTATTATTTTTACTTTTCTACCCCTTCTCATCATCATATAAACGTCAGGACCACAATCACCAAACTTTTTCATTACATTGTTACCAATGTGGTAAAAAAAATTATAACTTACTATGACGAAGTTAATTTTTAACTTCACCATAACCAAATTAATTACTATATATAAAAAACCGAAGCCAAATTTTAAAATTGAACTAACCAACCGAGTTAACTAGGTTCAATTTCAAAATTCATCGAGTTAACTCAGTTGGTTAGTAATTTAGAGCTACGACGGAATTCTAAATCGACTTTTCTGATTCCTACGACCTTTTTCGATCCTTCCCTTTCGTTACTAAGAGCAAGTTCAATGTTTTTTTCGTCTTCCAAAGATCAAGATGAATATTCAACGGGAGAAGTTGCTACCTTTCAATTCAAGCAGGTCTCCGAGGTTTATGATGTTCTTAGCCACGATCGTAAGCATGCCGACTATAGTTTTCGTTTACTCTAATCATTCAGGCAATTTTTCTAATGGTTATGGTTATGGATATAGGTATCAAAATTGAAACCCAATTCATTCTTCTTACCCACTGACTAAAATAGAACCTAACTTTTTCCCTTTTACTTTAGCTTACCTTGGTTCTTTCTTCTTCTTCTTCAACAAAGCTGAGATCGATCAGCTCATAGTAGACCATTGATTTTTTTGAATTTTTTAAAAGATTTTCTTCAATTTTGAAAGGAGAAATATGATCAACTGGCGAGCTGTTGCAGACTCATTACAAATCTTGGTTGCCCATTTTTTCTCTTTGATTTCACTTTACTCCTCCATGGATCACTATGTCAAACTACTTTTGGTGGTCAGTATTTTTTAAAAATTTAATTTTCTCCCCCTTATTTGTTTACCCAGTCCAATTTTACCATGTTTGTAATTTAATTGTGCTCATAGTTATCATCTTGGTTTGTTTTATTTTTTTAATAATATAATTAGTATTAATAAATTTGATTGATTTGGTTATGAATCATGGGTTTTATTTCAATTTTGATTGGGGACTGTTGAATTGTGTTTTTTGAGTTAATGGATTATTCTCTGTGTTGCTGCTGACAATGGGGATGAGTTTGTTTCCAAATTCGAGAATTCGCTTCGTTTCCTCACTACCCGTGCCTTTCTTCTGAACGCTGCCTTTGTTGGGTATGTTTTCACTTTTCCTCATTATCTAATTTCAATTAGCTTGTTGTTATATTTGTTCTTTGTTTTAGTTTTTGATCAAATATAGGCCCTTTTAATATGAAAGTTGATCAAAAGTTATTTACATCTTTTATGTTTCGCAAGGAAAGAATCGATAGGGGAACATTATGGGAGATAGTTGTTGCTTTTAGAGATAAACAACTTTATTAGATTGTGATGGGTTTGATCGCGTTTATAATCTTGGTGTTCAACTTAAGAAAATTTTGGTGTAAATTTGTAGTGGGTATTTGAAAGTTCATTTGTTGCTAAAAAAAGCACGCCTTTGTTAAAAAAAATAGGAGAATTGAGCTATCTATCTTATATTTTAGGAGACTTGACTTGACTTGATTCTTATTTTTAATTTTTTCCGCTAACAGAGATTGGCAATCTTTTTTTAACAGAGATGTGATTTTTTGTTTTTTTGCTGTGAATATCTTTTTTTAATAGAGTTTTTTGAACATGATAACATGTAAAAATGATAATTATGTAGTTACTCTATCATTGACTCTCAAAGTTTAACAACACAACTACCACATTATGAAGGTAAGAAAGTTATGATTTTGTTATATTGTCTTTAAAAAACGATTACTATTTGGCATATGTAATAGATTTGGTGCTTCATGATATACCTGTGAATGTGCACCTAGAATTCAATGAGAGGAACAATTTCCACAATGAAATGCAAACTATTCTGAATGTGGTTTTCTCATGTAAATTTATATACTGCATTCTTAATTAAGTGACTTTTAAGTATGGTATGGAAATCAAACATGTTTGTTGGTTCTTTGTATAATGTTCGTGGCTTTTATCGCTGATTGTAGTATTTGTTGGTGACAAGTTTAATATGTGAAGTAGAATATAACAGATAAATGAGTATTAACAGGCAACTAAAGTTGAATCATTATACATTTAAGGCCACTATAAAAGGTCTTCATTTTGTGCTTGAGAAAATTTTCCAATGTTTATGATCTGGATGTATACATTTGTGTCTACCTTGTGACGACCCCAAATCCGGGTTCCTTGAAACTCGGATCTGGTTCAACACGAGTACTACATTTTCCTTATTGTTCATGAATTACAACAATATAATAATTGGTAAATAACCATTTATTTACAATTTTACAACATCTCTTTCTATTCCAGAATCGCAATCTTTATACATTCCTAGTATGTCTCAATATCATACATGATACGACATTCTATTACAATCAAATTGAGTATTTAACACTCATATAATATACCAACTAAGTATTATACTACACAATCATTTACCTGTCCAATTCGGACTAATATCTACAATAAATATTTAGATCTTCAGTGAAAGTAATATGCTTTCCTGTTCCTTGATCTTTATCGAGAATTTCAAATAATTTGCACTATCTGAAAATGTTGGTTTAGGCAAGAGTGAGCACGACGGCTCAGCAAGTCTAACAGATAATACATAACACATAGTTCATGTTTATACATGCTTCTCATGCTTCATACATTACATTATATGAATGCATCATGCTTCTCATGCTTTGCATTTATTCATGCAACATACTGATTATGCATTGGAATGAATACATGACATACAGTTCAACTTATTCAATTAATTCAGGCTTTCTATCATATAGAATCAACACACCTCATATGATTTCACAAAAACATATTTAATTCAAATTCTCATATGCTTCAAGTGCACACACAACAGTTATACACATAGCAACAATATCTGAAAAACTTGTCTGGTTCGCTTCTACCAGTTATGCTTATTTGCGTCTTTCGTTCAACCTACAATTTATATAGGAAATTGACATAATCATTAGATGCAATGACTATTACTTAGGCTTTATATAAGACTCTAACTATAAATTATTAACTCTTAAGATGTCCGACAAACGAATCCTTAAGTTCCGGACAAAATCCTAGCCCAACCCCAGCCCAACCCCAGTTGGACGTGTCGGGTATGCTCATCTAACTTACACCTTCACTACACTTTTTCATACGACTTACTTTTAATAAGTTGTAAAAAATTTAGCCACGAATTGACTATTTACATATGTTTAATTTAATTAAACATTCTTCTTTTTCATAACTTAATGATTCAGACATTTAATAATGTACCAAATACCTCAAAATATTATCTACCCTTGATAATATACAACTACATTCAAATATTATTAACTATTTAATAATATTTTAATCACTTATTAATATTATTAATTATTTAATAATATTTTAATCCCATATTAATATTATTAACCATTTAATAATATTTTAATCACTTATTAATATTATTAATTATTTAATAATATTTTAATCACTTATTAATATTATTATCTATTTAATAATAATTTAATCACTCATTAATATTATTAACCATTTAATAATATTTTAATCACACATTAATATTATTAACCATTTAATAATATTTTACTCACATATTAATATTATTAACCATTTAATAATATTTTAATCACTTATTAATATTATTAACTATTTAATAATATTTTAATCACTTATTAATATTATTAATCATTTAATAATATTTTAATCACTTATTAATATTATTAACCATTTAATAATATTTTAATCATTTACAAATATTATTCACCATTTGATTATATTTTAATTTCTTATTAATATTATTAACCATTTAATAATATTTTAATCACTTTTTAATATTATTAACCATGTAATGATATTTTAATCATTTATAAATGTTATTCATCATTCAATAACTTTTTAATCATATACTAATATTATTGATCATTTAATAATATTTTAATAATCTTCAAATAATACCAATAGTTAACTTTTTAATTGTGTTAACATTAGTTTTTATGTTACATATTTAGCTACCAATTAGTTAGTAATAAACTTCATATATTGGTTTAGTATTCAAACTCATTCATTTTACACTTATTTCAACTTAAATTTTCATTAAAAACTCGACCCGGACCGACCTGACCTGACCCAGACCGACCCGACCCAGAAAACTTACACATTCTGTTTTGAAAGCCGGGGCGTCCAAAACAGAAACAAAACCCTAAAAATGGGTTATTTGACCCTCCGACGCTCCGACAGCCATAACTTCTTTATTTTAAAATATTTTGGGGTGATTCTTGAGTCCATTCTCATCAGAATTTCCCCCTCTACAACTTCTCTTTAGATCACAAATCCAAATTCCAAACGGAAGTGGACTAAAAACTGCTCACAAGGACAAAGTGAAAACTAAAATCACAAATCCTTAGTTTTAATAGTTTGAACTTGAATAAAATAAACTTTACACATCCAAATGACACCAACATAGTGTTGTTGTCTTCCTAACTTCTTGTTTTATAATATTTCATGTTTCAATCATATTTTTGAAAATGTTTGACACGAAATTTAAAGATCGAACCACTTAGGGTTTTACCGGTAAATCGTTATATGGACTTTCCTTCTAATTCTTTGCGTACCGCCCATACAAATACATGTATTAACTATATCAAACCATGAATATACCTATATATCATAGTTTTATACTTCTAGATCATCAAAATAACTTTTGATCGGTTAAAAATATATTTTAACCGTTCAAATCACATCTAAACTATAAAAATGAATTAAAGAAGGTTTAGAGCACTTTTTAACCTTTTATACATGGATGCTCTCCTTCCTCTTGACTTGATCTTGGCTTGTGACTCCCTCTTGTCCATTCTCTAGCAAATTTTCTTGGTGGATCATCAATCTCATAAGAGTAACTTTCTATATCTCTGAAGAAGCTCTCCATTTTTCTCTCTAGAAAATGCTACAAATGACCAACCAACCTCACCAATGAGTGGAACACTTCTATTTATAGCACAATGTTAATCTTTCATTAACCTCTTAATCAACTAGTGTTGGTGAAATTAGGAGTTTAAACTAGATTACTATTGCATGGAATGACTACCATGAATGACCATTGGTGTGACATCCATCAAGGTTGCTTGTAAGCAACTTCTGGAGTGTAATTGAAGTCATAGGAAGTTCACACTCAACATTTCCATGTGGGCCCCCCTTAAAATTCGGGATTTATAATTTATTACACCAATTTGGCTTTATTTTTATGTCCTATATCATTATATAAGTATCCATATATATATACACCAATATATGTATACATATTCACCTATACTTGTACATTGGGCTCCACTTTGGACCTTAGAATTAAATATATTGGGCTCATTCATTTTATTTAATTGGGCTAAAATTAATTGTTACATTGGGCTAACATTAAATACCCTATGTTACATTTAATTAAAACAAACACGGGCTTGTTTAATTATAACATGGATTAATGTTACATTAATTATATGAACTACTAGGTAAATTTATTTGACCTAGATTAATACCTCAATTGGACTTATATTATAGTCCAATCAAATTTGATTTAATTTATTCTACCACCTTGGGTTACATAATTAATTCATCCATAGTTAATTTTCATCACTACCTTTCTTCCTTTAGCAATTAACCAATGTTTGGTTAATTCTCTATCTTGCCTACCAACTAGGGTTATTCAATTAACCCTACATTAGTTAATTCTCTATACTCAACAATATTTCCCAACACTTTGACCAACATTGGACTTTTAAGTGTTTGGGCTACATAGCTTACCTTGCATTGGGCTTTCTTATTTAATTACTTGGGCTACCCAACACAATTCACATGTCATTTATAACTTGGGCTTGATAATTAATTTAATTGGACTATCACAATACTTGCCAACATAATTTAATTGGACTTATATTAATTACCTCTTGGACTATTAATTAACATAACATTTGGGCTTATTAATTAATTACCCACATTCATGCAAGTATTCCCATCTTGAGCTTGTTTTAAATCCATTAATGGACTCTATATAACAACTTAATAATTAAGTTAATTACTTAATTAACCACTTCTTATTATTGCCATCCTAGGCAATAATTCTAGCTCTTCTATAACTTTAACTCAATAACTAATATAATTAAATTAATTAATTATATTTCATGACTTTCCTCCTTACTTCATATTTAAACTAATTAATTTATTAGTTTTATTGAGTATTTATTTACTCCTCTTCTTATTTGGCTGAAAATCACACTTTAGGTAGATATATTAATATAACCCCTTTCACTTTTCAATTGAATTTATTTTCTTAATAAATTCTCTACATGCATCATTAAAATATTCTTACATTTAATTTCTAACAAATCAATTATGTTAAAAAAAATATTTACCCATTTTCTACACATCTTACTTCTCAAATTATAGGTTTTAAACTTTAAGCTTTAATTAAATCAATTAAGATCTTATATAAAATCTTGAAAATATCTGGGATATTACATTCACCCCTTCCTATAAGAATTTCGTCCCCGAAATTTCATCATACTCATTTCTAACAAATTTTCATCTCTGAATATATATCTTCACTCATCACATTCTATGACTACCCTTTTATAGGAAGTTCATACTTTTCACAATTCCATAATAATGAAATATCTTGCAGAAGAATAAATTGAAAATCAATATCTTACAAAAGAATAAATTGAAAATCAAAATATTCATTAAAACTTTCATACTATTCTGAGGGGTCATAAAGACTGTGAACATACTGCGAGAATGTTTATCAATCACAAAGACTGAAAAGAAACCACAATGGTTTCGTACGCTAGGTGATCAGTCTATCGTACTCTAGCGCTGTGCACAACGACTTCTCTCGGGGTCGAACTCTTTGGATTTACCAACGCATATCAGCATGCCACCACTGTTGGGCGCCCCTTCGCGGCTTCTTTATTCATGGCTCTGACATATCCCCCGTTATGGGGTTGTTTACCTCAGACTTATTACAAAATTTCACTCCAGCATAAGTTGGATTGAAAAATAAAACTTGAGTCATTTCTGACCAAAAAGTGTCCAGTCAAAATAAATGATATAGACTCACATCATTGAACTGTTCGTATATTGCGATTCAAAAATCATTTCAGATTAGTTAAAGTAACTAAAATTCATTTATAGGACTTCATGATAACGCACCTTTGCAACAATGCGTTGAGGATTCCGTCTTTTTCATCTCTGCACCATGACTTTTATGGCGTGTGATGATTTTATAAATACATTTTGATATTTTTAAATCAATTTGTCTAGCCGAAACAATTAGCATAGACTCTTCTTTAAACGTTTCAAAATACTAAAAAATCATTTTGACTTTGTCATATTATATCATACCATAGTGGGCTTAAAAATACATCCAACACTAGGTTACTTTGCATTGATGACTCCATCGTTTATCATCTCTGCACTAAGTGCATTAATGATCTCTAAAATACATTTGTCTTTTCAAAAGCACAAAAGTGCGATTTTTGGCACGATTTTTAAGAATTTCAAAGTCTAGCATAGCTAGAAGATTTGGAATATCCTAAAACCTCAAACACCTCAAATTTTCCCTCCACATTCTTTTTCAGCTTAATAACTATATCTAGTATAGCTTTAATCTTGCTACTTAACTCTACCCATACTCACTGTTCATCAAACTTACCACGTATTTGGGCTCAGGAACTTACCACAATCATATGGTTTGAGGAGCTTGTCCTAGTCAGGCCAAAGTCGCCCATTCGCTGAGGGGCTCCACCACATGACTATGAGTCACGAACTTACCATACGTGTCGGTTCTCAGAACACGATCTTATCTTAACATCATCTACCTATCCGTTATATACATGAGAAAAAAATCACCTTCTCAACATACATATAACAAATAGCGCGACACCAGGTTTCAATCGATTATCACTATAGAAAGCTAAGTGGTCGTCAAACCAAACACAATCTCCTGCCCATACAAGAAATTGGTCAACTCGGCCACTAATCAATATAGAAAGTCAAGCGGTCGTTAAACCAAGAACAAATACATCAGTTTTCCAACTGTTCATCACTGTAAGGAAACACATGTCACCAATGCATATCTTTCTTCTTCGATACACACTGATCGTGCAAGTTTCGCAGCAACACCTCCCAAATTGGTTCGCTGACATATCATAGCTCCCGCCCATATAAGGGTTCTAGGATGCTGTCGCAAGCAACCAAAAATAAAATCTTACTTTGAAAAATATTAATGTAGTAGTGTAAGTAAGAGTCGAACCCACAAAGAGTGAATTGTTTTAATAAATCTAATGTTTTCAAAAATATCTAATTAAATGGGGGATTTGGAATTATTAATTAACTAATTAAAATTTAAGCAAATAAAACTAAATAATAATAAAGATTAGAAAAATCAATTAAAATAAACTTCAGTTCCTTAGTTCAGTATCCCCTTCTTTTAATCAACAAATTAAGCAAGTTATTATTATTTTTTCCTTCAATTGAGATTAATAATCCTAAATAACCGACAATCGCCAAGCTACCCGAAATTCTCCTTAAATTATAAATCTAATGCAGCAATCGCTCACAAAAGACCCTAACTATCATACAACCTAGAACTATAAAATAAAATTAGCCAAACATAATAAAAATAATACCCACTAGTTGAAAAGTTCTCTCCAAGAAATTAGGAGAAAGATCTCCCAAAAACTTACAATCCATAATGAGAGATTTACCCTCTATTTATAGGCCTCTAACTTACCCAAACCCTAATAGGATTTACAATTAAAAATAAAAGAAAAAAAATAATTATTATTGTACGACCCCAAATTTTATGAAATACAAAATTTAATTTTTCTTCATATATATTTTTCCTGAAACAGTAGGTGGTTAAATTGATAAAGTTAAAAGTTAAGGATGTTATGTGCAAATTTTATTATGTCGGAGAATATTCGTTTGGTCGGAGAATATTCGTTTTGTCGGGGAATATTCGATTCGTACGACGGCGCCGAAATAACAAAATAATGGTGGACCCCCACAACGACTTATTGTCGGATATAGAAAGTGACATACGCAACCTTTCTAAATAAATATAGTCAACGGTATAATCATCTTGAACTATTAAATACCCGGTGGTAAAGGAATAATAACATACGGTATTACATAGCAGCACACGGTATTGCACAGTAGCACACGGTATTGCACAGTGTTTCATATCATTAAACTGATAAAGTGGTTATTGTACTATATTGACTTTATTGAACCAATAATTGTCACATGCATAATAATTCATATTATTGAGTTGATAATTGTCACAGTAGCATATGCACAATAATTCACATTACTGAATCAATAATTGTCACTACACAGTAACGTGTTATTTTCTTATTTATTTTTAGCATCATTGTTATCTCTTTTATACTATTGATTAAACTGTTGTATTCTATTATTAGTTGATTTTCCTGTTTATCTAACTCGAAAAGTCAACTACACTGCATTTACAACAATTAACTATAATAATGAATAATTGTGAATTATTGTTGAATAATTGAATTGATAAAGTTATTTGTTTTTATTATGATAAATTATATAAAGTTTTTTTTTTTATATATAAAGTTAATTGATTTATTTAAAGTTAGTTGTTTTATATATAAAGTAAATTGAATGGTATAGATTAAAAGATGATCTTTAAATGAATGGTTTAGATTAAGGAAATCTTGAAAGATGAAATGAATGGTATGGATTAAACATTATCTTGAAATATACGGTTTGGATTAAATTAGAAAATCTTGGTAATGATAAGATTTTTTGCTATAAATAGAGGCATTAACTTAAGGATTTTTCATAAAAACTTCCTTGCTTATTCTTTCTTTCACTCTCCAAATATTTCTTTGCATAAGTTCTCTTTGAGTGTGCGAAAGTCATCTTGAGTATTCGTAAAGATCTGTAAGTGTACGAGTTCATATCTAGTCACGTGTTAAGGTAAGGGATACCATCTTTTTCATCTTCCATTATTCAAACTTACTATAGTAAGGGATTATCATTATTTGATTCTCGAAAATAATATCGTTTCTTTCTTACTCATAAGATGTGTTTTTTTTATTTCCATGTATTAAATTTTGGGAATAACCTTACGGCGCGGATTACCGCCTGTTGGTGAATAACATTTCGTATTCATCCCTTATTAATTTGTGGGAATAACCTTACGGCGCGGATTACCGCCTGTTGGTGAATAACCTTTCGTATTCATCCCTTATTAATTTGTGGAAATAACCTTACGGCGCGGATTACCGCCTGTTGGTGAATAACCTTTCGTATTCATCCCTTATCAATTTGTGGGAATAACCTTACGACGCGGATTACCGCCTGTTGGTGAATAGCCTTTTGTATTCATCCCTTATTAAATTATGGGAATAACCTGACTACGCGGACTACCGCATGTTTGGTGAATTACTCTTCGTATTCATTTCTTACTTGTCTCTTGTTGACAAAGTTTCCTGAAATGATTATATATTCTTTAATAGTTTGCGCTTCATCTAATATCATTTCAACTGAACCTTTCTATTTTACGTGAACCTTTCTATTGAACCTTAACTGTTATTCTGAACTGTGGATCTTAAATATCATTCTTGAATTTTAGTCCACATCATGTTGGCAATTTGGACATTGTTTGAATCTGCACAAAGTAAAGTCATAAACTTTCGATATTTATTGATCATACTGTTTCTTCTGATTCATCATCTATATCACGGTTGTTATTCTAATAATCAAGAACCATGTTATTGTGAATATCTGTGGCCTGGGGCACAGTTGATAGGATAAAGGCGATATAATTTTTGTGTCTTTTAGGGCACGTGGTGAATATTCTCTTTGGCCTGGGGCAAAGATGAACTGGTGTTGGTATGATTGTGACCAAAGGCTGAAAACTGGTATAATCATTACCGTTGGTGTTATATTTGAATATCTTTGGCTCGTAATGCAAAGATAAACTATTGACTGGCATGATTATAATCAGGAACTGAAAATTTATATTATCATGACCAGCGGTGTTTAAGATGATAAAAGTTGATGATGTTTTTCCTAAAAAGAGAACCGAGTGGACATTATAGTCTGCATATTCTTCTAATAGATTGCTCATTCCGCTGCTATTATTGATACAAAGCTTATTGTCTATTATATTCAATTAAGAACTCATCTGTTGAAAGCTAATGATAATTTATTTGTCATTATCTTAGTCATGATATTTCTTACTGGGCTATTTGAGCTCACCCTTTCTTTTGTTCCATTGTTTTTCAGAAAAAGATAGAGTAGTCGGGTCTAGCAGGGGAATGGAGTGACGGTCCGAGTGATAGCTATTGTAGTCTTCACATGTTGTATATAGTGTGAAAATAATAGTGAATACTTAGTTGTGTATTATTGAGTTTTGCATTTCTGTTCTATGTACTAATTGTATTAAAGATTATGTATTTTATGGCGTCTCAAATTGGGCTATGTAGGCCTAGATTTGGGGGCGTCACATTTGGTATCCGAGCTTAGGGATATGATCTTTAATGGAGATCTGGGATAGAAGTAGGAGGAGAGAGACGAATAGATTACGTCACTAGTATGTCCTACATAAAATTTTGTTATCTAATAAGTTGGCTTGAATGTGGGGACAAGAAGTGACGAGTCAGTTTGTTTGACTAACATTTATCTTATGACCGCAGTTAAGAATGACTTCTGAAAATCAGGGAATGAATTATCCACTGCCCGAGGCGAACGTAGCTGAGAATCAGGAAGCTACAAACAATCCTCCTGCAGCTTCAGAAAATAATGCTGGTGATCATGCAAATCAGAATGGTTTCTTTAGAAACTTCATGCAATTTATCCAAAATCAGCCGAGGGGAGGTCGTAACGATGGAAACGCTGATAATTCAAGGATTGTCACCGTTAAACAATTTAAAGAGTTGGGACCACCTGAATTTTTCGGGAAGCCTGAACCACTCAAAGCGGAGGAATGGTTAAAGCAAACGACAAAAATCCTTGATGTTCTGCGATGTGCAGATGATCAGAAGGTGTCATTCGCCACCTTTATGTTTCGAGGGGAGGCAGACCATTGGTGGGAGGCAGTAAAACGCATCCATCATTCGGCTCTCAAAATGTCTTGGCTGGAATTCCAAGAGCTGTTCAACGAAAAGTATTTTCCAGAAAGCATCCGCTATATGAAGGAGGTGGAGTTCATAAAACTAGAGCAAGGAAATATGTCTGTTTCACAATATGAAGCTAAGTTTGCTGAACTATCTCGTTTCGCGACTCATCTAGTGGATGACGAAGCACGAATGAGTCGAATGTTCTTACGAGGTTTGAGATTCGAAATTCGTCAACAGCTTAGCTCTCATAAATTGACCTTGTATTCAGATGTTGTCGATAGGGCTCAAAGGGTAGAGCAAATAGATGAAAAATTGCAGCCAAGAGTCAATGATCAGCGTAGAGAGAGAAATGACAACAACCACAGGAACGAGAACCATAAGGGAGGTAACCAGCACTTCGGTAGTAATCACGCATCGAATAATAGAAGAGGAGAATCCAGTGGAAATAATTTCAAGAGAAAAAGATTCCATAATGATTATGGAAGAGCACCGACACCAGTACCAGCACCGGCACCAGTACCAAGGGGAGGAAATCGACCACCGGTAAGATGTTACAAGTGTGGACAGGAGGGCCACATCAGCCCAAACTGTACTCAACAGTCCAAGTTGTGCTACAGTTGCGGAAAAGAAGGTCATCTGGCTCGATTTTGTCCTGTTTCAAAATCAAGTCCAGCTGCAATGATGGTACCAAAAGCTAGCACGGAGAAGGGAAAATCTGTAGTTCAAGGGAGAGCTTTTGTTGTGACATCCTAAATGGCACGAAACCCGAACGAGGTGATAACCGGTAAGCTATTCATAAATTCTCATGAAGTTTATGCCCTGTTAGATACTGGTTCTACCCATTCTTTTGTCTCACCTATGTGTGCTCAACGATTAAACTTAACTCCTGACAATTTGGACTTTGACTTATCAGTTGAAACCCCATTAGGAGCAATAGCCATTACATCTACGGTATATAAATCTTGCTTAGTTCAAATCAATAGCCTTATATTACCCGTTGACCTTATCTCTTTAGAAATGCATGAATTTGATGTGATTTTAGGAATTGATTGGTTGACTAATCATCATGCTAAAATTGATTGCTTTCAAAAGATCATTAGTTTTCATATTCCTAATCAACCTGTCATACAAATTCAAACCATTAAACTATTGAAATCCATAACTGTCATTTCTAGCCATAAAGCCACTCGTTTATTGAAAAACGGATGTCAAGCCTTTTTAGCTCATATCACTGACTTGAACAATGATGTGTCAAACTTGAATGATATTCCTATTGTTAATGAGTTTTCTGATATTTTTCCCCATGAACTTCCCGGCTTACCTCCAAATCGGGAAATTGAATTCTGTATTGATCTTGAACCCGATACCAAGCCTATTTCCAAAGCCCCATACCGAATGGCTCCTATTGAACTTCAAGAGCTAAAGGTCCAACTACAGGAATTGTTAGATACTGGTTTCATTCGTCCGAGTGCATCGCCTTGGGGTGCCCCTGTTCTTTTTGTTAACAAGAAGGACGAAAATATGAGATTGTGTATTGACTACCGAGAGTTGAATCATGTCACCATCAAAAACAGGTACCCGTTACCTCGAATTGATGACATGTTTGATCAATTGCAGGGTGCTCAACATTTCTCAAAGATTGATCTCCGCTCTGGATATCATCAGTTAAAAGTTAAAGCTGATGACATTCCAAAGACTGCTTTCAGAACCCGCTACGGGCATTATGAGTTCTTAGTCATGCCTTTTGGACTAATAAATGCTCCTGCAGCTTTCATGGACATGATGAACCGGATATTCAAAGAACATTTGGATCATTTTGTAGTTGTTTTTATTGATAACATTCTTATATACTCCAAGAGTCGTGAGGATCATGAACAACAACTGAGATTAATACTCCAAAAGCTACGTGAGAACAAGTTGTATGCCAAGCTGAAGAAGTGTGAGTTTTGGCTTAAGGAAGTCACGTTCCTTGGGCATGTGATTTTCAGTCAAGGAATATCAGTTGATCCTGCAAAGATTGAAGAAATATTAAATTGGGAGCAACCTCGGTCAGTAACTGAAGTCCGAAGTTTACCGGGCTTAGCTGGTTATTATCGGAGATTCGTAGAAGGATTTTCTCGAATCGCCACTCCATTAACTCAGCTGACTCGGAAAAGCACAAAATTCATATGGAACGAGGAATGCGAGAAGAGTTTTCAAGAACTTAAGAAGAGACTTATTTCAGCTCTTGTTCTGACTATACCATCAGGATCGGGGGAATTTGTTATTTACAGTGATGCTTCAGGCAAAGGTCTAGGTTGTGTACTTATGCAACATGGAAAAGTTATAGCCTATGCCTCTCGACAACTCAAAGATTATGAGAAAAATTATCCTACTCATGATTTAGAGTTGGCAGCAGTTGTTTTCGCATTGAAAATCTGGAGGCACTACTTGTACGGGGAGAAAGTGGAAATCTTCACGGATCACAAAAGCCTCAAGTATTTCTTCACCCACAAGGAACTCAACATGCGGCAACGACGTTGGCTTGAGCTGTTAAAGGATTACGACCACACCATCCAGTACCACCCAGGAAAAGCAAACGTTGTAGCTGATGCTTTAAGCAGAAAATCTTATGCGAGTACTAGTGCAATGCTGACTACGCAAAAATGTATTTTGTACGACTTACAAAAGATGGAGATAGAATTAAAGCCACCAGGGACCCACATGAAGATTGTGCACGTACAAGTATAACCGGCTTTAATTGATAAAATTAAAGCTGCTCAAGCTACTGATCCAGAAATAATGAGTATGATGAAGAAAGTACAAGAAGGTACTATTCCAGAAGCAAGAATCAACGAGAAATGAATACTTAGACTCAACTCTCGGCTCTGTGTTCTTAACGACCCTGAATTAAAACATAAAATCATGATGGAGGCACACAACACACCGTTTGCAATTCACCCGGGAAGTACCAAAATGTATCGTGATCTTCGACATACATTTTGGTGGAACAATATGAAGAGGGAGATTGCAGAGTTCATCTCAAGGTGCTTAACTTGTCAACGTGTCAATGCAGAGCATCAAGTGCCTAAGGGTCCATTGCAATCACTCGAAATTCCAGAATGGAAGTAGGAACACATCACTATGGACTTCGTGACGGGTCTTCCCAAAGTTTCTCAAAGTTTTGATGCGATTTAGGTCATCGTAGATAGATTGACCAAGTCTGCTCATTTCTTGCCTATAAGAGAAAACTTTTCACTTGAGCGTCTGGCCGGTATGTACGTAAATGATATTGTAAGATTGCATGGCATGCCAGTTTCCATAGTTTCTGATCGAGATCCTAGATTCACTTCACGCTTTTGGATCAGTCTACAAAAAGCTATGGGCACTGAGCTACGATTTAGTTCGGCATACCATCCTCAAACGGACGGACAATCTGAAAGGATGATTCAGACTCTCGAAGATCTTTTGAAACTTTGCGTGCTAGACTTCAAAGGAAGTTGGGACAAGTACTTGCCATTGGTTGAATTCTCCTACAACAACAGTTACCAAGCAAGCATAGGCATGGCTCCATTTGAGGCTTTGTATGGATGAAAGTGTCGTTCTCCAGTACGTTGGAATGAGGTATGAGAAGCAAAATTGTTGGGACCCGAGTTGGTACGTTTGACAACAGAAAAGATCCAAATGATCCGACAACGAATACAGACCACACAAGAACGACAAAAGAATTATGCTGATCTTCATCGGAGAGATAAGAGATTCAACGTCGGAGATCATGTATTCTTACGTGTTTCTCCATGGAAAGGAGTTACGAGATTCGGAAAGAGAGGAAAGCTCAACCCTCGATTTATTGGCCCATTTGAAATTCTCGATCGAGTAGAAACCGTAGCCTACAGACTAGCCCTACCACCAAGTATGTCTCGCATCCATAACGTTTTTCACATATCTATGTTACGTAAATATGTGAAGGACCCAAACCACGTCATTGAGTTAGAACCGGACGTTATAGCCGATGATTTAACGTACGAGGAGGTACCTGTCAAGATCTTAGATAAGAAGGAGCAGATCCTACGCTCAAAGGTTATACTTCAAGTTAAGGTTTTATGGAGAAACCAAGATACTGAGGAAATGACCTGGGAGCTAGAATCTGAGATGAAATCTACGTATCCTTATCTCTTCGAAATTCCAGGTACGTCAATTTCGGGGACGAAATTTCATAAGGAGGGGAGGTTGTAAGACCCCGAATTTTATGAAATACAAAATTTAATTTTTCTTCATATATATTTTTCCTGAAACAGTAGGTGGTTAAATTGATAAAGTTAAAAGTTAAGTATGTTATGTGCAAATTTTATTATGTCGGACAATATTCGTTTGGTCGGAGAATATTCATTTTGTCGGGGAATATTCGATTCGTACGACGACGCCGAAATAACAAAATAATGGTGGACCCCCACAACGACTTATTGTCGGATATAGAAAGCGACATACGCAACCTTTCTAAATAAATATAGTCAACGGTATAATCATCTTGAACTATTAAAATACCCGGTGGTAAAGGAATAGTAACATACGGTATTACATAGCAGCACACGGTATTGCACAGTAGCACACGGTATTGCACAGTAGCACACGGTATTGCACAGTGTTTCATATCATTAAACTGATAAAGTGGTTATTGTACTATATTGACTTTATTGAACCAATAATTGTCACATGCATAATAATTCATATTATTGAGTTGATAATTGTCACAGTAGCATATGCACAATAATTCACATTACTGAATCAATAATTGTCACTACACAGTAACGTGTTATTTTCTTATTTATTTTTAGCATCATTGTTATCTCTTTTATAATATTGATTAAACTGTTGTATTCTATTATTAGTTGATTTTCCTGTTTATCTAACTCGAAAAGCCAACTACACTGCATTTACAACAATTAACTATAATAATGAATAATTGTGAATTATTGTTGAATAATTGAATTGATAAAGTTATTTGTTTTTATTATGATAAATTATATAAAGTTGTTTGTTTTCATATATAAAGTTAATTGATTTATTTAAAGTTAGTTGTTTTATATATAAAGTAAATTGAATGGTATAGATTAAAAGATGATCTTTAAATGAATGGTTTAGATTAAGGAAATCTTGAAAGATGAAATGAATGGTATGGATTAAACATTATCTTGAAATATACGGTTTGGATTAAATTAGAAAATCTTGGTGATGATAAGATTTTTTGCTATAAATAGAGGCATTAACTTAAGGATTTTTCATAAAAACTTCCTTGCTTATTCTTTCTTTCACTCTCCAAATATTTCTTTGCATAAGTTCTCTTTGAGTGTGCGAAAGTCATCTTGAGTATTCGTAAAGATCTGTAAGTGTACGAGTTCATATCTAGTCACGTGTTAAGGTAAGGGATACCATCTTTTTCATCTTCCATTATTCAAACTTACTATAGTAAGGGATTATCATTATTTGATTCTCGAAAATAATATCGTTTCTTTCTTACTCATAAGATGTGTTTTTTTTATTTCCATGTATTAAATTTTGGGAATAACCTTACGGCGCGGATTACCGCCTGTTGGTGAATAACCTTTCGTATTCATCCCTTATTAATTTGTGGGAATAACCTTACGGCGCGGATTACCGCCTGTTGGTGAATAACCTTTCGTATTCATCCCTTATCAATTTGTGGGAATAACCTTACGGCGCGGATTACCGCCTGTTGGTGAATAGCCTTTTGTATTCATCCCTTATTAAATTATGGGAATAACCTGACTACGCGGACTACCGCATGTTTGGTGAATTACTCTTCGTATTCATTTCTTACTTGTCTCTTGTTGGCAAAGTTTCCTGAAATGATTATATATTCTTTAATAGTTTGCGCTTCATCTAATATCATTTCAACTGAACCTTTCTATTTTACGTGAACCTTTCTATTGAACCTTAACTGTTATTCTGAACTGTGGATCTTAAATATCATTCTTGAATTTTAGTCCACATCATGTTGGCAATTTGGACATTGTTTGAATCTGCACAAAGTAAAGTCATAAACTTTCGATATTTATTGATCATACTGTTTCTTCTGATTCATCATCTATATCACGGTTGTTATTCTAATCATCAAGAACCATGTTATTGTGAATATCTGTGGCCTGGGGCACAGTTGATAGGATAAAGGCGATATAATTTTTGTGTCTTTTAGGGCACGTGGTGAATATTCTCTTTGGCCTGGGGCAAAGATGAACTGGTGTTGGTATGATTGTGACCAAAGGCTGAAAACTGGTATAATCATTACCGTTGGTGTTATATTTGAATATCTTTGGCTCGTAATGCAAAGATAAACTATTGACTGGCATGATTATAATCAGGAACTGAAAATTTATATTATCATGACCAGCGGTGTTTAAGATGATAAAAGTTGATGATGTTTTTCCTAAAAAGAGAACCGAGTGGACATTATAGTCTGCATATTCTTCTAATAGATTGCTCATTCCGCTGCTATTATTGATACAAAGCTTATTGTCTATTATATTCAATTAAGAACTCATCTGTTGAAGGCTAATGATAATTTATTTGTCATTATCTTAGTCGTGATATTTCTTACTAGGCTATTTGAGCTCACCCTTTCTTTTATTCCATTGTTTTTCAGAAAAAGAGAGAGTAGCCGGGTCTAGCAGGGGAATAGAGTGACGGTCCAAGTGATAGCTATTGTAGTCTTCACATGTTGTATATAGTGTGAAAATAATAGTGAAGACTTAGTTGTGTATCATTGAGTTTTGCATTTCTGTTCTATGTACTATTTGTATTAAAGATTATGTATTTTATGGCGTCTCAAATTGGGCTATGTAGGCCTAGATTTGGGGGCGTCACAGTTTTGATTCAGGGTAATGATGTATTTGAAGACTTCTATAAGATTGACCTTGCTAAAAGGTTGCTGTTAGGAAAGAGTTATTCTTTAGATGCAGAAAAGTAAATGATTTCTAAGGTAAATGATGTGAAAATTACTAAATTTACTTGCTTTTTTGCAAAAGAAGAAAAATGTATGATTATTTTAAGAATGAATTTTCTTTTATAGTTAAAAACGAAGTGCGACAGTCAGTTTACTAACAAACTTGAGGGGATGTTCAAGATATGTATCTCTATTCAATTCTTTTCTCTAATATTGACTGATCTCAAAACTTAATCTGAAATTATGGACTATGAGTTGGTACATGGATTGTATACTTCCAGTTCTTTTGACATGAATTTCTATCAAATTATTAAATCTATTATTTAAACTAGCATGTGCATTGCACGGGTTATCAACTAGTATGTTATAACAACACAAGTCCAAACCATATTCAAAATAATACTAAATTTTATTATCCAAACGGAATAGTTCAGTCCTCTTAACATACCAAAAATTCACAAAAAAAGTCATGACTATAATATCCCAGATATTTACAAGATTTGTATATAAGATTTTTAATAATTAATTAAAGGTTATGATTTAAAACCTATAGTTGTCGAAGTGAGATGTGTAGAAAATGGGTGAACATTTTTTTTTAACATAATTTATTTGTTAGAAATTAAATGTGGGAATATTGTAATGATGCATGTAGAGAATTTATTAAGGAAATAAATTCAATCGAGAAGTGAAGGTGGTTATATTGATATACATATATACCTAAACTGTGCTTGTTAGCTAAACAAGAAGATGAGTAAGTTAATACTCAATTAAACTAATAAATTAATTAGTTTAAATATGAAATCATGAAATATAATTAATTAGGTTAATTATATTAATATGAGTTAAAGTTGTGGAAAATTTAGGATATTTGTCTTGGATGGCAATAATGTGAAGTAATTAATTAAGTAATTAACTTAATTATTAAGTTGTGGTATAGAGTCCAAGTAATTTAATTATCACTAATGGACTAGCCCAAAAGGATTATATGTGTTAGCCCAATATGAGAATATTTACATGAAGGTGGGTAATTAAATAGGAGAGTCCAATGGAAGATAAATTATGTAGCCCAAACATTTAAAAGCCCAATGTTGGTAAAAGTGTTGGGAAATATTATTTAGTAAAGAGAATTAATCAATGTAGGGTTAATTGAATAACCCTAGTTGGTAGACAAGATAGAGCATTAACCAAACGTTGGTTAATTGCTAGGTAAGTAAATATGGCGATAAGAATTAACTATGGATAAGTTAATTGAGTAAGACAATGTGGTAGAATAATTTAAGGCAAGTCTAATTGGATTATATTTTTAAATCCAAATGAGGTATTAATCTAGGTCAAATTAATTAACTTAGTAGTCCATGTAATTAATTAAACCTTGATCCATGTAATAATTAATCAAACTCAATGATTGTTTTAATTAAATGTAACATAGGGTATTTAATGTTCGCTCAATGTAATAATTTAATTGAGACCAACCCAATTAATTGGATGAGCCCAATATATTAAATCCCAGAGTCCAATGTGGATCCCAAATGGTAGTCAAAGTTGTGGTCAATGTATATATATTGGTGTATATATATATGGATACTTATATAATGATATAGGATATAAAAATAAAGCTAAATTGGTGTATTTATAGAGTAAATCCCGAATTTTGGGACCCACATGGATGTGAAGGTTGCTTGTTGGTTGATTTTGGGTACAAAGTTGGTTCAACAACTCCCCACCAACCCTAGTCAATCAAATGGTCATTCAAAAGGTCTATCAATTGGTCATTCAAGCTGTAGTAAGCTTGATTAACCCTTAATTTCACTAATGCTAGTTGATTAGTGGAAGTTGATGGAGATTAAGGTGGTTCTATAAATAGAATGCATCACCAATGAGTTAGGTTGTTAGTCATTTTACTATAGCAACAAAAGAGAAAAGAGAGAGCTCCCAAGAGAGAAAAGAGAGGAAACTCTTGTGAGGCGATGATCCACCAAAGAAATTGCTAGAGGATAGTCTATGAGGAGTCACAAGCCAAGATCATGTCAAGAAGAAGGAGAGCATCCATGTATAAAAGGTTAAAAAATGTTTTAAACTCTCTTTAGTTCATTTTTATAGTTTAGATATGATTTGAACGGTTAAAATATATTTTTAACCGATCAAAAGTTATTTTGATACTCTAGAAATCTTAAGCTATGTTATATTGATAGAATCATGATTTGATATAGTTAAATCATGTTTTGGTATGAGCGGTATGCATAAAAATGCAAGAAATATCTATATTAAGCTTTACCGGTAAAAATTGAGGTAGTTATGCGCTATTTAATGTTGTAGTTTGAAATATACAAGTTGGACATTAGATTTCTATGGCTAAAAAGTTACCTCTATGAGTTTTTAAGAAAACCCAACTTGAATCTTTCAAAAATGTGGAAAAATAAAGAGTTATGGATTTTTCCTCAAAGCATATTGATTTTAAAACCCTAGGTTGCATTGTGAGCGATTTTAAGCATAGATCCGTTTGGAATTTGGATTTGTGATCTAAAGATAAGTTGTAGAGGGGGAAATTCTAATGAGAATGGACTCAAGAATCACTCCAAAATATTTTGTAATGAAGGAGTTATGATAGTTTTAATCAAATGAGCAAAAGTTAAAAAATCTGAAAAATGGCATTTTAGCAGATTTTGCAACACAAGGGCCGGGGCCCTGGTTTTGCACTATAAAGGAGGGCCGGGGCCCTTGACACTGTTCACAGACAGTGCACTTTTTCGTTCCGGGTCGGGTCGGGCCATTCGGGTCCGGTCGGTTTGGGTCATTTAAGTCCAAAATGGATAAAAATACTTAAAAATTAATATAATTAATTTGGGACCCAAGTTTAATAATTATTTATTATTAATAATAAATAATAAATAAAGTAAATAAAGCTATTATTATAATTAATTATTATTTAATTGATAGTAAATAATAATTAAAGTAAATAAATACAATAACTAATTATTTATTCTTATATAATAAATAAAGAAGGATATGAAGTTAATAAAATAATTATTTATTATTTAATTAATATTGAATAATAAATAGTTAATTAATATTAAATAATAAATAACTAATTAATTATTATTTAAAGGATATTAAATGGTAATTAAAGAAAGATAAAGTTAATAAGGTAATTATTTATTATTTTAATAAATAAGGGTAATTAGTTAATTATTATTTAAAGGATATTAAATAATAATTAAAGGGAGATGAAGTGAATAAAATGATCATTTGTTATTTAATGAATATTAAAGAATAAATGGGGTTAATTAATTAAGAGATTATTATTTAAATAATCATTAAAGGATTTGAGAATTGTTAAAATATTGTTAAATGATTAAATATGTAAGTAACTAAAATGTTATGAAATGAGTACTAACATTAGTATATGATGAAAATGTTATTAAATAATTAATGAAATTAGTAAGTGATTAAAATATTATTAAATGGTTAATAATATTAATAAGTGAATAAAATATTATTAAATGGTTAATAATATTAATGAGTGATTAAAATATTATTAAATGGTTAATAATATTAATGAGTGATTAAAATATTATTAAATGGTTAATAATATTAATGAGTGATTAAAATATTATTAAATGGTTAATAATATTAATAATAGATTAAAATATTATCAAATGGTGAATAATATTAGTAAGAGATTAAAAATATTATTAAATAGTTAATAATATTAATAAGGGATTAAAATATTATTAAATGGTTAATAATATTTGAATGTAGTTATATATTATCAAAGGTAGATAATATTTTGAGGTATTTGGTACATTATTAAATGTCCAAATCATTAAGAAGAAAGTTTAATTGACTTAAATCAATGTAAATAGTCCTTTGTAACTAATTTAGACAACTTATTAAAAGCGGGTTGTACGAAGATCGTATAGTGTTTTTGTCCGGAACTTAAGGGTTCGTTTGTCGGACATCTTAAGAGTTAATAATTTAAAGTTAGAGTCTTATATAAAGGCTAAGTAATGGTCATTATATCTAATGATTATTTCAATTTCCTATATAAATTGTAGGTTGAACGAAAGAGGTAAATAAGCGTAAATGGTAGAAACGAATCAGGCAAGTTTTTCAGAATGTGTTGCATTATGTGCATGATTTATAAGTTTATAATTAAACTGTGAGGTGCTCATACGTAGTTATGTGCAAAGATGTTTTAATGTGCCTTTGTGAAACAAGTTGACTTGAACTGTTGATATGTGGTAGTTGATTTAAGACAATTGTTCTCATTGCACTGTATGTCATGATAGATACTAGACATGAAGCGTAGATTAAATGCGAGGCATGTTATGCATGAGATATGTATGTACTGCAAAGCATAGTATGCATGAAGCATGAAGCATGAAGCATGATTGAACTGTTTTACGTGTTATGTGAAACTATTAGACTTGCTGAGCCGTCGTGCTCACCCTTGCTTAAAACAAAACATTACAGAGTAGCTTGAAGAAGCCGATTACTTCGGTAGAGGCAAAGATGAAGATTGACTAACGAGTCATCAAGATTGAAGCGTAGGTGCTTTCGTAGTAAAACCTTGGGGTAGATTAATTCATTTACTTGTGTAAGTATATATAAAGAGTTTATGTTTTGTTATGCTATAGATTAGCAAACTTAAAATGTTAAGAGAACATTTACATATTATTTTTAATATCATTTTCAGACGTTGTCCTTTATGTATAAGGATAATAGGATGGTGTGATTGAGTCATTATGCATATGATCTCAAAGTGGTAATAGGATTTTAAAGATTGCGATTCTGGAATAGAAAGAGATGATGTAAAATTGTAAATAAATGATTATTTAGCAATTATAATATTGTTGTAATTCATGAACAATAAAGAAAATGTAGTACTAGTGTTGAACCGGATCCGATGTTAAAGGAACTCGGATTTAGGGTCGTCACAATGACAAACTAATAATATTCTTGATAATAGAATTAACGCATTTATTTATTACAACCTACATTATCCAATGTGAAATTATGTGGATTCTTAGGACCTTTACAAGCAGAACGCATGTGCTCATGAACAATCTTAATAAATCCAAGTTTAGGCCATACCAAGATCCTAATAATCATGCCCGTTTTGGGTCTGTCTCATATATACAAAAAATTACAATAATAATAATAATAATAATTATTATTATTATTATTATTATTATTATTATTATTATTATTATTATTATTATTATTATTATTATTATTATCAAGATGATTATTGTTCTTGATTAATGCCTCAACTCTCAACTAGAAACTCAATCAAACCTTTGAAGAACTATTCATTAGCTCACTTGACGATTCTCTTGATATTACTTGTTACTGAGAATAAAGGTTGACTAAATAGAGGTCATGAGCAGATCATAAGCAGATGTGGAGGAGGAGGCATTGTTTATGCCATTGGAATAAATGGTGGTCTCAGATTGGCTTGAACTCCTTATTTGCATCTCATTATACTTGTCTCTGAGGGCTTGAAACTTGAAAAAATCTTCACCATAGATACTTGAATCAACTTTTAACTCCTGAATACTGATATCGCCTTCAAGCATGCCCACTACAGAAGACATGGTTGGCCTAAGTGCTGGAGATGGATTAGTGCATAATAGAGCTACTTTGATCATTCTGGTTGCCTCTTCCTTGTTGAAATTGGAATCCAATCTTGGATCCACTAAATCCAACAAATATCCATTTTGTTGAGTAACAAGAGCCTAAAACAAGTATATACGTTAGGAAGGCGACAATGGAAGACAAACACATTTCATTATTAAACTAAGACACTAACATGCAACGAAGTATTAGTAGTGTAGTCTTACCCAATCAAGAAGACAAACATAATTTTCATTTGGACGATATTTCATGTTGTTCTTTCCAGCAACAATTTCAAGTGCGACAACCCCAAAACTGTACACATCTGCTTTGTCAGTCAAATAACCCCATAATGCATATTCTGGTGCCATGTACCCTCTGCAAAATAATATTGCAAATGAAAAATAATATTTCTTACTTCTACTCATCCAGATGAGCTTTTGTGCACCTCAAGTCCCACATAATCATGAAATTCCACAGGATACCCACAAAAACTTATGCTTGAATTTTCCTGGTGCAAGGTTCTTGTAGGGTACATGTACCAATGGGATTAATGGAATTGTCTAAGAGTTTTGGACACCCGTGATCTCATTAAAAGAAAAAAAAATTGGTTTATTTTTCACTAGCTTCTAAAAAGGAATATGCCGACAAAAAAAAAAATTGAATAGCGTAGGGGAAAAAAGAACTCACATAGTTCCAGCAACTCTAGTACTAATGTGAGTGTTGTCCTCTTCGTTAAGCTTGGCCAAACCAAAGTCCGAGATCTTTGGGTTGAGGTCGCTATCAAGAAGTATATTAGTAGCTTTGATGTCTCTATGAACAATTTTCAGGATTGATTCCTCATGAAGGAAAGTCAGGCCTCTGGCTATGCCAATACAGATTCTAGACCTGGTAGGCCAATCCAAATCCAATCGGGATTTCTCTGGACCTGCAAATGATTGATATACAAATAAATGAAAGAGTCCAAAGATTCTGGCTAGGGATTCATGGGATGAATAATAGAAGAAAAATAATGTCTTGTGAATGATCACCTGTCCCATTTGGTTTAAGTAACATAATATACATGCGGAAGTAAAAACTGAACTTACCGAACAGAGCCTGGGCGAGGCTGTTGTTCTCCATAAACTCGTACACTAGTAGTAATTGCTTAATTTCAGCACAACATCCGTGCAATCGTACTAGATTTGGGTGTCGTAAACCAGATATCATGCCTATTTCATTCACAAATTCACGGGTCCCTTGATTTGATTTGTTAGAAAGTTGCTTAACAGCAATTATAGTACCATCCAATAATATACCCTGCAATGTAAGGGAAATGTAACTGTGAAAAATCTTTTCAAGTGATGCTCATCTCCTATGTTACATGAACTCTTTACATTGCCTTAAAGTACTCGTGTCTGCCAATCGACACTCACTCAAGGATATGGGTGCTAAAGATTTTATTTTAGTGTAACAAAGTAACAAAATTGAAAAATACCCGTGTCTGACTTTATCTTAGTCCATGTAACTTAGCTCATCTCCCATTGTCACAGCCCCAAATATAGAACAAAAAAAAAGTGACAAGTTGATTAAAAAAAAATTGAAGTGCAAAAGGTGAAGAGTTAAATTGTTATATACCTTATAAACAGATCCAAACCCACCCTCCCCAATCTTGTTTGCAGCATCAAAGTTGTTAGTAGCAGCTTTAATTTGTTGAAAGGTAAATACGCCAGTCTGCAAATCTAATCCGCTCAACACTGCAGAAGAACATATGTTAAGATGTTGAAATGAATCTTACAAACCAAGTAGTGATTTTGTATCTTCATGAGTTATCTATCTTCTCAAAACAAAAAAGTTGGTCTTTTTGAGTCAAAATATTACTTTTATGAAATCCCTAAATATAAAAGATGGTCACATTTACATGACATCCCCAAATCTAAGAGATGGTAAAATTTATATGACCAAGTGTAAATTCATTTGCTATATATCATTGTAGTCCATGGGATAAAACTAAAGAATTATATAATCCTATCATATATATGGAATTTTGGCTCTTCATTTTAAATCAAACAAATTGAACTATAGCACCTTGCTCCCTTGACATTCGGCCTCCTAGATAGCCCTTCCACCAAGCAATATCTAGAACTGCGACTATAAGGCATAATCCTATAGCCACAACTCCGACTGCAATGTATGTTTTTTGTTTTCCATCCGAAGGAGGCTTGAAATCTACAGAACAGGAGAAAGATGCAAAAGATATCATATTACACAGTTCTGTTCATGGCTAGAATATTCGTAAATAGAATTCATTATTAAGTAGGGGGGGGAAGGGGAACACTGCTGCACTTTAGAAAGATACATGACAGTCTTTATACATAGCAAAACTTGCCAGCTTCCACAGAAATAGCAGATATCATAGGACCATATGTTCCTCTCTCAGGGACAGATGTTGTCCCTTTCCCGGTGTAAACAAAGCGAATTTGCAAAGTCTTATCCTTTACAAGTACTTTAGTTCTATATATATAAGCCTTATCAACTCCTTGTGCTTTGTTTTCGATATCAAAATCCTTGAGTTTTCGTTCATCCTGTAGCAAGCTAATTAGTTAGAGCGCAAATACACTTGTTCACACAAAATGAGTGAAATATCGATAGTGTTATAGTTAACCTGGACATAAACATCAAACATCCGTCTTCCAAGACTCTGAAAAGATTGATTGTCTCTGAATATTATCTCAGCAAAGTGAAGTTTTACAGTGTAGTTTCCATTTGCTAAACAACGGCCATAGTAAGTGAGAGATAAAGGGGAGAGGCGAGCTTTCGTGTACAATTCAGAGTCATTCATTGGGAGAACAGATATATTATTTGCTATATATTCAACTGTAGATTTGTCAACAAACATAAAATGTCCTGTGCTACTTGTTCCCCAGTCGCTCCTAGGAACAAATTTTGCTGGACCTCCTGCGTCATCATCCGCTTCAAAATTAATGTTTCCAATGGAAGTTTGGCTTCCACCACAATTAATATGCAGCGAATACCTATCTATGAAACATCAAAATTTTACTTCTGTTAGATAGGATCAGACATACTAAAAAGGAAAGAGAAAACCTTAATTTTAGATATAATCAAATTAAAATATCTAGACGATACTAGAGGGAAAAAATACAATGTTAGCGTGAATTATAGGATAGGAGATTACTTACCCTCTGAACAACGACGAAAGTGGCTGGGGCAATTGTCAAGTTCTCTGGTTTAAATCATACAGGGAAGTTAAGCACAAACCTACTAAAATCTTACATCTCAATATTCAATAAAAACAAGTGAAAAGCTTACGAGTTGATCCCTCCAGAATAGCTTCTGAACAAGTTTCTGATGAAAATAATTAAGTTTCAGCTGATTGTGGATGGAGAAAAGAAATCATGTGGACTCTAGGGCTTACTTACAGTGATTCCCGACAATTGTGTGGCCCCTTGGAAAAGTTATTGTAAGAAAGATCTATTTGTCTGCATACGAATTCCATCAGAGGAGCTTATATTGTTAACTGGAAACTAATGTAATTAAGAAGAAAAGGCGGATATCTACTATTTAAATTTAAATAGCAGCAATATATTATGTGACAGAAAACATCCACTATCTATGGTAATAGAAACCAAATGTTTTAACATTCCCCGCCATTCTTTATATTCCATGTCTTTCAAGAGAATTATCCCTTAAAATCTTCAACACTCATCACGCTTTAGATCCCTAGTTTCCTCTCGCTTAAGGTAGTTGTAGTTGTATTCTGCTATAGGTTGCACAGTTTTTTATTTTCATATCCTACGACAGAGATTCTGATACTACATTAACGTGTATATTAACACAATATTAAGCATGAACAGAATTTTTTTTTATGAAACTGATCTAGAGTGTAGTATTAGTAAACTTACACTTCGGGACCTCTGCTTTCGATCCACTGCGGAACGGGCCCAGTAAGAAAATTACTAGTAAGATACCTGAGTAGCGCGCAACAAATTTATGGGGTTACCCCCTAACATACGTAGATATATCAAATCATAATGGCGAATAATATAGAGGTAAGGAAGATACAGATGTGATAGGCCTTCCAGATCATTTGGTATCTCTCCTTCCAACTTGTTAAAGCTAAGGTCTCTGCCAATGAATAAAGCAGAGAGTTTATACTTAAGAAGGAAACAGGAACACTAATCATGATACTAACTAAACAAAATCTGGCAAATTATATCCTACAACAAACTTGCTTAAGTACAAAGTATACAGTGATAAAATAGCTTGTCGACATAAGTATATAATACAAGTATATAGAAGATTATTACCCATAGAATTCATGTGCTACATTAGAAGGATATCTAACCTTTAATCTCTTATTTTTAAGTTTCATTTGTCTTTATATCAGAACGCAAATCTTTTTAATTAATTGTCAAAGTTTCTGCAACTTTGACAACTCCAAGTAGTTATCATCTTTTTTCTTAAAATACTATAGAACGTGAAACGGTGGTCAAGAGTCTACAAGCAAATATTAACTCAGCACAAACTTCATTTCTATTTATTCCCTCTTCTGTAGTCTGTACTAAAATTGTAAGTCGGAGAGCTAGAGAGAGAGAGAGAGAAGGAAAAAGAAAAAAGAGGCAAATGGAAGTAGTAAAGTTACATTCTTTTCAGTTCATTCATTTGTGCTATATGAACGGGGATCTTCCCAGATATGCTACAGTTCCTCAGCATCCTACACAAATCAAATTTGTGTCAATAATATTGCTGAAGAATGAAAGTTCAAGAAATTGAGATAATTAAGATAGTATGACTCACAAAAATGTCAAGCCTTTCATGTTTTCTAGGTTAGGAAATTCTGAGCCACCTCCATTTAAGTCGCTAATAACGCTGCATATTAATACAGGCAGTCTTCAACTTAATTGCAAAAATTAGGAATTAATGCTTTTGAAACAAGCAACTGAACTATCAAACGAATATCAAACACCACCAGATTGGATCTCTCTGTTAAAAGCACTAGTAACTCACAGTTCAGTTAAATTGCTCAAGACAGAAATGCTAGAAGGTATTGGTCCTTCAAAACCACCAGCTTGGATCTCTCTGTTAATACAAATATCAAACGAATTAAAATTTCACTCACACCCCAAATAGATTTACTTTTAAAAGTCTTATCAAGTTGTTAGAACAAAACTAATATAATATGCAATGTAAAGAACTTACAACTTTTGAAGTTGTTTCCAACTTTGAAAACTAGGTAGTTTCCCCTTGAAATTGTTGCTGCTTAGCCTACTGCATAGGCCAAGAGGAAATGGTAAAATATATGTTTTCCAATATAATGCTGGCAAAGGGCGATTGGTATATACTTACAGTTCTGTTAATTTGGTTAGCTTATCCAACCGTAACCGTCCCGTGAAATAGTTAGCATTAAGATTGCTACAATAAACAATAAGAATAAAGGGCGTTCAGTACCAGGTCTTGCTAATGATTTTCAAAAATTTTAATCAAACTTTGGTTGGGTTTAATTATTTTTGTATATGAAGTAGAAAAGGGGAAAGAAATACTTATTAAGTGCTGCAATAAATATGCAATTGGTGTTGGGTTTTTCACAGTTACAACAAGTCAAAACTATAACATTTCATTGTAACTGTTGTAATAAAAAAAAAAACTGCAACACCAGTTAATGACAGTTTTTTCCTATTTTGAACAGTTGTGACTCTTCAAATGATACCTATTTAAATATAATAAATAAGGGGCACATGCAATATTCCAACATCAATTGAAAACATTCATTTTTCCTTATATCTTTTTTTTCTTTGTATTACTGCATAATACAATATTTAGTAAATAACAATTCAGAAATTTATAGAGTTGTTTTTAGGATATTCTTCAATAGTGCAAATTGAAGAATATCACGATTTCATTGTATGTTAGAGAAAATTTGCTGGAATCATTTTGTATCAGTTCGTGGGGCATATTAAGCCTTAAAGACAACGACCTGGCATTGTCTTGAAGTCGTATAATCTACCATTTCTAATTCTATCACTTACAAAAATATTTTATCCAACAGGTCTTTTATACATAAATTTTATTGATAACTGCGGTAAAAAAATAAAAACTTGGAAATTCAGATAGCATATAGAGAAGAGGCCTCACAGATATGTCAAATTGATTAGCTTCCCAAGCTCAGCCGGAACACTTCCACTACACAAGTTGGTTTCTAAGCTCCTGAAAATATATCTTTTTCATATTAGTGAATAAGTTAAACATGTACTTATTTGAAGTGGAATTTTTTTTTATGTATATGTATGTGTGCCACTGAATGCATGGGGGTGGGGAGAGGGAGAGAGGGTGGCGGCATACATTATTGTGAGAGTGGTAATGTCTCCCAAGTACGTCGGGATTGGTCCTGATAAACGATTCTCACTGACAACCCTGGAGTATTATCTTCATTCAATTAATTCGAGAATATTGAAGATAAATAAAGAATCTAATAACATCAAATGTAAAATGCACGTGTTACTCACATATATTCTAACTTCGTTGATGCCCATTCGCTAGGTATCGTGCCTTGGAGGTAGTTGCGATTAAGACCACTGCAACAATAGATAGTATTGTTTTTCTAATGGAAGCATAAAAGTCCAATAAACATGTCGAGAAACAAGCATAAATATGAAAGTATTTCTTACATTTTCTTGATGTAGGGTAACTTTGCCAAGGATGGTGGAAGTATACCATTCAGATCCTGCCCTGCAAGAAATCTGTTTCAACAGGAAGAAAAGAGGTGGTATCAAATTGTAAGCCAACTCTCAAAACAAGCTGTTGCAAATAATTGATACAGTTTCACTATCATGAAGGATATGAAAAATAGCACATCTTTGATAAGCGTATGCAATCAACAAGTGCTAATAAATAGCCAACTCTTGAAAGGCCAAAATCTCATCATATTGCCATCATTACTGCAACGAGCAATACAGAACTGGCCGGCGATATTGCTTTACCAAACACATTGCTCATCATGCAAAGTCCCTAGATATCTTAGGAAATTCAAAAAAAATAAAAATTAAGAAGGACAGATAATCCATAAACATTGAGAAATCATTTTCACTTGTATTTTGTTTATTTAAAAATAATGATTTTGCAAAATAATGCTTATTTTGCTGCTAATTAGAAACCAACTCCAGTTCAATTACTTGTACGTACCACCATCATGAATGAGGAACTATTTTGATGTAATCAATCATCAAATATATAAATAATTTGTCCAAGGAAAACATATACTAATAATGTAATAAACATACATGGCTTCGATGTGACATACTCCACTAGGGTCGGAGCAATTGCAGAGGACGGTATTATTATACGCTGGCATTTCTTTCACTTGTGGCGTCTTCCAGTTTTTGTTCCCATCACAAGGATTTAGACTGAAATTCCAGTCCTTTTTACCCAATTGTTCAGCTATTTCTTTAAGTGCGCTCACTGCATATATCAAACTCATATTAATTGAATAGAAGTTGGAAATTAACAGCATCTATCTATCCATGTTAAGTACGCTTCAACTTAAAATGTCATCAAGCTAGGATCGAAAAGTATTCAAGTTAGACTTTCAAAAGAAATATTTTTAGACACTCTAGCTATACCTACCTTCCTCCTGCGGAGGCCAAGCAATTTGTGCTTCAACGAAACTTGTACAAGAGCATGCTAGTATGGTTATGACAAGCATAAGAAGAAAGAGAGAATTCGGAGTATCAAAAGCTGTTGCCATCTCCTCTGCCTTTTAATTCCTTGAGCTATTACATGCAAAACTATATATACACAGAAATTTGGGACAAAAAAAAACAAAAGTACACGGGACTTGATGACGTAGAAAATAACGTGTCAACTGACATTTGTGATATATTAAGGTCCAATACTCGTGCTACTACAGCCAATGAAATTCTCTCAGATATTGACAAAAAAGGTTACTGATTGAAGTTAGATATTCCGCCAAGATTAATTATCATAGATTTTTCTATAATTGTTAAATTATTCCAGCCTTTAGGATTTTGATAGGAACTTTTGCTGTTGAATTACCATTGAATTGTCAAATATAAACTTAAAACCATTTTTATCAATGTTTCCAAAGTTTATACCTTGGACAGTCCTAAACTAACAAATATAGGCATGGATAGTCCTCAAATTCTATTCAGAGATAGAATTAAAATATTCAAAAATTTGAGTCAAGAAAAAAATTGTTAAAATACTACTCGAATTATATTCATAAAATGATTGTTATTGTGGAAAAGAAGAAGTGTATTGCTTTAGAAAGAAATCTATTTATAGCAGGAATTTTATTTGAGAATTTTTCCAATTTTAATAGGATATTTATTATATATAATAGTCAATATAATGAAAAAATAAAATGTATTAATTTCTTTCTCAATAGTAAAGAAAAGAAAAAAATCAAAAACAAAACTTTGGTAGTTGTAACCCAATTGCACGGGATTTGGTGACCTTAACAACTTATGGGGCATTGTAATTAAGGCTGTAAACGAGTCGAATCGATCCGAATTTTAAATTACTCGGATTCGACTCGTAAGGTTAAATTCATACTCGAATTCGACTCAAATTCGATCGAACTATATTTGAAAAACTTTACTCAGATTCGGCTCGACTCGAATTTTCATTACTCAAATTCGATTTGACTCAGATCGAATTATATTCAAACTACTCGTGAACTTCAAATTCAAACTCGAATTCGAGTTTTCACATAATAACTAGTTTTATAATACATATAATTATTAATTGAACTTATTATTTTACTTAGAAATGAAAAAATATAATTAAAATTACACTTTAAATATATAAAATTAAAATTAAAATTACAAATAAAAAATAATAATAACTAATTATCCAAAAAAAAATAATTGTGTATATATTATAAGAAAATGTATCGAGTATAGATTCGAATATGTATCAATTGATTATGTATCCGATCATGATTAAAAATTTGAATAGTTTGAATTCTAAACGAGTCGAGTATAACCTTATTCATATTCTACTCGTATTTTTATTCGAACTATTTTCTGTGCTCAGATTTGAATCATATTATTAACGAATTCAAGTCTCACTCATATTTTTTTGAGTCGAACCCGAATCGAGCCCGAACTATTTGGTTCGATTTGCAGCCTTAATTGTAATACTTCGTTTTTCTTTTTTGTTTAATACGCATTGATTTTTTGCAACAAAAAAAAAAAAGTACTTATGGTTAGTTTTCTAGAATAATTAGCATTAATCTACTTTTATTATGATTAAATAAATTATGTCACTAAAATATTATTGTCATGTAGTTTGGGTAGTGCACTTTTAAGAAAATTATTTGAGTTGGGCATTAGGCCCTAGATTTCCCTTTTGGCCCATCTTCTCTTTAGTTTTTAGTATGAAATATATTCTTATAATTGAATTGTAAATTATGAATTTAAAATAAAGCATAAGAAATGAAAATTTGTGTGAAATTAAGTAAGAAATTAATAAATTTACAGTATTTTTTGATAGTTTCACACGTATGATCCGCATTTGGACCAATCATGTCCTCCACATAAATAAAAATGTGAATCATGTGTGTAAAACTATCAAAAAGTATTATAAATTTATCAATTTTCAATTAAGTAGTCCATCACAACCACCAAAAATTTTAGTTTTTTTATTAAATGCAAAGAAAGACATGCAACATGCACCAATCACATCGGCAATGAATGAGATCAAAACAGTGAGACCATGAGCACATGCTACCTACCTTCTTCCTGCGGAAAGCAATTTGTGGCAAAGTAATTTGTGCTTCAACGAAACTTGTAGAAGAGCATCTTAGTATGGTTACGACACATGCGGTTATGTTGAAGTTGAAAATTATTTTTATCATAATAAATTATAAAAAAATTTATTATATTATTATCAATATATATTTAATGTAGTAAAAAAATTTATAACTTATTACGATGAAATTAATTTTCAATTTTATCATGACTGAGGTTATGACAAGCATTAGAAGAAAGAGAGGATTTGGAGTATCAATAGCTGTTGCCATCTCTTCTGCCTTTTAATTCCTTCGGCTAATACATGCAAAACTATATATACACAAAAATTTGAGAGATTAAAAAAAAAAGTACAATATGAACCGTTCAAATTTTAAATTGACGTGAATTTATTTAATTTTAATTAATATAATTATTATAATTGTATAGTATATAATAAAAATTAATAATCATAATATTTATTTTATTCTAAACTATTGTGTCATACTAATTTTAAAATTTACTATACTGTTGTTTAATATCAAAAATTAAACTGTATATTTAATTTTGAGACAGTGGTGATATATTTTACATTTTATTTTAGTCCACAAAAAAAATGGAAAAAAGAAAAGTGATCACCTTCATTTTTTATACGTTGTCGTATCAAGAAAATTGGTCCGTCGACTAGTATACGTGAACTGAAAATTGACTGAGGAGAAATCAAGGTGGTACATGAGTTGAAAATACATATTTTCACTACAACAGTCAGCTTCAACGTTCTTTGTCAAAATATATATACTTTTTTATAAAATAACCTTTTAATGCGTTAAAAACTAGTTTTTCAGAACTTTCTGTCTATATATATATGGCTTGCAATTTTAAATAATTTATAATATTTATTAAAATTAAATAAATTTATGTCAAATTTAAAATATTTTAAATTAATTTTAAAATATTAATAATAATTTTATATTGTGAAGGGAGTATATTTTATTATCATTGGAGAAAAGAGCACGGGAAAAGCATGTGACTTATGGGAGGAAGGACGAAAGGAGTATACAGCTGTATGCACTAATAATTGTACTATGATTAGGATAGTAGTGGTATTCTGTTTCCTGTCTCTTCCTCGGCTTGCCCTCCTAAATTAAAAGAAAATTTAACATGTGCTCTAAGGACACATGTTAAACACACAATTTAAGAAAATATTTGTAATACTCCAGTCCTATATCAATTAATGTGGGATATTTAAATGTGTTTATAAAGACCCAAATTGTTATCATTAATACTTTTAGTCATGACATTTTGGATGAACCTGTGGTGGGTTAAGATGACCCAAGAAGATATTATTGAGACAGCTCATTAGGCCTTATTCTGCTGTGATTTGATTCGGACTCGGGATTTGACCCGGGTCGTTACATATGGTATCAGAGCCGACTCTCGAAAGCTTGGGTCGGGTCATCCGATCGGGTTGTCAGAGGTGGGGACACGAATGCGGACCTAGTAGGCCGCTGGTATTATCTCACAATGGCTAGAGAGACAAAGTTTATGGGCCTTGTGTGACTATGTGTTCGGCCTGACGGGAACGTCAGGTATTTAAGTCATGACCTTTTGGGTGAGCCTGTGATAGGCTAAGATGACCCAAGAAGATATTATTGAGGCAGCTCATTGGGCCTTATTCTGCTGTGATTTGATTCGGACTCGGGATTTGACCCGGGTCGTTACATATGGTATCAGAGCCGACTCTCGAAAGCTCAGGTCGGGTCATCCGATCGGGTTGCCGGAGGTGGGGACACGAAGACAGACTTAGTAGGCCGCTGGTATTATCTCACAATGGCTAGAGAGACAAAGTTTATGGGCCTTGTGTAACTATGTGTTCGGTATGACGGGAACGTCAGGTATTTAAGTAGGGGAGTTTGTAACACCCCAGTCCCACATCAGTTAATGTGGGATATTTGGATGTGTTTATAAGGACCGAAGTTGCTATCATTAATACTTTTAGACATGACATTTTGGGTGAGCTTGTGATGGGCTAAGATGACCCAAGAAAATATTATTGAGACAGCTCATTAGGCCTTATTCTGCTGTGATTTGATTCAGACTCGAGATTTGACCTGACATTAACTGATGTGGGACTGGAGTGTTATAATATTCTTTTGAACTGTGTGTATATTCTCTTAATTTCTGCATTTACACCAAGTTCAAGAGAATATGCATATAGTTCAAGAGAATATTTTCTTAAATTATATATTTAATATATATTTTTAAGACACATATTAAAATAACCCCTAAATTAAATTATACAGTACAAATCATTTTCTCATCTCATTGACTGATTTGTCATTTATATTACGAGTGGTTCATATAATCATAAATGACAAAGCCAGCTAATGAGTCGGACAAATGCTGTTGTATAATTTAAGTAAGGAGACAGAAAACAGTGTACTACTATCATCAATACTTTTATTAAGGTCTAATACTCGTGCTACTACAGCCAATGAAATCCTCTCAGATATTGACAAAAACGTTACTGATTGAAGTTAGATATATAATTATCATAGATTCTTCTATAATTGTTAAATTATTGCAGCCTTTAGGATTTTGATAGGAACTTTTGCTGTTGAATTACCATTGAATTGTCAAATATAAACTTAAAACCATTTTTATCAATGTTTCCAAAGTTTATGCATTGAACAGTCCTAAACTAACAAATATTGGGATGTATACTTCTCGAATTTTATTTAAAGATAAAATTAAAATATTTAAAAATTTGAGTTGAAGAAAAAATTATTAAAATACTCCTCAAATTATATTCATAAAAAGATTGTTATTTTAGAAAAAAAAAGAAGGGAATTGCTTAAAAAAGAAATTTATTTATAGCAAGAATTTTATTTGAGAATGTGTCCAATTTTAATGGGATATTTATTATACGTAAGAGTCCTAATTTGATTAGGAGAAAGAGAACTGTGGGTACTCTACAGACAGAGTTTTTATGTCTAATTGTTGAAGTATAATACAATTAAAAGTCATACAGAGTGTGAGTGTATTTTGTGCTTAAGCTTTTAAATAATTTATAATATTCATCATTGTATTGACTAATATAATAAGAATTCACGTCACTTTTGAATTTGAAAATATCTTAACTTGATTTTAAAAAGTCAATAATAATTATATATTTTAAAATGAAGAGACTAATATATAAAGTTATTTGATACTCTATCTTCTATTTTAAACTTCTTAATTTACGTTATTAAAAATATAGAAAATAACTTATCAACTTGTATCAACCGACATAAGTAACACTATAAGGAAATGCTTTAATTTAGAGGCGACTAATACAAAATTAAATAATAATAAAATAAATTAATTGATATGTATTTATTATATAATTTATGTAATTAGTTTGCTTGTAGTGTTTAATGAAATGTTTAATAAAGCATGTATCTTATTTTTGATTTTTAACAAATGTTGTTATATGTCTCGCACACAAGACTTATAATGAGATGACAACAGACGTATAAAAAAATTCTTTAAGTGCGACTAATGATTCTGCCTACGGATTCTGCCTTTCCTCCCCATTCATTTTTCAGTAATCCGACTGTTAACGGATCGTTCCAAATCTTCTCTTTACCTTTTCGCCTTCGAATCTTCTGTACATATTGTAACGAAACCCTAGCCACATCCATTTCATTATTTCAATGGAAGAATCTAATTCAAACACCATAAACAACGACGAAAACAATTTCTTCGATCGACGAATTCCCTTTCTATGATTGCATTGATTTTAGTGAAAATAATATACTCATCTCGCAATCTTCGTCAAATTCTCTCCTTGAGCCAAATGATGAGGCGTTACACAAATCCAAGCCTCGTCGCCGGCGAACTTTCTGTCACCACGACTCCGGCGGTGATTCAAAGGACTCGAACCCTAATTCTTCAGTATGTTTTGATATTAGTGACGCTAGGGTAGCTGACACGGCTAGAAAGTTTAGATATTTACGGAATTTGAACAAAAATGAGAGAGAACATGAGAATTCTGATTTGAATAATGTTCGATTTGGCTCGGGCAGTAATAATAATCCCTTGAAAGAAGAAATTAAAATGGACTCTGTGGTTACAGATGCTAATTATGAAGGACCCGAATACAGTTGATTCCCATGTTGGCGTAGTGGATGAGTCCTCTTCGAATTTTCGGCTCTCTTTAGCTGGTTTAGTGATTAAAGCTATTGGTTTTCGACTAAATTTACTTGTTAGGTTTATCATATTTCCTATATGGTTACTGTACTCTTCGTACATGTTTATAACTGATCCATTTCGTATACAGAGGCGCTGTATAGAGCATTTTACAGGGATATTATTAAGAATATCTGGTGCTATATATGGGAGTATTTCTCCATTGATATATGAATGGTTTAAGGAACATAAGTCGATATGGAAGTTGGGTTTGCGTCTCGGTTGGGGACTTTTGTGGTCAGTTTACATCTGCTTCGATTCGGCTAGTTTGTTGGTATCTGCACTTTTTGTTAGTGCTTTGGTTATGAGAGTTTTGGCAAGGAGCCGATTCAGATGAAGGAGACATTGAATTTTGATTACACAAAGAATAGTTCAGTTGCTTTTGTGCCAATAATATCTTTGTCCAGCTGTCTCTTGTGGTTGTAAGGAAAAGATTGAAACCGGGAAGCCTGGGAGATCACGGATTGTCCCTCCCAAACAGAAACTGCACGTTACTGTTTCATTAACGCTGCCAGAGTCAGACTACAACAGAAACCTTGGGATATTCCAGGTAACACATTCAGATAATTCATAGTTGTGGTGTATTTGTTGTCTGGAATCAGCATTATTTTTATGTGCGGGGTAGTATGAGTAATGCTAAATGATACCAAATATTCCTATCAGGGATGAGTCATCTTTAATAAATAAAAAATATTTTGAACAAATTTCCCAAAGAGGATCACCTTTATGTGGGCTAATAACACTCCCGTAAGTTAATATAGTCAATTGTACAATTATGCAAGGATAACTTCCCAATGTGCATCGTATTTCAAAAGTTAATAACCATTGTCATAGTTGTATAATTTATTAAATAATCCTTTGTTTATTGAAAAAGTAAAAAGGAGAGAGGGAGAGAGAGTTGGAAGGCCAACCAAGCAAAGTTTTGAAAATTGGACCGGACCGGCGGTCGAACCGCGGTTCGACCGGAACCGGTCCATTTTCCGGTCCGATCCAAGCCCAAAAACCGTTTTTGGTCAAAAACCGGTCAAAACCGGTGAACCGGCGGTCGGACCGGTGACCCGGTCACCGGTTCACCGATTTTACCAGTTCCCTACCTCCTTTTTTTTTTTTTAAAAAAAAATAAAAATTTAAACATTTAAACTTAATTAAATATATCATTGATTGAATTTTGAGTTATGATCATGATTTAATATATTTCTTTTCATATAGATTTAGTATTTATTTGAATTACATAAAATAAATATTGTACAAATAGATTTATTTTTTTACCGAATTTGATTGAATATATCCTAGAGATATTTTTGTTCATTTGTATTTGATTTTATCACTCTTGAGTCTTGAATTTTGTGTTATGATCATGATTTAATATCTTTTTTTTATATAAATTTAGTATTTATTTGAATTGCATGAAGTAAACATTATATAAATAGGTTTAAATATTTTTTTGTGTGTTGATAAATTGATTAATTTTATATATTTACTAAATATTATATATAATATATAATAATAATTAATATATTTAATTATTTATTATTTATTACATATTAATGACGTCACCGGTTCAATAACGGTCCGACCACTGGTTGGACCAGTGACCCGTCCGCCCGGTAACTTTTCCGGTTCGATCACCGGTCCGAGTCTGAGAACATTGCAACCAAGTACTCCCTCCTTTCCATTATATAAGTCGTTTAAGACATGATTACAAATATTAAAAAATGTCATTCATACTAATGTTAAGCAATTAATATTAGTTTGAAATTCCATAACTACCCATACACTCATTAATTACTCTTCCTTCTCTCTCTCTCTTAATTATTTCATCTTTAAGGATAGAATAGGAAATGATTAAATTTGTTCTCCTAGATATATGTAAAACGACTTATATTTTGAAAAGAAAAAAAACTTCTAAAACGACCTATATAATGGAAAGGATGAAGTAATAAAGACTTGCAGGTACCAGTCAGAACTGACAAGGGATCCATCCAATGGTACAACGCTAGAGAAATTTTCACATTCCTGATTCAAGTTTTTTGACCAATTATCCGTTTTGTATCTTGGCAGGAAAAGCGGCTTTGTATAATTTATAAATGCATGCTGGAAAATTCTTCTTTTTCTTAAGAGAGGAACATTATTTTTATTATCAAAAAATTTAGAGAAACACGGGCCTTAACTAATGATAACAGTTTGAAATAAGCATAGAAGTGCCAGCCTTGTGAGCTGTGACACATCAAGTTTTCAGTAATAATTTTGCACAAACTCTTTATATGCAGACATTATTAGCAGAATAATCTTTTGATTTTAGACATTTTGTCATGATTGTTTTTTCTAGTGTCAGCATAGTACTTGGCAAAGCATGTTTCCGTCCATCACCTTGAGGCTTTATTGGCATCTGTTTAGGATTGGATAGTATTTGTGTACTGTAGAGTAGAGAATGGTCCTAGGGAAATTAGTGATGCAGCTTAAATAAGAATTCATCGGCTTACAATCATATATGGTATTTATGAGCCATATAAATTACAAAGCACTTGAGATTAGTTAACCTCCTTTCTCCACCTTGCGGTGGAGAAGGGATGGGGGAGGTGCATATTTAAGCCACAAATGCTTTCTTCAAAGTTTTTTCCAGATGCCTTCTTTTGCAGAATCCAACATATTTCAGATAATAGGGGACTCTCAGGTTTCAGCCCCTGCCCCTCAAAAACACAAGGCCATAGAATAATGCTGATGTTGATGTCTCTAAACACTTAGTGTGTATTTTCTTCATCTTTTTCCTAATTTAAATTTATTTTTCTACATTCTGTTGAGTTCTTGGTTTTAGTTCCAAGCTATGTTACACGAATTCTTCATTTTGTCCTAAAGTACTTGTGCTCGCCACTAGACACCCGGACAAGGGTATAATTACTAAACACTTTGTTTTAGTATAAAAAATTGGCAAAATTGAGGAGTACCCGTTTCGGACTCTTCAAAATACCGTGTCCAGCTAAACACTCCATCCGAGTCTGTATAATAGAGGCTACAAGTAATACACATTAAACTTTACTAATTTGCTAGTCTTCTGTAGTTTTTTTTGTTATGGATTATGGAAAATCCATATGCTCTGAAGAAATTTGTGACTCATCTCTAGTTGTTTCTTCTCTGGATCGTGTCAGTCAGGGTAGATCTCCTCTCTGCAAATGGTTATGCCCTATAAAGTTCAAGGCATCATTCCATGCTGCAATTTAGAAGCCAGCCTATTCTATTTCTGTTGACTTTCCTTAAGATTGCTCCTCTTCTCACTGGCTTCTATTCAGAAACTCAAACTCTGAACATAAACATTAGAGGCCTTACTGAGGGAGATATTCCTACCGCCTGCTTAAGGGTGATAATTGAACAACGAGCAGAATTTTGGGCCGGTGCTGAAGTAAATGGAGTCGGAACTTCCTCTATTGAATAGGATTTTATGGTATTGGAAGAAAACAATATTTATATGGCTTAGCATGACGGTCTTTACAATGGAGTTGCTGTTTGCTCTACTCAGCTGCAAACCTCTAATTATCCCAAGTGCAAGACTGAAGAGTGGTCTACTAACCATAGGGCTTCCCAAAATGGTAGTCCAGTTCAAAGGTAGCTGTACATGGCTTCATCATACTGACGGTGATAGTGATATTATCTCAAATGGCTATATTCAACATAAACATTATATTCGGTATGTTGCCTGACTCTAATATTTCATTTTTTTTCCTGTATGTTGTCCGACTTTAATGTCCTGCATTTATTATCTGATAAAAATTTCAACCACTTCGTATATATTCGTTCACAGAATTTCATGTTGAGGTAAAGTATGTCTCAGCACGTATTGTTCAAATGGTTGTTACTTCTTGACTTGATTTACATAAGGATTCTCATTGAGGAGCTTATAATGTCCCTCCATCTTTCATTTTGATGCTCCCATATTTAACCAAACAATTTCACCCTTTCAAATTTTCATCCATTGCTTCATATTTAACCAAACAATTTAATGGAATGACTCCTTCCCTTCCCCAAAGAAGGGAAAGTTCATCCCTCCAATTGTCCAATCGTTGCACTTTTCCATTACTCCTGCCAATAAACCATTAATGCTTCAATTTTCTTCTCCTCCCTTTCTCCCTTTTTTTTAAATACCTGACAGGATTAAACATTGTGTTCATAGAAGAGGACAGTTTGTTCTATATGAAGCCCAAAGAGTAGAACTTAACGTGAATGACTGGTGGATTTTTGGTGGTAGCTGGCCATGAGTCTGTCCACTGCTGCTGCATGGAGCCTCTGTTATCGCCTTAAGTGTAGTTACTAAGAAAATAGAAATGGTGTTTTGTCTACTGATTCGAAGAATAATCATCCTCCTATGATGCATGCTGTTGTAAATGTTTTACTTTCTTGTCAATGTATTTAGATAATTGTAATTTCAGAACAGAATCATATGGTGCATTGTTGATACTTACTCATCCTTCATTATTGCATACACTTTGTATTCGACAGATTATAATTTGTTTTAATTCAATGTAACTCATTTGTTTGCTGCAAATTGTGTACTCGCAAACATTCCATGACCTAAATACCATGCATTTTCTGTGGCAAACATATGTTCCTTATATCTTTTGTTGCAAGTGTAGGTGCCATGGTATGTTTCCGTCTGTGAATTTGTATAGCTTTCATTCGAGGAAATAACAATTCTCAAACTAAAAAGGTTATTTCACTTTACTTTTACATGTATATATTTCATGAGTTTTACCACATACTGAGCTTAAAAGAGCAGTATCTTGTTGGTTAGGAAGAACTGTTACGGCCTGAGTTTCTGAGGAAAGAGCCACTCTTGGTGATTTCACGCAGGGGCTTGTTTGTGAATCTAATGATATTGTAGACCCAGGCTCCTGCTATGGCTCCAGCTATTGGAGCCAAAATGTATATCCATATTCCCGTGTAGCGGTTTGCTACAAATGCTGGCCCCAAACTCCTTGCTGGGTTCATTGATGCCCCTGAAATTGGCCTGTCATGTTTCAACCAACACAAAGTCAGGTGTCTGAATATACTAAAAGTCCAGCAGATTGTGTATGTATGTGTGTGTGTGTATATATCATTCTTCAATTTGTTTATATGAATTGATCAATTAAGTGATGGGGTGGTTTGGAATTCACCAAAATTGGTGTAGTTCAGGTTCAGGGCCTTCTGTTTTGCAATAAGGTATGGGAACTAATAACCATATCGACCTAATTTCACCAAAATGTTTGGTGTGGGAGGCAAGGCTTATGACAATATTTAACTAAATTTTGGTGAAACTGTGAAAAGATGGAAAGTCGAATTATTTCATACCCTGCAATTATGACGTTAAGCAAAACCGTAGCTCCAACTGCTAGCCCGGCAAGTTCACCAATCTGCTTTAACAGAACAGTTAGAAACACGAAAATGATTATGATATAAAGGGTCCATGTCTATGTCAATACAGATGAGATTGTAAAAGGCTTATAAGAAGTCATTTTCTTGGTATTAATTTTAGAAAATTAATAAGTTAGATATCTTGGTTCCTATCAGGCAAAGTAGTGAATATAATAAGTAGCAATTTTGTAAAGGGAAATAATATACATATTGACAAATATTTAACGAAGTTATATTATGATCAATATAGAAATTTATGCTATAAATGGAATAAACATCCTTCTTAATTTCTACCTATTCCATATATACACATACGTCGTAATTATAATTTAGTTGAAAATTTTTGAAGTAGATAGCAGAATTCTTATGTAAGACACATTTTAGAAGTAAACAATCCAATAAGTCTATCTTTCTTTTTTCTCCATGTATTGTACTCCTATTAGTACTCTTTCCGTTTCTTTGAAAATTAATTCGAAACATTTTCGTACTCAAATTAAACTCTAATAATTTTTTAATTATAATAAGATGAAGAAATGGACTAACAGCTCGGTTATCGGTGGCGACACCGGAAATTACAAACATGAGATAGAATGTGATCACAAACTCCAACACCAAAGACTGCAGGTCCGTGCCGGAGGGAAGTGTTCCCGGAAAATGGTCTTGCTGTCCGTTGAATATTAGCCGGAGGGTTCCACTAGCTAGGGTTGATCCTAGGACTTGAGCCGAGATATAGGCCGGTACCTGGGGTATGAAAATTCTTGGAATTAGGTTAGCTAATGTAAGAAAATTTCAACTCAAATATCAAATCTAATCTAACCTAACAGTGACCAACTCTTTTTTCCCCAACAAATGGACTGTATTTTAAATTAGAAAGTAGGAAAAAGGGTAATTAGTACTATAACATTGTCTTTGGCACCTCAAATGCATCAAAGAACCATTAATTGCTACAATTATAAGCTTACAGATTTCCATGTCTCTACACAAAGATATGTACCAGATTATATATATATTATAATTAAAACAGGGAGATGATAAATGCCCTTCAAAACTTGTCGAATTTTGTTCTGCAGTTGAACTAAACTGATAAAATTTGGAGCGTGTTTATCATTTGACTTTAATGTAAAATGATAGTTTATTGTAGTATAGTTTTCACCTCTTTCCATGGAAATCTCTTGCAAGTGGCAAAAGCAATGGTGACCGCAGGGTTAAAATGGGCGCCGGAAATATGGCCAACGGAGTAAACCATAACCATCACTGCCAGTCCCCATACAATTGCAATCCCCGGAAGAGTCACCACCTTGTCCTTGGCCAAATTCACCGTCACCGCCGCCTCACCAGCAAATATCAAAAAATATGTGCCTAACAACTCCGCGATCACCTGTATATATTTATATATTTTGTTCATCAATCATTAATATATTAACATCATGATCAATAATTAAGTAACATAGTGCCTGGCTGTAATAATGGCTGTAATAATCATAATTTTCAAGGCTGTCCTCCTCTTATTTCTTTATATATTTTATATAATACTAACTTTTAGCATAAAAGTACCTTTCGAGGTGGTATTTTAAAAGGCAACTATTGTCTCTTCTTATCTATTGAAATAATTGGGCTAGATCCATGGATATTTAAGACTATCACTAGCTTAAATTTGAATATATATAATTTGTTTAGGAGATGAAATTGTGGAAAAGAAAATGGTAATTGGATTTCAAGAAAAGGAAGGTAAAATAATGGCAAAAAAAGAGCTTTCAATTTCTCTAGCTAAAAAACAGAGGAAATGCGGAAAAAAAAATTAACAGCTAGCCCAAGTTAATTACCTCTAAGCCATATGATATTGTTATTTCCGTTCTAAAATATAATATTAGTTGTCTTTTTATTTTACAGACGTAAAGTGAAAGTTCATACATACACAAGAAATTAAGGGGAAAAACAAAAAAAATGAATTAAAAAATCTCTCACCTTCTGCATAAAAGGTAGAGTGACAAAGCAGCCAGAATCTTGTTCATCGGATTTAGAGTTGTGATTACCATCTTTAACAGTGAGAGCCACTACTCCATGGTTGCCATTACTCCCTGTTATCTCTGTCATCACTCCTACCTAAATAATTAACTTTTACTTAATTACTTATTTCAGAAGAGGAAGAGGAAGAGAGAAAGCGAAAGAGAGATGGTTGATTCTAAAGTATGGAGTGAGTGAAAAATCTGCAAGAGCATGTCCTATTTATAGCTATCAAGAAAGCCAAAAATGGTGAGAGAGAGATTTTTGACCTTTTCACGCAAAGATGACAGCTACCGGAGCACCTATTACTAATTAAGTACAGACTATATAATAAATATAGGGGACTAATTTATAATAAATATTTTTTGCGATATTATTTTTATAAATTCATTTTTTATTGAACATAAAAGAATTGGATGGTCTAAATTTAGAAAAAGAAAGAGTTATTTGAAAAAATTAAAATTTTTAAATCTAGACCGCAAAATCTATAGGACGGCTAAAGAGGTAAGCAAATATTTTTAAGGGTAAAAGAAATAATATATATATATATATATATATATATATATATATATATATATAGAAAGGATCAATGACATACATTCCTAAAGAGCTTACCAAGCTCACCCCCTTTAGTGACGGACTTGGAGACGGTTTGATCCGTCGCCATAGGTTCGTCCGTCGCTAAATGTTTATCCGTCGCGATATGTTGTCCGTCGCTAAAAGTTTTAGCGACGTTAGAACCTATGGCGACGGACCAAACCGTAGCCGGGTCCGTCGCTAAAGGGGGTGAACTTGGTGAACTCTTCAAGGAGGTATGTCATGGATCCTCTTTCTCTATATATATATATATATATGTGCGTGTGTGTGTGTTATTGTTGTTTAATTTTTCATAGTTGATGACTTGGTGTCGTTGAAAAGTGTGATGTATGGAGATGAGAACATACGCAGGCGGATTCAACAACTCACCGGAAATACAGAAAGATATGAATTCGCCAATAAACTACTCCCTCGGTTCCTTAACATTACACGTTATAGCGAAATTTTAATGTTTCAAAATATCTGACGTTATAAAAAATTTCCAAGAAATAAGTATAACTTTTCCCAAATTACTCTTAATTAATAGTAGTATCCAATTTTCAATACTTCTCTCTCATTTACGGATATTCGTGAAATTCACCTTCTTCTCTCTATTCTTTTTCTTATCTCTCTCTCTCTCTCTCTCTCTTCTTCTCTTTCTTTTCCCTGACTCTTTCTTTTAAAATAAATAAGCAGCTTTTTATATTTTTAATTGTAAAATATTTAAATTTATATCTTTAATTGCATCCTCGGTGAAAATAGCTCTATGGTATAACTGTTTATGAGAAAAAATGGTGGATAACAAAAAATATAAAGCCATTCAAACAAAATAAATCAAGTAACTTTTTGATGAGAGGAGAGAGAGCAAAAAAATCTGAGGCTGCAAGTAAAATAAAAAAGAAAAAGAGAGAAAAAAATAGATGACCTGAATAGAGAGACGTGGGAGAGAAAAATCAACTATATATGAGGAAATGAGTTAATAGAATAACTGTGTATTGGTTAAAGATAGAGAAAAGAGAAACTAGATGAATAAATAAATAAAAGAGTGTTTTGGACATTAATAGAAGATTTAATTAACAGTAATTAAGTTTCTTCATATATGTGCATTGGCCAAAAATGACAAATAAAATAAAAGCGAGAGAGTAAATAAATAGACAAGTATTAATTATTTATTTTAGCAGTCCTCTCTACCTATACGATCCGCTTTTGTTTAATTAGTCCAGATACATTTATTTTTTAATTCGTTCTAAAAATTAAAATATATTTTTTTTCAATTTTAAAATGACTTGAAATTTCTAATATGCACGTCATTACTTGTATTTTTAGATAGGTTAAAAAACGAGGATATATATTCAAAAGAAAATTAGGGCAAAAGCTATTGAGGATATTTATTTATTTTAATTGAAAGAAAAAGAAGAGGGTTATATATATATATATATATATATATATATATATATATATAATTTTCTCATTTCAAAATTGGTGATTATTTTAGAAAATGACGACTAAGAAAGTTTTTTTTTAATTGTATTCTTAATATTTATTAGAAATATAATAATTGTGGTATAATAATATTCAAATAACGAGTATGAACATACATTTTGCTTAACATTCTCATTTTCGCCACTTTCATCTTATAGTTGCTTAACATTAAACTGCATATATAGCATTGTCAATGCTCACCTACAATTTGGCTTTTTCTGCCTCCCATGTGTGTTATCCTTATATAGAAAATTTGATAAAAAAATTGTAAACATGCATGGAAGAAAATAAAAACAACACCGCCATGCTGGCAGGAAAAATCCAACTTGACCTAAAACTCCTTATAAGACATCAGTCAAAACTTAACATGAAAATTTTCTCTCAAATTAATTATATTGCAGTCAAAACTTAACATATTAATTTTCTTTCAAATTAATTCTTGGGTGAAATGAAATGTACCTAATTAAAGGTTAGAGAATTTGTAGTGGATTATTCACTAATCTCAAAGGATCCGATTCCTGTAGACTTCTTAGAAAAATTCAAAATTTAGAGTTTGGTTTCTTTGAAGTTTCTAGGAAAATTCTAACTTTAGAATTCCTTAAATCTAGACCATTTATTTAAAATCTAAGGCCAAGATATTACTTCATCTCATTCTTAATTAAATTTAATAAATTACCACATATCCAACTCGTCTCTCAACTCGCACCTTCTCTTTCATCCTTATTTTTTATTTCTTTAATCAAGGTGTAATTTTTCTATTTCCTCCCATCTCCTGCATGAAATTTATTTATGCATATATGCACTATGAATATTTTGTTTAGTTCTCATCAAGCAACTCCGACTTTTTTTTAATAAATATAATACCTTTAAATTATGATTACAGTTGGGGAGTTTTGAATTCATTTACATGAATTTTTTGTTAAGGGCCCACCATCTTGCAACTTCCCAAAAAAAAAAAAAAGTTGATCTCAATTCCTTTAGTCACTGTGGTTGTGCGAGGCTTTAAAGGATAATTGACCTTTATTTCATTTTCATAGCTTTATTATTCAATCCTCCATCTTGCAAAATCAAGGAGAATAGCTCAACAAATTCATGTCTAAAGCTCCATTAAACTTTAGAGCTTGAGATAAAGGGCTTAGATCATCTTGAATAATTCTTGGTCGGATTCATTGATAATTCAAATGTAAAATAATGCCTCCAATATCAATCCTTCTCAATTTTCAATAATTCCGGTCTCCATATGCAAATTGGTGAAATCCTCTGCCATTGATTTTATAAGATCGATTTGTTGTGAACGGGGTATATGGAGGAGAGAGAAAGAAACTGATGGTGAAAATTAAAGAGCAAAAATAGGGATTTAATAGAATATGTGAGGTGGCAGATGAGTTGGATGTATAGTAATTATTAAATTTAATGAAGAATGATGTGGCAACATCTTGGCCTTAGATTTAAAATAAATGGTCTAGATTTAACGAACTCCAAATTTAGATTTTCCTATAAACTCTAGAGGAGCCGGATCATCTACGAGTGAGGTTTTAACTTAGTCTATTAATAGTTAATACTGAGATACGGGACATTTAGGTTTTAAGTTCGATTCTTCCTTAAAAAATAATAACACATCGTCATAATCGTTGATTTATTTAATTTTCCACCTTTTTGTTTGGTTCAATCGGAAGAATAATTCCCTCTTAGGAATTGTCGCACCAAGGTATCAATATTTTGAACGCAAAGCATAATTTTAACGAAACATCCACAATAGTTATTGTCTACTAATTACCAAAGAGAATGATTTGAGATTTTTTTTCCTTATACTAATTAAGCGTCAAACCCTCCGCTTGATTGTAGCGATGAATTACAAAGATTCTATTTCTGTATAAAAACAATAAATAAAAATTATAAAAATATTAGCCCTCTTCTACCTCTACTATAAGTTTGAAAAGAAAGTGTCCATGGTATATTTTGCATGACCGAAGTTGTAATTTTGCCATTTTACATGCTCGGATTAATAGAGGTTAATGTTGCATTTAGATTGAAGGAATGAAATAATTTAAATTATTTTAAATATATGTTTGATTGTTAGTGAGAATGAGTGGTTTAATATGATAGGTAAAATTATGATACATATCTATTTCATTAGAATGAATTTTATCCCACCCCTCTCATATAGAATAAAAATCAAAGGGATGTAATGAATTTTCATTCTATTAGAGTGATTTATTCTCTAAAATAATTATTTAATATACTATTTTTTATTTTATTTCTTTATTCATTTCATTCACCCAACTAAACGTAGGCGAAGATATCTAAGCATCTTGGTTTCTAATGAAGTTAGGAACTTGGAATGCACCAAACATTAAATAATGCTATTTTAACAAATAAAATAATACTACTAATACCTTTATCAATTTATGAAAATTAGGCACATTCCATCCCAATTCCCAGCATAATTTGGTTAAGTGTTGATGGATGCTACGAACTGATTATTAAGATTCAACTTTTTGTAGATGGTGACATAGAGTTAGTTTCCAAGGGATGCCATCGATCACTTCGGTACTAAATTGAAAGCATCATTTAACTTTTCAATTTTTTTTTCCTCTTATGCATATTAAGAATAATATTTAAAGTATTCTATTAGAAATAAATGTGCGTGTGCTAATTCATATATTATCAATTTGTATACATATTTTTACTGAGTTGATTAATAATGTCTTTACATGCATAAATGTGATGATTTATCTTTTTAAAAGCAAATATAAAGACATATTTTTTATTATTTTTTATTATATATGTATGCTAAATGTTGGATTCTTATATATATATATATATATATATATATATAGTCGTCATATTTCCTTCTTCTTGTTATATCCCCTTCCATTTGATATATAATAATATTCCAATATGTATATAGAGCAGTGGCGGAGATTGTCGTACCAAATGAATACTGCTAAATTTGGCTCACATTCGACAATTTACTTGGAATAATCTTCATCAGTGGCTGTCAATTTAATTAATCACTTCCTTTTAATTTCTAATTATTCAAAATCGTATCGCCACTCTTCTTTTAAGTAAATGTTTAAACTCATCAACTGTAATTGATTCAAAACTCATTAAGATATAAATTAGGATTAACTAACTAACTTCTCCTGTAATTAATCCATAATTAATTAACGTTATATAGGTTTTAAACTATCTTATTTTATAACACGAACATTATTATGTTCACTAAGCCCGTAGAGAATTTCTTCTCAATTTATGCGACCAATTTTGACTGTATCAGTTTAATTATTCTAAGCACATATTTTATAAAACCATGGGATTTTCCTGATTTTAGGTGAACAAAATGCACACTCCAGCTATCAGCTCCCATAAATTATTTTATCACTTACCAGGCAAGCACTTAATTTGCCATGGGCAATTTTTATTTTTTATTTTTTATTTTTTATTTATAAAAAAGCACTAGCTAGCTTGTTTTATTTTTTTATTGGAAATGCCAGCTCTTGACAAGTGGCTATCTTTGAACTTGATAAGTGGCACGTCCACCACCGACTCCCCCACCATAACAACTATGTCAACGTTATGCAGAAGAATTGTACGTTCTTCAAATTCAGTTAGTAGAAGTTGAAGTATCATTCTAATTAAGAAGCACATAATGCCCGTCAAAAAGACTCAAATTGCAGTTTTGATGGCCTGCTACCTAGGATGCCCTATAAACATCACAGTGAATAGTTGAAAAAGATGGTTCCAATTAATTGAGGGGCCATGCATGCATACATACATCCATTAAATATAACATTTAACAGTTAGGAGAAGTCTAATCGTAACTCTGATTTACAATTAAAGAGATTTTTTTTTGTCTAACCAAATATAAGAGTTGCAACTAAGAAAAACGAGCGCAACTCCAATATATGGTCAGGTCAAATTCAAAATATTTTCGTTTTTCTATAGTACTTTGAGAAACATAAGTTGCATGCATGCTTTTCTATGCATATTCATAATGATCAATTTGTGATATGAATACCATTACTTTAAGAATTGAAAGAACAATTAATCTTTTACATGCATCTCCATAGTTGCTTAGTTAAACTATCTTTTTCAAATTTGAACTAATGAAAAAAACGAAGGCATTTTGAGGTTGGCTTGGTCTGACCTCAACTCCTACACACAATCAAGCCAAACCCAAAACAATATCGTCTGCCTGCCCGCAACTCCTACATGCAGCCAAGTCAAAAAAATTATCCATGGCCGCTTGTACGAGTTATGGCCAGACCCCCTCCTAACCGTTAGATCTTACATTCAAAGGTGAGAGATCTGTTTGCTGAAATAATATACATAGCAAACGCTAGTTATGAATTACTAATCTAGATATATGTTTACTTTATCTTGAGTTTCATATTAGTGTTTTTAATGATTTAGGGTAAATTACAACGGAAAAACATGGAAAAAGATACTCATTTTGTTTCAAATTATAAAATTAATTAATATTAATCATTTTTTTAAAAATATTTTAAAATTTAAAATTGACATAATTTATTTAAATTTTGAAAACAATATGACTCTTATAGCTAGTAGTATTTTTTTAGGTAATTTATGGTATTTACAATTGTATTGACATAAATTACTTGAATTCATATTAATTTTGAGCTTAAAAATATATGCAATCGACTTTTAAAAAGTTGAAATCAATATTATACTTTGAAATCGAGATAAGCTCCTCTCGTCCCAGGATAAAAGTTCATATTACTATTTTAAATGTTCCAAGTTAAATGTATACTTATTTTAAATAATCTATTTTTTATAATAATTTGCCTATAATATCTTTAGTATTAATTGTCACATTTATATTCTCTATGCATATTTATGGAGTATCACTAATTTTGTGTAGAAAACTATGTAACTAAATGAGAATTTAAATATAGACAATTTTATCATTTTATCATCTTTCTGTTGTTCTAGTTGAATTATGTTCTGACTTTTTTATCAACCAATCACGTAATTTGTCGACAGAAAGTTGATATAAAGCCACTGATATAGAAATTGATCTAATTGAATTTTTTCCTTATTTGATTAGAGCAAAAAACAATTTTAGGATTGCTAAATCACTGACAAACCTAATAATAAATATATTTGGCGGAATCCGACCTCGGGAGAAAAAGTTTGAGCATGAGCTCATCATCTGATATACAAAAAGTCAAACAGAACTTTTATTCTAGAACGGATAAAATATTTAATAAGATAAATCTACTTATTTCATGCATCCCTCAAAATGATCTCATCATTATTAAGGTGACAAAAGGGCATGTGGAGACGTTGAAATAGGCATGCAAAGTTAGTTGGTTTAGAGATTTGTGGTTGTGGGGTTGATTTAGTCTTAGTTGACTTGAGATTAAATTAAGCTACCCCAAACCTTCTACTATATCACATTAGGCTTCGTCAATTATGAACATTAATTGCGCTAGCATTACAAGGAATCAGAGGAATTACGTATACGTCGTGAATTTAGCTACGACCAATTAAATCTGTCATCAAAAAGAGGGATAGACTAACCTAGCACCAAAATTCTGTTAGTTGATATAACGTAGATTAATTAAAAAGTTATGATCAGCCAACTGCATCTACTAATCAGTTAGATGAGTCCACAAAAGGGGAAATATTTGGGTTCGAATTAAGTACCCAAGAAAAGAATTAAGAAAACCGACCCATACATTAATAAAGTAAAGGGGAGGTACGTACACTAAAAATACAATATAAGCAATCTAGTCGTATATTCAACATTATGTAGAACATTCTATTAAGCATAATATAGACATTCAATAGGGTTAAAAGGTAATTTAAAGACAAATAAAAAAAAAATTGTTAGAACGGTTGATATTACTAGTTACTAGAATAAAATGATGTTATCAAATCAATAATTAATATATTTATAGTTGAAGTTAATTCTAGATTGGCATGCTTGTAACTACATGTAAGTTCAACGCACCTGCAAAAAAAAAGTCGAGAAAGGAATTCCCAATAATGAATGAATGAATAACTGATCCGTGATTCTGTAAACCATTATTGATCTGCAGTGTTAGTTAATTAGAATATATATATATATATATATATATATATATATATATATATATATATAAGGTAGTCATCCATAGTAACCGGTTGCTGAGAGTACTGTTGTAACAACTACATGTAAGGACCAATTTGACTAAAAAAGTGTTCCACTAGAATTTCTAGCGACAGGGCCCTTGTCGCTTTACTTGGCTATGTCACTAGAAGTTCTAGCGACAAATACTTTTTTAGCCAAAATAACCTCTTGCATGTGATTATTATAATAATATTTTTAGTATTTTTAGTAACTGATTGTTATAGATGACTATTCATATATATATATATATATATATATATATATATATATATGTGGATGATAGCTTTTTTGTTGTTGAATTCAACAATTATATATATCCATGTCATCTACGTTTTCATACGGGTTTCGCACCATTAGTTATTTATTTATGATAAGGAACGCATGATAGGGCCATATGGCTTCTTTAATTCCCATGATTCAGGGAAAGATAGAGATATCTCATTCAGTGTTTTTTTTATGTTTAATATATTTAGTAGTGGCAGGTAATGACCCTCCTGACAACATGCATGTGCTTTATTTTTCTACCTCCCTTTCATGAGAAATTTTGCTGTCTATGTTTTTCTCATAGTTTCTGTGTATGTGGAAATATTGAGGAGTAGGTGGAGTAATATACTCCCATTATTGTGGCTATACCCCAACTATAATATGATTTGCATTTTGAAAGTTCGTTAATATGGAGTACTAGCTTAGCTAGTTAGTTACAATAATCACAAACGTTTTTTTAGGGAACCTTTTTTTTATGTTTGTTAAATTGCTTCATTCCAGAATATTGTGCTATAAACCAAACTATTTTATTTCTTGTTATATACTTGTAATTATTCATATACTCGGTGTTTACAATATTTGATATATTTAGTCCAAATGTATTTAAAAATCTTGTTCATTTAATATCATTTATGTATTTATTTATTCACAAATACAGTATTTAGAGTTCAAACGCAAATACCAAAATTGGTCGATACGTTTAGAGATCCAAATATTACAAATGCTAGTAGTCGAACAAATAGTGAGAAAGGGATATACTCATATAGTGGACAATTATAAAATAATTTTATTAAGAATTTTTAAGAAAAACTTAGTAATATAAATGTAAAATGTATGCAAAATATATGGAAGTATATAAAATTTTCATATATTATAATAGAGGTGGACAAATGGCATGCAGTTTGGCCCTAGTCCAGCTTGGTCAAAACTTAGACCGGTAAGACACTACTTGAAAGGCTAACAATAGGCTACTGTAAAAAGAGAGAAATCAGACCTAAATCGACCTAGCTAAAAGCCCAATCTGGAGTGGCCTTCCGCCCTGGGCCCAGCCTTGTCCATGAGGCCTGGCCTGTTTAGCTTTACAATCTAGTTCTTTTGTTTAATACCCAGCAGCTAGTAGTTAACCAAGTGTCGCAGCCCAGCACAAGATATAAAAAAAACTATGAAAATATGGACCACCCAGCAGCCCCACCCAACCCCGACTTGTTTTGTTTTAAAATAGTTTCAATCTAGAATCAGCCCACAGTCCACACGGCAAAAAACACGCCAACAGTAGTCAAAAAAAAAAAAAGAGTTACAACGGTCAAAACCAAAACAAGCAACCAGCCAATGAGCTGTAAATACTATTAGTTTTTACTTATTATATATTATAAATTTTTATTTATTGATCATTGTAATTTGTAAATTATAATACATTATTTTTAATTAATATATCAATAAATTTTAAAGTTTTAATTATTTATTTATGATTTCTTGTAAATACATTTAATTAAAATATTAGTTAGTTTATTTAATGCTTAACATTAAAAGTTAGTTGATTAAATATTAATGATAAGTTAGTTCTTGCACATATATATTTAAAATTAAAATTTAATTAATATTTTTTGTTACTTTTAATGTTAAATACTTGACAAAAATGTGAACAATAAGTAATTAAATAATAATTTAGGAAGTAATTTGATTGAGTCTCATTGTGAGTACCGTACCAATATATAATACTCCCTCTATCTCATAATAAACGTCTTAATTTGATTTCAATAGTTAAATTGATTATTTTTAAAATAAATAATTAAAAATATTTATATAGAATTTTTAAATTACGAAACTTTACATTAATAAAATAATCTTTGTAGTTTATTATAATCATAATATCTCAACGTACATCTGAAATATTTTTATAATTTTATTAATTTTAAAAATAATCAATTTAAAAATGAAAATCAAACTAAGACTTTTATTGTAGGACGGGGGAGTATCTTCTAGAATCAAGCCCAAAAATTAGTGGGTTGTTACTTGTTACAAACTTCTATTGTTACAATTTTCATATCTACCGTTACAATCTATAGAATTTGCAGTTACAATATATAAAATCTGCAGTTACTCTACAATTATTGGTTGTTTAATTTGCATTCAGGATAGATATCGTCATCTCCCCTCAAATTGACATTGGTTTGTTGACTAACAACAATTTGCTAGCCAATAAATGACGTGGATCTCCTAGTAGAGCTTCGGTGAATTTATCAGCAAATTGTTGATTAGAGGAGACATAAGGCACTTAAATGACGTGGATCTCCTAGTAGAGCTTCGGTGAATTTAATCAATTTCGATATACTTTGTTCACTCATGAAACACTAGGATCTCAATGATATAAATGGCAATAGGCTTTGTTCACTCATCAATTTCGATATGCTTTGTTCACTCATGAAACACTAGGATTTCCACGTAAACAAGAGCAATAGTTACTCCTCGAGACGTATGTCGATGAAACATGGAAGCATCATATTGATTTTGTTGAAAACCATTATCAACCATAGCCTTTCGCAATTTGAAAAATCATTCTCTAGGTGCCTGTTTTAGTCCATACAAGGACCGTTTTCAACAATAAACAGATGTTGAAACCTCTAAACCGGATGGAGGCTTCATATAAACAGCCTCGTGAAGGTCTCCATGAAGAAATGCATTCTTCATATTCAGTTGGTAAATAGGCCACATTTTGGAAGCAACAAGTGAAATAGTGAGACATACATTTGTCATTTTGGCGACCAGAGCAAACTTCTCATTGTAGGCAATGCTATACTCTTGTTTGTTTTCTAAGGCAACGAGATGTGTCTTATACTGATCTATTGAACCATTAGATTTCATCTTCACTATATAGACCCATATACAACCAATAGGAGTGATTCCTGTTGGACAAGGAACAATTTCCCGTGTATTATTTTCTGCCAATGCAGTTAACTCATCATCCATTGCCTTTTGCCAACAATCTTTTCATGTAGCTTGGTTATAAGATGTTGGTATAGGAATGGAATTTAACTGAATAAAGAAAGATGAAGAATTATAACCATAGCGATCAAGAGGACGTGAGAGTCTAGAAGATCAACGAAGTGCTGGACTATCAAGTTGGATGGAAGAAGATAAGTTCTCTTTAAGTTGGACAGGAACCAAAGTTGTCGACATCTCGGACTCGGAAGGAGGTGGAAAAGTGGTACCATTCGTTGCTGCCCTTCACTGGTAAACATGACCTGGTTTGTACCTAATAGAAGATGATGTCAAAGACGAACCTGTAGAACTGAAAATAAGTAGAGAATGGAAGAAGATATAGACAAAGAAAGAGAAGATTCCTTGTGATAAAAATAATTAATTTATAAGAAGAAAACATTTTTAGAGATACGAACTCTTCTAGCAATAGTATCATAACATCGGAAACCTTTTTGACCACTAGCATACCCAAAAAATACACAACGAGCAGATTGTGCCGTAAAGTTTTGTGCCCTCATGTGGTGGAAGATGAACAAAGCAAATAGATCCAACAATATGTAAACTATCATAGTTCGGATTTTTTTTCCCGAATAATCGAAAATAAGGAGTTTGATCATCGAGTGTTTTAGATATTTTATGATTAATTAGAAAAACTGCAGTTCGTCCTGCTTCATCCCAAAACGTACAAGGAACAGAGGACTCTAAAAGAAGTGGACGAACGGTGTCAAGTATGTGTTTATTTTTACGCTCAGCTGCACCAAGCACCATTTTGTTTAGGAGTAAATGATCTTTGTGATTCAACACCATGACAAAAATCTGAACAAGAAGTAATTAATTAGTAATTTTGGAAGCAATTTGCTTGAGTCTCATTGCAACTACCTAACAATATGCAACATCTTCTATCATGAATCAAGCCCCAAAATTAGTGGACTGTTACAATCTTCATATCTACAATTACAATCTACAGAATTTGTAATTACTCTACAATTGAATATCCACAATTCTACATTTAATATAATGATTCTCACAAGTCACAACCCAATTATTGGGCTGTTAAATCTGCATTCGGACAGATATTGTAAATATTAACATTAACTAATATATCAACTAACTTTTAACTTTCATTATTGCATACTCTTTGTATTCGATGGTTTATAATTTGTTTTAATTTAATGTAACTCATTTGTTTGCTGCAAATTGGGTACCATGCACTTTCTGTGGCAAACATATACTCCTTAACTTGTATCTTTTGCCTCAAGTGTAGGCGCCATGGTATGTTTCCGTCTGTGAATTTGTATAGCTTTCATTTGAGGAAATAACAATTCTCAAACTAAAAAGGTTATTTCATTTTACTTTTACATGTATATATTTCATGAGTTTTACCACATACTTAGCTTAAAAGAGTAGTATCTTGTTGGTTAGGTAGAACCGTTACAGCCTGAGTTTCTGAGGAAAGAGCCACTCTTGGTGATTTCACGCAGGGGCTTGTTTGTGAATCTAATGATATCGTATACCCAAGCTCCTGCTATGGCTCCAGATATTGGAGCCAAAATGTATATCCATATTCCCTTGTAGCGGCTTGCTACAAATGCTGGCCCCAAACTCCTTGCTGGGTTCATTGATCCCCCAGAAATTGGCCTGTCAAGTTTCAACCAACACAAAGTCAGGCGTCTGATTATACTAAAAATCCAGCATATTGTATATATATATAGGGACCGATTCAGAGCCAAAGTTGGATGGGAGCCATTATTCGTCTAACACAATCTTATCCATTCTTTGTAATATCTATTAACTAAGATATAAATATACAGCAGAATAATTTGTAGCACTACTACACAATTGTTGGGCAGTATGTTGACCATAAAAAAAAATCATAATCCCCTTAGCTGCAAAAAATAAATAAATAAATAAAATTAAGGGTAAAGGTTGCCACAACCATGGCAACAATTCGCACAACTTGAATTTCAGGATCAGTTTTGCTGAACGCCAATAACAGCCGCCTATATCATCGAAATACGGTAATCGGCATTGCATATCTAAGTCTAGTTCCCAAAAATTAATACGGTTAGCAGCACCCAAATTGTCACTATTTATCGCATCACACAAAATTAAACCAGAAAACCCAATTCATGAATGTAGACGAGACGAGGCATGAGTTTTGGAACGATGAATTATGTCTCCAATTAGCCACAAAAAAAAATAATAAGAAGAAGAAGAAGAACAGAGATGAAGAAGAAGAGGATGGATTGTGATGCCAGAGAAGAAAAAGAGAACGGAGATGACATGAGAACAGTGATATATGTATATGTATGTTGAAAATGAAGAAGAACACATATTATGCGGAAAACAAAACAAAAAACAAAATTAGGATACCTGGAACAGTTATACGGTTTTATTTACATATATCGCAGAACAGTTGTGCTATATGTAAAAAAAAAATTAGAAGCTATCGTAGAACAGTCATGCAGTACGCTCTAAATTTTTTTTGGCATCTGATGAGTATTATGGACAAATTTTTGTGGGCCGTATACCACATAATAATTATGTAGTATGCTATAATTGTTATGTGGTATATTTATATCTAATTCATTATATCTGCCAACAGACGGATAATATATATATATATATCATTCTTCAGTTAGTATATATGAATTGATCAATTAAGCGAAGAGGTTGTTTGGAATTCACCAAAATTGGTGTAGTTCAGGTTCAGGGCCTTCTGTTTTGCTCCAAGGTATGGGAATAAATAACCATATCGACCTAATTTCACCAAATTTTTTGGTGAGGGAGATAGACTGATGACAATTTTTAACTAAATTTTGGCCAAACTGTAAAAAGATGGAAAGTCGAATTAATTCATACCCTGAAATTATGCCGTTGAGCATAACCGTAGCTCCAACCGCTAGCCCGGCAAGTTCACCAATCTGCATTAACAATTAAAAACAGGAAAATGATTATGATATAAAGGGTCCATGTCTATGTCAATACATATAAGATTGTAAAAGGCTTCTAAGAAGTCATTTTCTTAGTATTAACTTTATAAAATTAATAAGTCAGATATCTTGGCTCCTATCAGGCAAAGTAGTGAATATAATAATTAAAAATTTTGTAAAAGGAAATGATATACATGTCGATAAATATGTGACAAAATTAAATTACGATCAACATAGAAGTTTATGCAATAAATGAAATAAACACCCTCCTTAATTTCTATCTATCCTATTTATACAAATACGTTATAATTATAATTTAGCTGAAAACTTTCCTAATACATAACAAAATTCACTCTTGTAAAACACATTTTTAGAAGTAAACAATCCAATGAGCCCAACTTTCTTTTTCCTCTATGTATTGTACTCATATTAGTGCTCTTTCCGTTTCTTTGAAAATTAATTTGAGATATTTTCGAATTCAAATTAAGCTCGAAGAATTTTGTAATTATCATAAGCTGAAGAAATGGGCTAACAGCTCGGTTGTCGGTGGCGACACCGGAAATTACAAACATGAGGTAGAATGTGACCACGAACTCCAACACCAAAGACTGCAGGTACGAGCCAGAGGGAAGTGTTCCCGGAAAATGGTCTTGCTGCCCGTTGAATATTAGCCGGAGGGTTCCACTAGCTAGGGTTGATCCTAAGACTTGAGCCGAGACATAGGCCGGTACCTGGGGTATGAAAATTCTTGGAATTAGAATAGCAAATATAAGAAAATTTCAACTCAAATATCAAATCTAAACTAACAGTGACCAACTCCCCCCCCCCCCCCCCCCCCCCCCCCCCCCCCCCCCCCCCCCCCCCCGGCGCTTACAGATTTCCATGTCTATACACAAAAATATGTTCCAGATTATATAGTATAATTAAAACAGGGAGATGCTAAATGCGACTTCAAAACTTGTCAACTTATAAAATTTGGAGCGTGTTTATCATCTAACTTTAATGTAAAATGATAGTTTATAGTAGTATTGTTTTCACCTCTTTCCATGGAAATCTCTTGCAAGTGGCAAAAGCAATGGTGACCGCAGGGTTAAAATGGGCGCCGGAAATATGGCCAACGGAGTAAACCATAACCATCACAACCAGTCCCCATACAATTGCAATCCCCGGAAGAGTCACCACCTCGTCCTTGGCCAAATTCACCGTCACTGCCGCCTCGCCAGCAAAAATCAAAAAATATGTGCCTAACAACTCTGCAATCACCTGTATATATTTATATATTTTGTTCATCAATCACTAGTATATTAATAAGATGATCAATATTTAAGTCACATAGTGCCTAGCAGTAATAATCTTAATTTTCAAGGCTTTCCTCACCATCTTTCTATATATTTTATATAATACTAACTTTTAGCATAAAGGACCTTTTGAGGTGGTATTTTAAAAGGCAACTATTGTCTCTTCTTACCTATTGAAATAATTGGGCTAGATCCATGGATATTTAAAACTATCTCTAACACCCCAGTCTCAATCAATTAATATGAAATATTTGGATATATATATATATATATATAAGAATTTAAACTTCTATTATTAATATATTCGGTGATTACCTTTTGAGTGAGCCTATGGTGAGTTTAAATGACCCAAGAATATATTATTGAGACAGTATTTGACCTTATTTTGTTATGATTTAATTTGGACTCGGGATTTGACCCCGGTCATCATATATGGTATCACAACCAACTCTTGAAAGTTAGGGTTGGGTCATCCAATCGGGTCACTGGTATTATCCCACAATGATTAGAGAGACAAAGTTTTTGAGCCTTATGTGGCTATATGTTTAGCCTGACAGGGTCGTCACTCATGACCTTTTAAGTACGCTTGTGGTGGGCTAAAATGACCCAAGAATATATTATTGAGACAGCGCATTGGACCTTATTGTGCTATGATTTGATTCGAATTTGAGATTTGACCTGAATCGTTACATATGGTATCAGAGTCAACTCTCAAAAGCTCAGGTCAGGATTTGACCCGGGTCATTACTAATTTGTTTAGGAGATGAGGTTGTGGAAAAGAAAATGGTAATTGGATTTCAAGAAAAGGAAGGTAAAAATGGCAAAAAAATGCTTTCAATTTCTCTACCTAAAAACAGAGGAAATGCCAAAAAAGATATTAAGAGCTAGCTCAAGATAATTAATTACCTCTAAGCTAAAAAGCAGAGGAAATGCAAAAAAGAAATAATGTTACTTCCGTTCTATTATTTTTGTTTTAAAATATAAGATTAGTTGTCTTTCTATTTTACAAAAGCAAACGCAAAGCTTAAGTTCATACATACACAAGAAATTAAAAAGGAAAACAAAGAAATGAATTAAAAAATATCTCACCTTCTGCATAAAAGGTACAGTGACAAAGCCGCCAGAATCTTGTTCATCGGATTTAGAGTTGTGATTACCATCTTTAACAGTGAGAACCACTACTCCCTGGTTGCCATTACTTGCTGTTATCTCTGCCATCACTCCTACCTAAATAATTAACTTTAATTAATTATTTTATTAGAGAAAGAGGAAGCGAGAGAGAGAGAGACAAAGAGATATGGTTAATTCTCAAGTATGGAGTTAGTGAAAAATCTGTAAGAGCATGACCTATTTATAGCTATCAAGAAAGCCAAAAATGGCGAGAGAGAGATTTTTGACCTTTTCACACAAAGATGACAGCTTTTGACTACCGGGCACCTATTACTAATTAAGTACAGACTATATAATAAATATAAGAGAGTGATTTATAATAAATATTTTTTATGATATTAATTAAGTAAATTTTTTTTTGGTCGAGCATAAGAGAATTGGATGGACTAAATTTAGAAAAAGAAAGAATTATCCAAAAATTTTAAAATTTTTAAATATTTGCTTCGAATCATTTGTTCTATACTATTTTCATCTTTCAAATGATGTCTAAAGTATATTTTACACACAAATTAAATATAAAAAAATAGAGGAAAGAATGTAGAAAAAATTTCAACTTAACATAAAAAAATTCTCTCAAATTAATCAATTTGCTGTTTAAACATGAAGTTCTTAGGAAAATTCAAAATTTAGAGTATGGTTTCTTTGAAGTTTCTAAGAAAATTCAAAATTTAGAATTCCTTAAATCTAGACCATTTATTTAAAATTTAAAGCCAAGATATTATTACGTCTCATTATTAATTAAATTTAATAATCACTACATATTTAACTCATCTGTCAACTCACACATTTTCTTTCATCCTTATTTTTTATTCCTTTATCAAAGCGTAATTTTTTTCTCTCTTCCCAGCATCCAATTATCTCTACCGCTCATCTCCTACATGAAAGTTATTTATGCATATCTGCACTATGAATATTTTGTTTAGCTCTCGTCAAGCAACTCCAATTTTTTTTAATAAATATATTACCTTTAAATTATGATTAGAGTTGTGGAGTTTTGTTTAGCCCCACCACCTTATAACTTCCCAAAAAAAGAATAGCAATTGATCTCAATTCCTTTAGTTACTGTGGGTGTGGGAGACTTTAAAGGATAATCGACCTTTATTTCATTTTCATTGCTTTATTGTTCACTCCCTCATCTTGCAAAATCAAGGAAAATAGCTCAACAATTTCATGTCAATCGATGATAATAAAGCTCCATTAAACTGTAGAGTTTGAGATAAAGGGCTTAGATCATCTTACGAATAATTATAGGTCGGATTCATAGGTAATTCAAATGTAAAATAATGCCTCCAATTTTATCCTAAGCAATTTTCAACAATTCCAGTCTACATATGCAAATTGGTGAAACCCTCTACCATTGATTATATAAGACCAATTTGTTGTGAACGGATATATGGAAGAAAGAGAAAGAAATTGATGGTGAAAATTAACGAGCAAAAATAAGGATTAGATAGAATGTGTGAGATGGCAGTTGAGTTGGATATGTAGTAATTATTAAATTTAATTAAGAATGATGTGGTAATATCTTGGCCTTGAATTTAAAATAAATGGTCTACATTTAACGAACTCCAAATTTTAGATTTCCTTAGGAACTTTAGAGGAGCTGGATCCAATCTGAAATCCAGTGCCTTAATTAAGTAATACAGCATTTGTGAATGAGGTTTTTGCCTAGTGATTAAGACTGAGTACGTGACTTTTTGGTTTCAAGTTCGATTCTCACTTAGGTGGGTTTATTTCTTCATTTATTTGAAGTGTGTTTCCTCCTTTATGTAAATCTTGTTTGGTTTGACTGATCTATTTAATTTTTCACCTTTTTGTTTGATTAAATAAAAAAAATAATTAATATTATAATAGTGTGATGATCTACTTGATTAGAATTATATTGTAGTCCCCAACAAATGGAGCTTAAAAAAACGTAATACATGATCATAATTGCTGATTTATTTAATTTTCCACCTTGTTTGGTTCAATCAAAAGAATAATTCCCTCTTAGGAATTGTCGCACCAAGGTATCAATATTTAGAACGCAAAGCATAATTCTAACTAAACATCGATCCACAATAGTTATTGTCTACTAATTACCAAAGATAAAGATTTGAGATTTTGTCCTAAGGTCAAACTCTCCTGCTTGATTGTAGTGATGCATCATTACAAAGATTCTATTGCGGTATAAAAATATTAGTCCTCTTATACGTGTACTATATGTTTGGAAAGAAAGTGTGCATGGAATATTTTGCATGACCAAAGTTGCAATTTTGCCATTTTCATGCTTGGATTAATAGATGTTAAGTATGTGAGAAAGAGAAAGGTAGGCGAGGATATCTAAGTTTATAATGAAGTTAGGAACTTGGAATATACCAAACATTAATACTACTAGGACCTTTATCAATTTATGAAAATTAGGGGCACATGCATAATTTGGTGTTAAGTGGGGACATAGAGTTTTCAAGGGATGCCATCACTTCGGCTCTAAATTGAAAGCATCATTTAACTTTTAATTTTATTTTATTTTTCTCTTATGCATATTATGTGACGACCCCAAATTCGAGTTCCTTGAACCTCGGATTCGCTTCAACACGAGTACTACATTTTCCTTATTGTTTATGAATTACAATAATATTATAATTGATAAATAACCATTTATTTACAATTTTACAACATCTCTTCCTATTCCAGAATCGAAATTTTTATACATTCCTAGTATGTCTCAATATCAGATATGATACGACATTCTATTACAATCAATTTGAGTATCAAGACTCATAATACATACCAACCAATTCTTATACTACACAATCATTTTACCTGTTCAATTCGGACTGATATCTACAATGGTCATGCTAGACCTTCAGTGAATGTAATATGCATTCCTGTTTCTTGATCCTTATCAAGATTTCATATACTTGTACTATCTGAAAATGTTGGTTTAAGCAAGAGTGAGCACGACGGCTCAGCAAGTTTAACAGTTACACTTAACACATTACATGATTCACATATACTCTGCAATTTATACTTACATCATGCTTTTCATGCATTTCAGTTTATGTCATACTGCTCATGCCTCACATATAACATCTAGCAATTCATGCTTCATATTTATACATAATCTACATGTAATATACCTCATGCATATCACAATTATCATCAATATCTTTCTATTAACAATTTAATATCACATCATAACATGTTAAGGCACATAGGAGCAAGTTCTGTAAAACTTGCCTGGTCGCTTCTACCATTTACGCTTATTTGCGTCATTTGCTCAACCTACAATTTATATAACAAATTGACATAATCATTAGCTACCAGGACTTTTAATTATTCTTAACTTAAGACCTTAACTTCAAATTATTAACTCTTAAGATGTCCGACAAACGAACCCTTAAGTTCCGGACAAAACCCTAGTCCAAATACAGTTTGGACATATCAAGCATGCTTAACCAGCTTACGCTTTCATTATACAATCTTCGTACGACCCACTTTAATAAGTTATCTAAATTAATCACAAATAGACTATTTACATTTGTTTAATTCAATTAAACTTTCTTCTTTTACATAAGTTAATGATTCAGACATTTAACAATGTACCAAATACCCCAACATATTATTTATCTTTGATAATATACCACTAAGTTCAAATATTATTAACCATTTAATAATATTTTAATCTCTTATTAATATTATTAATCATTTAATAATATTTTAATAATTTATTAATATTATTAACCATTTAATAATATTTTAATCACTCATTAATATTATTAACCATTTAATAATATTTTAATCACATATTAATATTATTAACCATTTAATAATATTTTACTCACTTATTAATATTATTAACCATTTAATAATATTAATATTAACCATTTAATAATATTTTAATCACTTATTAATATTATTAACCATTTAATAATATTTTAATTACTCATTAATATTATTAACCATTTAATAATATTTTAAATCACATATTAATATTATTAACCATTTAATAATATTTTACTCACTTATTAATATTATTAACCATTTAATAATATTTTAATCACATATTAATATTATTAACCATTTAATAATATTTTAATCACCTATTAATATTATAAACCATTTAATAATAATTTAATCACCTATTAATATTATTAATCATTTAATAATATTTTAATCACTTATTTAATAATATTTTAATCACCTATTAATATTATTAACTGTTTAATAATATTTTACTCACTTATTAATATTATTAACCATTTAATAATATTTTAATCACTTATTAATATTATTAACCATTTAATAATATTTTACTCACTTATTAATATTATTAACTATTTAATAATATTTTAATCACTTATTAATATTATTAACCATTTAATAATATTTTACTTATTTAATAATGTTATTAATTATTTAAGAACATTTTCATCATATACAAATGTTATTACACATTTAATAACCTTTTAATCTTATACTAATATTATTCATCATTTAATAATATTTTAATATTCTTCAAATATTGTCAATAGTTAACTTTTTAATTGTGTTAACTTTAGTCTTTATTTTATAAATTTAGATACCATTAAGTCACTAATAAACTCTACATAAATAGGTTTGGTATTCAAATACATTCATTTTACATGTATTTCAACTTAAATTTCTACTAAAAACTCGACACGGGCTGACCCGACCCGAACCGATCCGACCCGACTCAGACGGCTAAAACAAGTTTCTGGCAGAATGTTTGACCGCTGCGGCGGTGGTTTCCACCGCTGCGGCGGTAATACAAAATTTCTGAAACCCTAATTTGAGGACTGCTAGACCCTCCAACGCTCCGACAGCCTTAACTTCTTCATTTTAAAATATTTTAGGGTGATTCTTGAGTCCATTGTCATCAGAATTTCCCTCTCTACAACTTCTCTTTAGATCAAAAATCCAAATTCCAAACGGATCTAGGCTTAAAATCGCTCACAAGGACAGAATTAAAACTAGCTTCATAAATTCTTGGTTCGATCGGTTCAAACATGATGCTACAAGCATTAGTTGCTAGACCATCATATTTTATGAACTCGTACACTTACAGATCTTTACAAATACTCAAGATGACTTTAGCACACTCAAAGAGAACTTATACAAAGAAATATTTGGAGAGTGAAAGAAAGAATAAGCAAGGAAGTTTTTATGAAAAATCCTTAAGTTAATGCCTCTATTTATAGCAAAAATCTTATCATCACCAAGATTTCCTAATTTAATCCAAGCCGTATATTTCAAGATAATGTTTAATCCATACCACTCATTTCATCTTTCAAGATTTCCTTAATCTAAACCATTCATTTAAAGATCATCTTTTAATCTATACCATTCAATTTACTTTATATATAAAACAACTAACTTTAAATAAATCAATTAACTTTATATATAAAAACAAACAACTTTATATAATTTATCATAATAAAAATAAATAACTTTATATAATTTATCATAATAAAAACAAATAACTTTATCAATTCAATTATTCAACAATAATTCACAATTATTCATTATTATAGTTAATTGTTGTAAATGCAGTGTAATTGGCTTTTCGAGTTAGATAAACAGGAAAATCAACTAATAATAGAATACAACAGTTTAATCAATATCATAAAAGAGATAACAAAAATGCTAAAAATAGATAAGAAAATAACACGTTACTGTGTAGTGACAATTATTGATTCAGTAATGTGAATTATTGTGCATATGCTACTGTGACAATTATCAACTCAATAATATGAATTATTATGCATGTGACAATTATTGGTTCAATAAAGTCAATATAGTACAATAACCACTTTATCAGTTTAATAATATGAACACTATGTAATACCGTGTGCTACTGTGTAATACCGTGTGCTACTGTGCAATACCGTATGTTACTATTCATTTACCACCAGATATTTTAACAGTTCAAGATGATTATACCGTTGACTATATTTATTTAAAAAGGTTACGTATGTTGCTTTCTATATTCGACAATAAGTCGTTGTGGGGGTCTACCATTATTTTGTTATTTCGGCGCCGTCGTACGAATCGAATATTCCCCGACAAAATGAGTATTCTCCGACCAAACGAATATTGTCCGACATAATAAAATTTACACATAACATCCTTAACTTTTAACCTTATTAATTTAACCACCTACTATTTCAGGAAAATATATATATATATATGAAGAAAATTAAATTTTGTATTTCATAAAATTCGGGGTCTTACAACCTCCCCTCCTTATGAAATTTCGTCCCCGAAATTGACGTACCTGGCATTTCGAAGAGATAAGGATACGTAGATTTCATCTCAGATTCTAGCTCTCAGGTCATTTCCTCAGTATCTTGGTTTCTCCATAAAACCTTAACTTGAGGTATAACCTTTGAGCGTAGGATCTGCTCCTTCTTATCTAAGATCTTGACAGGTACCTCCTCGTACGTTAAATCATTGGCTATAACGTCCGGTTCTAACTCAATGATGTGGTTTGGGTCCTTCACATATTTACGTAACATAGATATGTGAAAAACGTTATGGATGCGAGACATACTTGGTGGTAAGGCTAGTCTGTAGGCTACGGTTCCTACTTGATCGAGAATTTCAAATGGGCCAATAAATCGAGGGTTAAGTTTTTCTCTCTTTCCGAATCTCGTAACTCATTTCCATGGAGAAACACGTAAGAATACATGATCTCCGACGTTGAATCTCTCATCTCTCCGATGAAGATCAGCATAATTCTTTTGTCGTACTTGCGCGGTCTGTATTCGTTGTCGGATCATTTGGATCTTTTCTGTTGTCAAGCGTACCAACTCGGGTCCCAACAATTTTGCTTCTCCTACTTCATTCCAACATACTGGAGAGCGACACTTTCGTCCATACAAAGCCTCAAATGGAGCAATGCCTATGCTTGCTTGGTAACTGTTGTTGTAGGAGAATTCAACCAATGGCAAGTACTTGTCCCAACTTCCTTTGAAGTCTAGCACGCAAAGTCTCAAAAGATCTTCGAGAGTCTGAATCGTCCTTTCAGATTGTCCGTCTGTTTGAGGATGGTATGCAGAACTAAATCGTAGCTCGGTGCCCATAGCTTTTTGTAGACTGATCCAAAAGCGTGAAGTGAATCTAGGATCTCGATCAGAAACTATGGAAACTGACATGCCATGCAATCTCACAATATCATTTACGTACATACCGGCCAGACGCTCGAGTGAAAAGTTTTCTCTTATAGGCAAGAAATGAGCAGACTTGGTCAATCTATCTACGATGACCCAAATCGCATCAAAACTTTGAGAAACTTTGGGAAGACCCGTCACGAAGTCCATAGTGATGTGTTCCCACTTCCATTCTGGAATTTCGAGTGATTGCAATGGACCTTTAGGCATTTGATGCTCTGCCTTGACACGTTGACAAGTTAAGCACTTTGAGATGAACTCTACAATCTCCCTCTTCATATTGTTCCACCAAAATGTATGTCGAAGATCACGATACATTTTAGTACTTCCCGGGTGAATTGCAAACGGTGTGTTATGTGCCTCCATCATGATTTTATGTTTCAATTCAGGGTCGTTAGGAACACAAAGTCGAGAGTTGAGTCGAAGTATTCCTTTCTCGTCGATTCTTGCTTCTGGAATAGTACTTTCTTGTACTTTCTTCATCATACTCATCATTTCTGGATCAGTAGCTTGAGCAGCTTTAATTTTATCAATTAAAGCTGGTTCTACTTGTACGTGCGCAATATTCATGTGGGTCCCTGGTGGCTTTAATTCTATCTCCATCTTTTGTAAATCGTACAAAATACATTTTTGCGTAGTCAACATTGCACTTGTACTCGCATAAGATTTTCTGCTTAAAGCATCAGCTACAACGTTTGCTTTTCCTGGGTGGTACTAGATGGTGTGGTCGTAATCCTTTAATAGCTCAAGCCAACGTCGTTGCCGCATGTTGAGTTCCTTCTGGGTGAAGAAATACTTGAGGCTTTTACGATCCGTGAAGATTTCCACTTTCTTCCCGTACAAGTAGTGCCTCCAGATTTTCAATGCGAAAATAACTGCTGCCAACTCTAAATCATGAGTAGGATAATTTTTCTCATAATCTTTGAGTTGTCGAGAGGCATAGGCTATAACTTTTCCATGTTGCATAAGTACACAGCCTAGACCTTTTCCTGAAGCATCGCTGTAGATAACAAATTCCCCCGATCCTGATGGTATAGTCAGAACAGGAGCTGAAACAAGTCTCTTCTTAAGTTCTTGAAAACTCTTCTCGCATTCCTCATTCCATATGAATTTTGTGCTTTTCCGAGTCAGCTGAGTTAATGGAGTGGCGATTCGAGAAAATCCTTCTACGAATCTCCGATAATAACCAGCTAAACCCAGAAAACTTCGGACTTCAGTTACTGACCGAGGTTGCTCCCAATTTAATATTGCTTCAATCTTTGCAGGATCAACTGATATTCCCTGACTGGAAATCACATGCCCAAGGAACGTGACTTCCTTAAGCCAAAACTCACACTTCTTCAACTTGGCATACAACTTGTTCTCACGTAGCTTTTGGAGTATTAATCTCAGGTGTTGTTCATGATCCTCACGACTCTTGGAGTATATAAGAATGTCATCAATAAAGACAACTACAAAATGATCCAAGTATTCTTTGAATATCCGGTTCATCATGTCTATGAAAGCTGCAGGAGCATTTGTTAGTCCAAAAGGCATGACTAAGAACTCATAATGCCCGTAGCGGGTTCTGAAAGCAGTCTTTGGAATTTCATCAGTTTTAACTTTTAACTGATGATATCCAGAGCGGAGATCAATCTTTGAGAAATGTTGAGCACCCTACAATTGATCAAACATGTCATCAATTCGAGGTAACGGGTACCTGTTTTTTATGGTGACATGATTCAACTCTCGGTAGTCAATACACAATCTCATACTCCCGTCCTTCTTCTTGACAAAAAGAACAGGGGCACCCCAAAGCGATGCACTCAGACGAATGAAACCAGTATCTAACAATTCCTGTAGTTGGACCTTTAGCTCTTGAAGTTCAATAGGAGTCATTCGGTATGGGGCTTTGGAAATAGGTTTGGTATCGGGTTCAAGATCAATACAGAATTCAATTTCCCGATTTGGAGGTAAGCCAGGAAGTTCATCGGGAAAAATATCAGAAAATTCATTAACAATAGGAATATCTTTCAAGTTTGACACATCTTTGTTCAAGTCAGTGACATAATCTAAAAATGCTTGACATCCGTTTTTCAATAAACGAGTGGCTTTATGGCTAGAAATGACAGTTATGGATTTCAATGGTTTGATGGTTTGAATTTGTATGACAGGTTGATTAGGAATATGAAAACTAATGATCTTTTGAAAGCAATCAATTTTAGCATGATGATTAGTCAACCAATCAATTCCTAAAATCACATCAAATTCATGCATTTTCAATGAGATAAGGTCAACGGGTAATATAAGGCTATTGATTTGAACTAAGCAGGATTTATATACCGTAGATGTAATGGCTATTGCTCCTAATGGGGTTTCAACTGATAAGTCAAAGTCCAAATTGTCAGGAGTTAAGTTTAATCGTTGAGCACACGTAGGTGAGACAAAAGAATGGGTAGAACCAGTATCTAACAGGGCATAGACTTCATGAGAATTTATGAATAGCTTACCGATTATCACCTCGTTCGGGTTTCGTGCCATTTGGGACGTCACAACAAAAGCTCTCCCTTGAACTACAGATTTTCCCTTATTCGTGCTAGCTTTTGGTACCATCATTGCAGCTGGACTTGATTTTGAAACAGGACAAAATCGAGCCATATGACCTTCTTTTCCGCAATTGTAGCACAACTTGGACTGTTGAGTACAGTTTGGGCTGATGTGGCCCTCCTGACCACACTTGTAACATCTTACCGGTGGTCGATCTCCTCCCTTTGGTACTGGTGCCGGTGCAGGTACTGGTGCCGGTGCTCTTCCATAATCATTATGGAATCTCTTTCTCTTGAAATTATTTCCACTGGATTCTCCTCTTCTATTATTCGATGCGTGATTACTACCGAAGTGCTGGTTACCTCCCTTATGGTTCTCGTTCTTATGGTTGTTGTCATTTCTCTCTCTACGCTGATCATTGACTCTTGGCTGTAATTTTTCATCTGTTTGCTCTACCCTTTGAGCCCTGTCGACCACATCTGAATACAAGGTCAATTTATGAGAGCTAAGTTGTTGACGAATTTCGAATCTCAAACCTCGTAAGAACATCCGACTCATTCGTGCTTTGTCATCTACTAGATGAGTCGCGAAACGAGATAATTCGGCAAACTTAGCTTCATATTGTGAAACAGACATATTTCCTTGCTCTAGTTGTATGAACTCCACCTCTTTCATATGGCGGATGCTTTCTGGAAAATATTTTTCGTTGAACAGCTCTTTGAATTCCAGCCAAGACATTTCGAGAGCCGAATGATGGATACGTTTTACTGCCTCCCACCAATGGTCTGCCTCCCCTCGAAACATAAATGTGGCGAATGGCACCTTCTGATCATCTGCACATCGCAGAACATCAAGGATTTTTGTCGTTTGCTTTAACCATGCCTCCGCTTTGAGTGGTTCAGGCTTCCCGAAAAATTCAAGTGGTCCCAACTCTTTAAATTGTTTAACGGTGACAATCCTTGAATTATCAGCGTTTCTATCGTTACGACCTCCCCTTGGCTGATTTTGGATAAATTGCATGAAGTTTCTAAAGAAACCATTCTGATTTGCATGATCACCAGCATTATTTTCTGAAGCTGCAGGAGGATTGTTTGTAGCTTCCTGATTCTCAGCTACGTTCGCCTCCGGCAGTGGATAATTCATTCCCTGATTTTCAGAAGTCATTCTTAACTGCGGTCATAAGATAAATGTTAGTTAAACAAACTGACTCGTCACTTCTTGTCCCCACATTCAAGCCAACTTATTAGATAACAAAATTTTATGTAGGACATACTAATGACGTAATCTATTCGTCTCTCTCCTCCTACTTCTACCCCAGATCTCCATTAAAGATCATATCCCTAAGCTCGGATACCAAATGTGACGCCCCCAAATCTAGGCCTACATAGCCCAATTTGAGACGCCATAAAATACATAAACTTTAATACAAATAGTACATAGGACAGAAATGCAAAACTCAATAATACACAACTAAGTCTTCACTATTATTTCCACACTATATTCAACATGTGAAGACTACAATAGCTATCACTCGGACCGTCACTCCATTCCCCCGTTAGACCCGGCTACTCTCTCTTTTTCTGAAAAACAATGGAACAAAAGAAAGGGTGAGCTCAAATAACCCAGTAAGAAATATCATGACTAAGATAACGACAAATAAATTATCATTAGCCTTCAACAGATGAGTTCTTAATTGAATATAATAGACAATAAGCTTTGTATCAATAATAGCAGCGGAATGAGCAATCTATTAGAAGAATAATGCAGACTATATTGTCCACTCGATTCTCTTTTTAGGAAAAACATCATCAACTTTTATCATTTTAAACACCGCTGGTCATGATAATATAAATTTCCAGTTCCTGATTTTAATCATGCCAGTCAATAGTTCATCTTTGCATTACGAGCCAAAGATATTCAAATATAACCCAACGGTAATGATTATACCAGTTTTCAGCCTTTGGTCATAATCATACCAACAACAGTTCATCTTTGCCCCAGGCCAAAGAGAATATTCACCACGTGCCCTAAAAAGCACAATAAATATATCGCCTTTATCCTATCAACTGTGCCCCAGGCCACAGATATTCACAACAACATGGTTCTTGATGATTAGAATAACAACCGTGATATAGATGATGAATCAGAAGAAACAGTATGATCAATAAATATCGAAAGTTTATGACTTTACTTTGTGCAGATTCAAATAATGTCCAAATTGCCAACATGATGTGGACTAAAATTCAAGAATGATATTTAAGATCCACAGTTCAGAATAACAGTTAAGGTTCAATAGAAAGATTTAGAAAAATAGGAAGGTTCAGTTGAAATGATATTAGATGAAGCGCAAACTATTAAAGAATATATAATCATTTCAGGAAACTTTACCAACAAGAGACAAATAAGAAATGAATACGAAGAGTAATTCACCAAACATGCAGTAGTCCGCGTAGTCAGGTTATTCTCAGAGATTAATAAGGAATGAATACGAAAGGTTATTCACCAACAGGCGATAATCCGCGCCGTAAGGTTATTCGCACAATTTAATACATGGAAATAAATGGCACATCTTATGAGTAAGAAAGAAACGATATTATTTTCGAGAATTAAATATTGATATACCCTTACCATAGTAAGTTTGAATAGTGGAAGATGAAAAAGATGGTATCCCTTACCTTAACACGTGACTAGATATGAACTCGTACACTTACAGATCTTTACAAATACTCAAGATGACTTTAGCACACTCAAAGAGAACTTATACAAAGAAATATTTGGAGAGTGAAAGAAAGAATAAGCAAGGAAGTTTTTATGAAAAATCCTTAATTTAAGGCCTCTATTTATAGCAAAAATCTTATCATCACCAAGATTTCCTAATTTAATCCAAACCGTATATTTCAAGATAATGTTTAATCCATACCACTCATTTCATCTTTCAAGATTTCCTTAATCTAAACCATTCATTTAAAGATCATCTTTTAATCTATATCATTCAATTTACTTTATATATAAAACAACTAACTTTAAATAAATCAATTAACTTTATATATAAAGACAAACAACTTTATATAATTTATCATAATAAAAATAAATAACTTTATCAATTCAATTATTCAACAATAATTCACAATTATTCATTATTATAGTTAATTGTTGTAAATGCAGTGTAGTTGGCTTTTCGAGTTAGATAAACAGGAAAATCAACTAATAATATAATACAACAGTTTAATCAATATCATAAAAGAGATAACAAAAATGCTAAAAATAGATAAGAAAATAACACGTTACTGTGTAGTGACAATTATTGATTCAGTAATGTGAATTATTGTGCATATGCTACTGTGACAATTATCAACTCAATAATATGAATTATTATGCATGTGACAATTATTGGTTCAATAAAGTCAATATAGTACAATAACCACTTTATCAGTTTAATAATATGAACACTATGTAATACCGTGTGCTACTGTGTAATACCGTGTGCTACTGTGCAATACCGTATGTTACTATTCCTTTACCACCAGATTTTTTAACAGTTCAAGATGATTATACCGTTGACTATATTTATTTAAAAATGTTACGTATGTCGCTTTCTAAATTCGACAATAAGTCGTTGTGGGGGTCCACCATTATTTTGTTATTTCGGCGCCGTCGTACGAATCGAATATTCCCCGACAAAACGAGTATTCTCCGACCAAACGAATATTGTCCGACATAATAAAATTTACACATAATATCCTTAACTTTTAACCTTATTAATTTAACCACCTACTATTTCAGGAAAAAATATATATATATGAAGAAAATTAAATTTTGTATTTCATAAAATTCGGGGTCTTACATTTAACAACATAAAATAGAAAGGATCTAGGTTAAGAAAGATTTTCAACCTTTAAAAGAAAATCTTCTTCTTGAAAATGGTTGGACCTCTTCCGTGATCTTCTTGATCTACCCGAACATAGCTATCCTCCTTGATGACTTAACCTTCATCTTACAAAACCTCTAGCTTCTCTCTAGAACTTCTCTCTCTATAAGTTAGTAAAAATAAGCAAATGAGCAAACAACTTATACAATATTGTGCTCTTCTTTATTTATAGAAGTCTAGGAACACACCATTAGCTCTCCTAATCAACCAACACTAGTCAATTAGTGCTCCTAAATATGTTTACTATTCTCATGAATGACTAGCTTGATTGACCATCTTGAATGACCAATATGAATGACATCCATCAAAACTCAAAACAAGCAACCAATGGAGTATTTTCCACTCAACCACAAAGCTAGCTAGACATCCCATTGGGGCCCCACTAAAATCTCAGCAAAATGGAATTTAATTCCCCATTTTTACTTTATTTTTATAGCATAAATATACATTTATACATCTATATCTATATATACACACATATGATCAATTGTTGACCAATTTTGACTACCATTTGGGCTCCACATTGGACTTTATGATTTAATATATTGGGCTCATCCATTTAATTGGTTTTGGCTCAATTTAATTATTACATTGGGCTAACATTACATACCCTTTGTTACATTTAATTAAAACAAGCATTGGGATTGTTCAAATATTACATGGACTACTAGGTAAATTTATTTGACCTAGATTAAAACATCACTTGGACTTATAACATACTCCATTTAGACTTGCATTAAATTAATCTACCACATTGGGTTACTAAATTAACTTATTCAAAGTTAATTTTCAAACAGCATGTACCACCGTTGTGGCGGTAGTTCTAATTTCACATTCCAGAAAGTTTCACCGCTGCGGCAGTAGTTCTATTTTTCATATTCCAGAGAATTTCACCGCTGCGGCGGTGAAACCTACCACTGCGACGGTAGTGCTGATTTTAATACACATTAATACAAGTACTTTGACTTGATTAAATTTAATTCATTAACTACCTTTTATCATTAACTTAGGTTTATAATATAATTACCCATACCCATATAGTTATTCCTACATTGGGTTACACAATTAACTCATACATGGTTAATTCTCATCATCATATTTATTTACCTAGCAATTAACCAATGTTTGGTTAATGCTCTCTCTCTTGTCTATCAACTAGGGTTATTCAACTTACCTTACATTAGTTAATTCTCTACACTCAATAATATTTTCTCACACTTTGACCAACATTGGACTTTAAAAGTTTAGGCTACATAGCTTACCTTCCATTGGGCTCTCTTATTTAATTACCCACCTTCATGCAAGTATTCACATATTGGGCTAACACATATAACCCTTTTTGGGCTAGTCCACTAGTAGTAATTAAATTACTTGGACTCATAACTAATATAATTAATCTAATTAATTATATTTTACAACATTTTTTCTTACTTTATATTAAAACTAATTACTTTATTAGTTTTGTTGAGTATTAATTACTCATCTTTTTATTTGGCTAACAAGCACACTTTAGGTATATATATGTATTCATATAATCACTTTCACTTCTCAATTGAATTTATTTCTTTAATAAATTCTCTACATGCATCATTAAAAATATTCTTACATTTAATTTTTAACAAATCAATTATGTGAAGAAAAAAAATATTTATCCATTTTCTACACATCTTATTTCTCAAATTCTAGGTTTTAAACATTAACCTTTAATTAAATCAATTAAGATCTTATATAAAATTTTAAAAATATCTGAGATATTACATATTAAGTTCGCCTGCAGCACACTTCATATATTATTATACCGGTTTATCTTATTAGATATCTACAATAACACACACACACACACACACACACACACACACACACACACACACACACACACACATATATATATAAGATCAAGACAAATTTTAATTTAAAAATATATTATCAAACTGACTTTTTACAAATATAAATATACAAGTGAGTGTTTCTTTCCTTAAGAGGATAAACTCTATATGATAAATTTTGATTTTTAAGAATTAATTTAAAATCTTTTTAAATTCATTCGTTTAATTGAAATCAATTTCTAATTAATTATGAGTTAACTTGGTTAATCATCACACATAATTAAATAATAATATTGAATTGACTCAATTATTTATCACATAATATAAGATAAAAAATAATCCTTAAAATATTCTATTAAAAATAAATTAATGTATTCATGCTAATTCATATATCATCAATTTGCATGCATATCTACTGATTTGATTAATAATATCTTTAAATGCATGAATGTGATGGTTTATCTTCTTAAAAACAAATAGAAAGACATATTTTTTGATTAATTTTTATTATATACGTATGATAAATGTTGAATTCTTATATATGTAGTCATGTCATATTTCCTTTCTCTTATTATTTCCCCTTCCATCAAATATATAATAATAGAGCAAATTGTAAAATTATTCATTTATGTTTATACTTAAATATAACATAAACATTAATATTTTAATATTTATAATTTCATAATTAATATTTCAATTTCTTTGCAAAACTGTACTCTCTGACTAATTTTTGTCAAAATAAATGAATCATATGCACAACATGGGAGTTTTTAAATAATAAAATAATCTATTTACGTACTAAAAAATATTTCTTCTAATTGGAGAGGTAAAATCGAAAACATAATAAAATATTATTCCCTCTTATAGTGAACTCACGCATATCTCTCTCACAAAACAAAAGTATTGGATTATAATTGAATGAACTACCCATATTCTATCTGTTATATATATATATATATATATATATGTCAAAATTCACTTTTAATTTTTTTAATTTTTTTCCCATTAAAAATCACCTATATTGTATTTCAAGTATACATTCATTTATAATAAGTTAGTCGCATATATCTAAAATACATCTGAAATACACATTATTCAAAATAAACTGCTACCCAAAATAAATCTCAGTTTATAAACATTGCATACACAAAACTACCAATATTAGTTTCATATTTCACTCCTTAAATGTACTTAAAATAAATACTTAAACTAAGATAATAAATATTTTATCCTTTAAAAACTCATATTTTTTAGTGTGTAAATAGACTATTTTACTTTTTAAAAATTTACATATTGTGCACATGATTCATTTATTTTGACCAAAATTTGTCAAATGAGACGATTTTACAAAAAATTAAAATATTAACTATAAAATTGCAAAAATTAAAATATTTACATCCATATTACATTTAAGTATAAACATGAAAAGACAATTTTGCGATTTGCTCACAATAATATTCCAATATGTACATAGAGCAGCGCAGTGGCGAAGCCAGACTTTAGGTTCAGTAGGGTCAAAAAATTTGTGCGGCTATAAATAATTTTGTGAGGGTTCGGGGGCAGTGCCCCTGAGCCAAATTTTTTAAATAATTTTATACTTTCAAGTTATATGTATAAAATATATATTTGATTATAATGATAATATAATAATTGTTAACTTTATATATATTTATATGCATGTATATATATATCCTATTGACTCCTAATAGACTTTTCTAAAGACAAACTGGTTATAAATAATTAATTCTTTCAAAAAATAATATAAAATTAATTATTAATTAGTTTAAGAAAATTATATGAATATACATATATGATATATAGAGGAGGTAAAAATGATATGAGATTGAGATTTAAGTGAGAAAATTATAAATTTTTAATTTGACCCCATATATTAGAAATTTTACAAAATTTTAGTGGTGTCAATTTATATAAAACATTTAAAAATTTTAAATTTTACCATATATTATAAAACAAAACAAAAAATTCAGTGGGGTCAATTGACCCCACATCCATCAACGTGGCTTCGCCACTGGAGCAGCGGCGGAGATTCTCGTACAGAATAAATATTGCTAAATTTGGCTCACATTCGACAATTTACTTGGAGTAATCTTCAATTCTTCATCAGTAGCTGTCAATTTATTCTAATTATTAAAAATCGCCGCTCATCTTTTAAGTAAATATTTATCTCTTCAAAACTAAGATATAAATTAGGATTAACTAACTAACTAATCCATAATTAATTAATGTTATATAGGTTTTAAACTATCTTATTTTATAAGCTAAGCCGGTCGAGAATTTCTTCTCAATTTATGCGACCAACTTTGACTGTATAAGTTTAATTATTCTACGCACGTATTTTATAAAACCATAGGATTTTCCGGATTTTAGGTGAACAAAATGCACACTCCAGCTATCAGCTCCCGTAAATTATTTTATCACTTAGCAGCCAAGCACTTAATTTGCCATGGGCAATTTTTTATTTATAAAAAAGCACTGGCTAGTTCTTGTTTTTTTTTTATTTAGAAATGCCACTTCTTGACAAGTGGGTTGTCTTTGAACTTGACAAGTGGCACGTCCACCCCGGACTCCCCACCATAACGACAAATTCAACATTATGCAGAAGAATTGTACGTTCTTCAAACTTAGTTAGTAGAAGTTAAAGAATCATTCTAATTAAGAAGCTATGACGATCTATTATCGCCATAATTTTATTTTTTTATAAAGTTATAACGATAGTATATATCGTTATTATAGATTTTAAAATTATTGTCATAAATTTGGTTATAAAAAAATAGAGACATTTTTGTTACAGGTAATCTGAAGTCATTATTTAATAATACTGAGACACTTGTGGTATTTTATAATATTCATGTGTTATTATGTCAGTATTTAAAGTCGATTATTTCATTTTAAATACTAAAATGTCACTATATAAATGATGTTAGGTATCATATGACAGATGTCTCAAGAACATTCAATAATTTTTTGTCAAAAAATACTCAAACTGCAGTTTTGATGGTTCGCTACCTAGGATGCCCTATAAACATCACAGTGCATAGTTGAAAAGTATGGTTCTAATTAATTGAGTGGCCATATATATATATATATATATATATATATATATATGAGGAGTGATCTATAATAAACGATTATTATAAGTATTATTTTAGTAAATTGATCTTACACTGTTCAACAAATAATCTAACAATCTAAAATAAATTCTTCCTAACCGCAACTAGGAGTAGCGGCCAAGGAGAATTTTTTGTTTGTCTCAACCGTTATTCTAGTTGTAGCCAGGTAGATGACGTCTTGGTTTTGGCCCAACTACAACTAAGAGTAGTGATTAAGAAAAATGACGTTAGTTTTTCTAACTAACGGTTGGGCCAAACAAAAATAATTTCGTTTTGGTAATTTTTTTCATGAATTCAAATCATGTTATAGTGATTTGCATTTTGAAAGTTTATTAATATGGAGTACTAGCTTGGCTAGTTGGTTACAATAATTACAAACTTCTTTTGAAGGAACCTTTGTTTTTATGTTTGTTAAATTGCTTCATTCTAGAATGTTGTGCTATAAACCAAACTATTTAATTCTAGTTAGATACTTGGAATTATTCATATACTCGGCGTTTACAATATTCGATGCATTAAGTTCAAATTTATTTGAAAATTTTATTTATTTAATATTATTTATGTCAAATATGACTTATTTAACTCACAAATGCGACTACTAATGCACAAGTTTGTGATCCTCCTCAATCCCAAAGGGTTCAATGGTCACCACCGGCAGAGGGGAAAATTAAAGTTAATTTCGACGGAGCTCAGTTTCACGATATTGGCAAAGCAGGTTTGGGAGTTGTTATACGAAATAGTAGAGAACAAGCTTTGGCTTCTTTATCGGAGCAAGTAAGGATTTCATTCTCTCCAGATATAACAGAAGCTTTGGTTGCTGCTAGAGCTATTGTTTTTGCCCAGGGGTTTGGTTTAACTTCATTCATATTGGAGGGGGATTCTGCAAATATTATTAAATCTTTGAAATCTGATGAGGCTTTTCTATCCTCTTTTGGCCATATTCTCAGCTCAGCGAAATCTACAATGTTAGGTGGTGATATTAGTTTTTCTCACGTTGGTCGAATGGATAATACGGTAGCACATAATCTAGCTAAACATGCTAAACATGTTAGGGGTTTTTTGGTATGGACGGAGAATGTTCCTCCGCACCTTACTCATGTACTTTGTGCCGATTACGGTTGAGTTCTTTTATAAAACTTTAGTTCTTGTTTCTCAAAAAAAAAAACTCACAAATGTAGTATTTGAGACTTAAACGCAAATACAAAAATTGGTGTAATACTTTTGGAGATTCAAACATTAAAAATGTTAGTAACCGAACAAATAGTGAAAAAGGGATATACTCATATAGTGGATGATTATAAAATAATTTTATTAAGAATTTTTAAGAAAAACTTGGTAATATAAATGCAAAATATATTGAAGTATGTAAAATTTTCATATATGCACAAATAGCCTGCGGTTTGGGCCGTCTTGACCTTAGTTCGGCTTGGACACGGCTTGGTCAATGCTTAGACCGGTAACACACTACCTGCTAGGCTAGCAACAAGCTGCTATAAAAAAAAAGAAGAGAAATTCCACCTGAACCGCCTAGCTAAAGCCCGACCTAGACTGGGACCCAGCCCGGTCCATGATGCCTGGCCTGTTTAGCTTTACAGTCTAGTTCTTTTGTTTTATATCCTAGCCAGCTAAGCAGTATTCCTAGTGTCGCAGCCCAGCACAAGATGACAAGAGGCAAGATATAAAAAAATATATGCAAATATGGACCACCCAGCAGCCCAGCCCCAACTTGTTTTGTTTTAAAAAAAATTCAATCATGAATCAGCCCAGTGAGCCCACAGTCCACACGGTAACAAACACGCCAACACTAGTCAAATAAAAAAGGAGTTGCAACGGTCAAAACCAAAACAAGCACCAGCCAACGAGATGTAAATACAATTAGTTTTTACTTATTATATATTATAAATATTTAATAATTTGTAAATTTTTCCTTATTCATCATTGTAAGTTGTAATACATTAGTTTTAATTAATACGTCAATAAATTTTAAAAGTTTAATTATTTATTCTTGATTTCTTGAACATATTAGTTAGTTTATTTAATATTTAACATTAAAAGTTAGTTGATTAAATATTTATAGTAAGTTAGTTCTTATACATATATATATTTAACATTAAAATTTTATTAATATTTTTTTGTTATTTTTAATGTTAAATATTTGACAAAAATTTGAACAAGAAGTAATTAAATAATAATTTAGGAAGTAATTTGATCAAGTCTCATTGTGAGTACCGTAGCAATATACAATATCTTCTAGCATGGATCAAACCCTAAAATTAGTGGGTTGTTACAATCTCTTCTATTGTTACAATCTTGATATCTACAGTTACAATCTATAGAATTTGTACGTAGTTACTCTACAATTGATAAACTATATATAATTCTACATTTAATATAATCTCATACGCATTGCCAATTTAATGTCAATCTTGTTCACTCATGAAACACTGGTTTCTTAATGATAAAAATGGCACTAGTATTATCAGTATAAAGAGGTGTGGAGTCATTCGGAGTAAAACCAAGCTCAGTTAACTCATCATCCCATTGCCTTTTGCCAACAATCTTGTCCTGTAGCTTGGTTATAAGATGATGGTACAGGAATGGAATTTAACCGAGTAAAGAAAGATGAAGAAATATACCCATAGCGATCAGGAGGACGTGAGAGTCTAGAAGATCAACGAAATGCTGGAATATCAAGTTGGATGGAAGAAGATAAGTTCTCTTTAAGTTGGACAGGAACCAAAGTTGTCGACGTCTCGGAAGGAGGTGGAAAAGTGGTACCCTTCGTTGTTGCCCTTCACTGGTAAACATGACCTGGTTTGTACCTAATAGAAGATGATGTCAAAGATGAACCTGTAGAACTTGAAAACAAATAGAGAATGGAAGGAAGAGAAGATTCCTTGTGATACAAAAAATAATTTATAAGAAGACAACATGTTTAGAGATACGAACTCTTCTAGCAATAGTATCATAACATCGGAAACCTTTTTGACCACCAGCATACCCAAAAAATACACAAGCAGATTGTGCCAAAAAGTTTTGTGCGCTCATGTGGTGGAAGATGAACAAAGCAAACACATCCAAAAATATGTAAACGATCATAGTTCGGATATTTTCCGAATAATCGAAAATAAGGAGTTTGATCGTCAAGTGTTTTAGATATTTGACGATTAATTAGAAAAACTGCAGTTCGTACTGCTTCATCCCAAAAAGGCCAAGGACAGACTACTCTAAAAGAAGTGGACGAACGGTGTCAAGTATGTGTTTATTTTTACGCTCAGCTACACCATTTTGCTTGGGAGTATCTGGACATGATCTTTGTGATTCAACACCATGACAAAAGTCTGAACAAGAAGAAATTAAATAGTAATTTAGGAAGCAATTTGATTGAGTCTCATTGTAAGTACCCAACAATATATAACATCTTCTATCATGACCGAAGCCCCAAAATTACTGGACTGTTACAATCTTCTGCTATTCCAATCTTCATATTTACACGGTTACAATCTATAGAATTTGTAATTACTCTACAACTGAATTTTCAGCATTCTACATTTAATATATTGATTCTCACAGCCCAATTATTGGGCTGTTAAATGGACAGAGATTGTCAATATTAACATTAATTAATATATCAATAAACTAACTTTTAATGTTAGATATTAATAATAAGTTAGTTTCTTGTAAATATTTTAGTTCTTTATTTAAATTTTTATTTTTACAAAATTTTATTATTTCATAATTTTATAATCTTTATTTTTAATATTTAAAATTAAACATTAAAAAAAAAAGAGGGTTGGACCAGATTGAGTCAGGTTAGGCCACATCCCAAGTGGCCAAGACCTAGCTTGACCCATCAAAGTCAACGGCTTGGCCTAGTCAAAATTTAAGGTCCAACAGATTTATATCAAACTGTCGTGTATATCTATATTATAGCGATATGTCTCAACAATTTTTTAGTAAGAATAACAATAAACAAATCAAAATAACCGAATAATATACTAATTTTACACCGTTATAATAATGGTACTCTACAATCACAAATCAAATAAAATTAACTTAAATGTTTCATATTCTTCTTATTTGTACAGTTAAATTTTCTTAAAAGTTGTATTAGATAAAGGTCATTTTTGATACCAAGTATATAAATTATATGCCAAGTACACTTACTTAAAATATTCAAGTAATAATACTAGTGTAATTGGACTACCCTTTTATTATGGTATTAAAACAAATGGAGCAAATATTATGCAATTTAATCTCTGATGTAAAATATTATATGCTGTTTTTATCTATTGAATTTGTCTTGGGTTTGGCCTTTTGGGCTTTCATGTGACTTGTTATGCCATCTTTTTTTCATGGTCAGTCAGACTGGTGGATCGGTTGGGTTGGGAATGCTTGCAGAAACTCAACAGACCCAATTGGTCTAGGCTTTTGGTTTGGGATAGTTTGAGTTGATTTGAATCTTGTCCGATCCAAACATTGGTCTTCGTTTGGTTCTTTGAATTTGATGAGAGTAATTTAAAAGGAAAATTCCATTCCTTCCCTTTAAATATTTCTTGACTTTCATATAAAATAAAATAAATAAATACTAGACTTTAGTTTTCTATTGTTTTCCAATATAATAGCTAGCTAGGTAATGAGAGGATGAATTCCTTTGCACTTGTCCTTTCACCTTTCAGTAAATTCACAGCCTATTTATTGATATTATTCTTTATTAATAATTTGAGGAGCTTTTACTATAGAAACAAGAAAATATGCTAGAGATATATGGGGTCCAAGATTAAAGTTCCATCTAGGTAAGGGATTTGAGAAGAGGGGCTACTCTATTGTGGGTGGTCCATTTCCTCACTTTGACACTTGGTATCATGAAAATGAAAAAAATAAATAAAAAAATTGTCCATCATATATTTTTTTAAATTCATATTTTTACAAGTAAAATTTAATATTTTCACAATAGCTCTTTTATATAATTATGAGATTCATCTATTATTTATATAAAAAAGACTTTTTGAAATAATTATTTTTACTTGTAAAAATATCAATTGTCTTTCTTTTATTCACCATATTTTTTAGGGTCACAAGTTGTTTCGAGTAAGAAAAAAATAATAATTATAAGAAGGAAGATGTTATGAAAACAATGAGAAAGTTTATTACTACATAGTTAATCAGCGGGTTAAATTACTTTTTTTTTATTGAACTAAACCCCAAATATATATTCTTGAACTAATTTTTTTTACAATTGTATCACTTAGCTAGATTTTTTTTATAAAATTTAAAATTTTCATCCATAACTGTTAAAATTTAACGGACTAATGACGTGGCATGCTACCTAACATGTCACGTCATATTTTATATATAAAATTATCCGTGTAAAAATTCAAATTTTGAAAAAAATAATAATTTAATGATACAATTATAAAAAAAATTAACAATGTATATATAAATTGAATCGGGAAAAAAGTAATTTAACCCGTTAATTAGCACAAGTTTCAAAAGAAAGCCATAAAAGGAAAGCTTGCGAAAATTGGAAATGAATAGTACAACAGGCCCACCAACCCCCCGAAAATGATTTTGAACTGAGCAGTCCAGCCAGCTGTATCCCACCCTTTCTCTATTTAGCCTATAACCAACGCCAACGTCCCTCTCATATATTTTCGGACAAAACCATTAAACCACCCAAAAAAAAGTGACCGTTGAACCCAAAAACCAAAACCTCATTTCAAATCTTATCCATAATAACCCCCGTCTCTCCCAAACCCTCTTTCTCCCTCTAAAAACTCTGGAATCTCTCTCTTCCCCTGTAGTCTGAACAAGAAGAAGACCCAAAAATGGTTTCGAGAATCATCAAGAGAACCCCAACAAAGACCATCAAAGACTGTCGAATTAGCCACCGCCACCGCCGCAGGAAGTCTCCGATCAAAAATGCCGCTGCCGCCGCCTCCCGTGTTGTCACCTCAATCAACAAATCAATCTGCACATGCCACCGCCGCCTCATCAAGATCTTCTCAAAACTCGCCCGAATCGGAACCCCCAAAAGATCTCCCCGTAAAAAAGGCTACCAAGTCCTCAAAAAAATCCCCGCTCATGACCACCAAGACATCCGCCGCGCCCTCTTCGCGACAAAGCCCCTGCCACCGGTAATTCCGCAGGAGATGAAAACAGTGTTCCTCGATCTCGACGAAACTTTAATCCATTCAATTCCCGAAATACCGCCCGAAAAATACGATTTCGTTGTCCGGCCGGTAATCGACGACCAAAAGGTCGATTTTTATGTGTTGAAGCGGCCATTTGTGGACGAATTTCTTGAAATTCTAAGCAAAAAGTTTGAAATTGTTGTGTTTACTGCCGGAATTGAGGAATATGCGTCACTGGTGCTGGATAGGCTTGACCGGAGAAATGTGATTTCGCACCGGCTGTATCGGGATTCGTGTAAAGATATGGATGGTAAATTTGTGAAGGACTTGTCTGAATTGGGGAGGGATTTGAAGCGGGTTGTGATTGTTGATGACAACCCGAATTCGTATGCGTTTCAGCCGGGTAATGCCATTCGGATCCTGCCATTTACAGGGGATCTTGAAGATGGGGAATTAAGGAAGGTGATCGAGTTCTTTGAACAGTCTGATTGTTATGAGGACATGAGGGATGCAGTGAAGCAATATACTGCAGAGGAGGGAGACAAAAGGGTTGAATTTAAATTGTAATTTTTATTTTATTTTTCTGAAATTATTTTGGTTTATTTTCCTGGGAGTTAGTTGATTGAACACTTTTGTTCAATTTGAATTTGTGAGAGGGAACTTTGAAATAAAATTCAAATGGTAATTTAGTTGGTTATGAACTCATTTTTTTATTTTTATTTTTTGCAATTTTTCAGAAAATATAGAAGTAATGGAGAGCTATTGCTTGAATTAATTTTAACTTTGGCCTCTTGGGAGTGCAAGTTGGAGTGTTAAAATTGTTATAATTTGGTTGAATGTGTATTTTTGAGTGATAGATGATGTTATTAATTATGGTCCTAAGTAGCAATTTGAAACTTTAGGAGAAGCATAGTAGAGCATTCATTAACACTTTAATCATATGGTAACTTTGGCTTAAAGCAGCACATCAACAGCAGAAATATCAGCTCTAAAACATAAGTTTGTCACTTTTCACAGTTTGTTCCTTTTGAAAGGGGAGAGCGAGCATTCATTACTCTAAAATTATCTTATACACTACATATACATGTGTTGTCCCAACCGAGTATAAGTTTAAATACTAAGACAGATTTAGAAGACAACTCTGTCTACAAATTCATTATGTTATTATGTTTCAGCTTCATCTAATCCGACAAAAAACTTTACAAAAAATAAATGATATGCCATATAACCTATGTTCATTAAATTGTGATTAGTCATGTTTATCTGATATATTTAAATATACATTTTACACACTCTACAATGATCTGCACCCTAAATAATATTTATATACTAACGTAAAAATCTTAACTGTTTTAACATAGACTCAAACTCATGAGACTTAAAACATTAGTCAAAGTCAATATCAAGTTGCAAATAAATTCTCAAACCCAAATATACAACGTTTGGTTAAACTTCGACTATACTGTCGCAATGGTCATTAATTGGACCAAGTAAAGCATTAATCAATCCCATTAATCACATACAACAAGTGACAAAGGACGAAATCAAATTTGAACAATCATGAACATAAAGTCATAAAGAGGAGGGAGAGGGGGATATTTGGTTTTGGGCTTGGTGGTAGGGGGACAACCTCCCCTCCATACTGTTTTTATCCTCTCCATCCAAATTCCTAATCCCAAGCACTTCATTTAATTAAAATTTATTGTTTGAAATGTATTTTTATTAGATAAACGGTTAAGATTAGAAGTGTGGATAGGTCCGGATGAAAACGGTCTAAAAGAGATCTTACTCAACTGACTTCAACCCACAAGAAAGAGAAGGTTGAAGCCTTGAATGAGAGGAGTGATGTTAAAGCCTTTGAAGCCATTCAAATTAAGTAATAATTATACTTCGTAATTAATTTTAAATAGCATTTGTAATAACACAGTTTCACATTAATTAATATGAGATTTTTGGATATGCATATAAATACTTAAATCGCAAAAATTGATAACTTCAGTTATGACCTTTTTGGGTGAGTCTATAGTATGGTGAGATAAGATGATTCAAGAAGATATTAGCTATGATTTGTGATTTGAATTTGATTTGAATTCGGAATTTGACCCGATTGAAGGTAGGCCTAGTAGGCCGCTGGTATTGTCTCACAATAAATAGAGAGGTATGCTTTATTATGCTATATGATTTTATTTTATTTGGAATCGGAATTTGACCTGAGTCATTATACGTATTTAAGTAACACCCTAGTTCGGGATGTGTTCAACCGACTAGGTATTTAAGTAACACCCCAGTTCGAGAGTTTTAACGTTCCAATCTCATATTGGTTAATATAAAATATTTAAATATATATATAATGACATTTAGTTGATTAGTATGAAATATTTAAATATTTATATAATGGTATTTAGTCCGGGAGTTTGTAAAATTTTAATTCCACATTAGTTAATAAAAAATATTTAAATATTTAAATATATGTATATAATGGTAGGTATGAATAAGTGTAAATACATAATAACTAAATATTATATAAAATATTATATTTATATACATTATTAAAAAATAAAATATAATATGAAAATTTATATTATATTCTATTTTTTAATAATATTATCTCATAATAACTAAAAGAATATATTTTTTAAGTTTAATGTGACCGACGAGCTCGTTAGCTTTAAGTGAGGGAGTAAGTATCAACATACGAAAGGATTATGGACCAAACACCGCCAAGTAAGTATTAGACTTATGGTTAATATTATACTTCTGAAACTTTTTTCGGTATCAAATTCAAGTCTTTCAACTGTACGTTCACCCGTTTATTGATATTGACTATTATTTTATATATTAGTTATTCTTTGTAATTGAAAAACTTGGTCGTGTTGTTTATAGAATTCCGTAATTATTATTAAAAAATGATATATTTTTTGACATTATATATTAATTTTTTTTATTACAAATCATGTGAATAATTATAATTAATAATATTTTAACGACATATTTGATATTTTAAATTAGCTATATAATTATACTTATTCTCATATATCAATATATGTCTTAATCATAATTTAAAATAAAATTTTCACAATATATGTCATAATTCATTATTATTCTTTAGAAACAACGGAAAATACCTTTTGAGCCTACAAACATTTTAAGGCTTTGTTTGGAAATTGAAAAACATGGAGAAAATAAATATAAATATAAAAAAATAATTCTTAATAAAAATAAATTTATCCATCTATACTTTTTAAAAAATTTAATACCAAAAATAATGTTACAATATAGTTAGAGATGCACAAAAAGCCTATTGTCCACAGGGCGGTCTGGCCTGAGTTCGGCCTAGTCAAAGTCCGGACCGGGCCGATCCGGCCTACAATATTTGAACAAGCTGTTATTTTGACGTAAAAGTCCGGCTTGCCCCAGCCTACGAAAAAACCCGGTCTATGCAAAAGTCTGGCCCCGCCCAGCCTACGCAGAGGACCGGCTCGACCCAGTCCATTAAATAACCTATGCTGTTATTACCGTTGTGACGCTGTTTGACTTTTTGAGTTATCAAAACTTATAAAGTAGTTCCAACAAAAAAAACACGAAGAGCAATAAGAGTATTACTTTTAACACGAAAAACAAAATTAATGAATTATTAATATTTGAATTGGTATCATATATTTTACTTTTACAAATGCCTACACAGTACAGGACTACACTTACTAGGCGCTACAGCAAGTATTACTCTACCGTTCCATCATCATTTGTGTTACGTGTATATAATTATATATATATATAAAGGACTATATATATATATATATATATATATATATATATATATATATATATATATATATATATATATATAATTCGTTACGTGTCCACACACACACATACGTTACGTGTCCACACACACACATATATATATATCTCAAAGTTAGAGTAGAAGCTGACGAAATTGCACATCCATGAATATTGAAAATATATATATATTTTTTTTAAGATTGAATATATATTTTTTGAAGATATAACGAAGAGATATTTTTTGAAGATAGGAAGATACATTTTTTGAAGATTTGAATTTTGAAGACATTTTTAAAATATTTTGAAACAAAATATTTATAACCGACTCATTATTTATTATTGATTAGTTACTCATTTTTAATTTTTTGTCAATACATTTAATTAATATAGTAATTAATTTATTTAATATATATATTTCACATTAAAAATTAGTTGATTATATTTTTAGGCATGACCCGGTCCGACCCCGCTCAAGGACTGGATTGACCTAACCCAACCCAAGGATTGATCTGACCTGATCCAAGGCCTGGCCCGACATGACTTACAGGCTTCAAAAGGCCAAACTTTGATCGAGAAGCCCAGCTTACAGACCCAAAAGTCAAAGTCTGACCTGACCTGATCAACGACCAAAGCCTACCAAACCCAGACCAGACTGAGTCAATCTGGCCTACTGTACATATCTAAATATAATGTACAAAATAAATTAAAATACTCTAATAGATTTTAGATATATTTTTTTCCCCTTTTCTTTTTTTTTCACTTAAGTTTTCTAAGTTTCAAACAAAGTGACGGGAAAAAAATAGTCTTTTTGATTAATAACAAACCAAACAGGGCCTGCGTGCCCGAGTAAACAAAGAGAAACTAGAGACAGGGTAATACTCGAAAACAAGCTTTATGCAATCCCCCTATTCTTCCTTGAATTAGAGTCGATTAGTTAATCGATTACCCTTTAAATTTTTCTGGCTGTACAGATGATTTAAGACTGGTAAATTATGGATCTCAACAAATTTCATTTCAAATCTCATGCCGAAGGCGAAACCGAGCCGTTGGAGTCTAGGGTTTCTAGTTTATCCATCGGCGATCGAGTCGATTCTAGCTTTCAGCCGGTAATTCATCGCTCAGTTTGTATATTTCGTATATTTTTTCCCTCAATTGATTGATTGATTCTGAATTTTATATCATTTAAAGTATTGGACAGCAGATAGAAAGACCTCTTTCTTTTTTCAAAATTTTATTTTAAAAGGTTTATGATTTGCTGATTTTACTGAATTTGATAGGTCCTCAGGAATTTTTATTTATTTATTTATTTATTTTTAAATAACACATGGAAAGCTCCATTTTTTGGGTATACAGTAGTCTGAATTTAGTTGAACGGACGGTTAAAGCTTTGGAGAACAAATTACTTGTTTCTTTTATTTTTCCATTCTGTTTTTTTTAAGAGAGAGAGAGAGAGAGAGAGGCTGTTATTGTTGCTGGTTTGGTTTCATCAAGCTCATTTTTTTACCCTATATTTATCCTTTTATTGATTATCAAAACTTTTTTTTTACTGCTTTGTTTGATGCTAATGACAGGATTGCCAGAGATTCGAGAAAGATAGAGAGGGCAATGAATCAAAACCCATATCTGGTCTTATGAGCCAACCAATGGCTAGACTTGAAGGATACGAAACTGAATTTTCCCAACAGGCCCAACATTCAAGAGAGGAAATTGATGTGACAAGAGATTTGATGAGTCAACTAGTGACTGAAACTAAAGAGTGTGGTATATTACCTGAATCCTCAGGGTTTGGGAGTGATGACAACAGAATATTTGGGGGTCAAGAGATTTATAAACCTGAAGATTTTAAGACCATGTTGCCTCAACATGCGTGGGTGAAGGATAATAAGAATCATGATTTTATGAGTTCATTAATGGGTATAACTATAGAATGTGATACTTATTTATCCGAGCAGAGCATGGCGGTGGAGAATGACAAGAGTAGTTGTTTCATTGGACAAAAGATGGCTAACTCTGAAGAATGTGATGCCAAGCTTCCTCAATGCACACATGAGGAGGATGATGAGAACAAAGGTTTCATGAGCCAAGTCATCCAGCAGCAAGTGGCTGTAAGTGAAGAGTGTGCACCTAAAGCACCTCAATACACGAGGAACGATAATGATGAGAAGATTGGTTTTGTTGGCCAACAAATGACCAAAACTGAAGAGTGTGATATCAATTTACCACAATTTTCTGACGACAGTAGTGATCGGAGCTTTGAACCGAATATATGTCATCAGAAACGAGGGAAGTACTTCTACTATGACCCACCGCTTTCTGAAGAAACTGGGGTATGGATACCTGTATCCGTGCCTCCAATGTCAGAAAGTGAGCATGAAGAGTGGACCAGAGGCTTCTGCTCAAATGGAGGATCCTTCCCTGAAGAAGACATGGGTTGGGGCGATTTATTTGTAGAAGATAAAGAATTGACTATGTGGGATGTAGTTGTCGAAATGCTGCTTGTGGCTAGAGGAAAAGTGAATGCTTTTGCTTCTGGTGATATTCCGAACATTTCGTGGATATCTAGCCACATTATTGACCAAGCTTGGAAGGAGATGGCTCAAACTCTTAAAGAGGCCAATTATAGTAAAACCCAGGAAATTCTTGAAACAGAGCCACCTAAATGGTTGCCTGATAGTGCAGCTTCTGCTTGTATGCTGTGTAGTGTGCGATTTCACCCTATCATGTGCACCAGGCATCACTGTCGGTTTTGTGGAGGAATATTCTGCAGCGAGTGTACCAAAGGAAGGAGTTTGTTACCAGAAAGATTCCGTGTTATGGATCCACAACGAGTCTGTGATGTATGCTGTGTGCGTATTGAGTCTGTCCAGCCATACTTAATGGATCAAGTAAGTCGTGCTGCACAATTGCCAACCCATGATTTGACAGATTTGAGTACTTTAAGATCCTGGCTTAATTTTCCATGGGGACAGTCCATGGAGTATGAGATCTATAAAGCCACAAATACAATTCGTGGTTATAATCAGGTAAGAGATAGGTTCAATTTTATTGTGAATCATGTATTCAATTTATAAAACTAGGCTACGTGTTTCTACTATAGTGATGAACCATCTTAATATTGGTTCCATTTTTGTAATAATTTCATTCTGACTTTTAAACCTTGTCTAGCTTCTATTACCGAAAAGACAACTTTTTCTGTTAGCTTTAGGTGTTCCTCTCTCCAAATTGATGAAACTATTTTCCACAACAGCTTAGTGTTGAAAGAGAGAGAAACTTCTGGATTCATAACTTTGAGAAAGCAAATAACTACTTCTGCCACTGGTCTTTGATTGAAATAGTGTCATGGTATGAATGACTTTCTTTAATCATATAACTTTTAGATGTAATAGGTTTGAAATGACTTATAGGACCTGTCCTTGGCTGGAGACCTGGGGACGAGTTGCTAAAGAAAATTGGAAATTTGGTCTAAATGCTGTTAGGGTTAATGAGTGTGTGAAAAATATATTACGCTCATAAGGAAATTATGCGTTCTCGTACCTGAAAATATCGCACATTACATTAAACTTTGAAAATTTTATTTCTTAGGTTGGTTCTCTGAGACCCGAGAAGTTGATTCCAGATACTATTTTGCGGCAAGCAAAAGGCCTGGCAATACTTACTGTCATGAAAGTTGGTGTGATGGTTACCTACAATATTGGAACAGGACTGGTGGTTGCTCGCAGGGAGGATGGATCATGGTCTCCACCATCTGCCATTTCTTCTTTAGGTGTGGGGTGGGGTGCTCAGGTAACTAATTCACATTTGTTACTTTCTTTTTCAACTTCAATTTCCTGGTTGAGATTCTTATCTCTGACTAAATTTAGTGGTATAAAGAGGATTTGAGGGCATGCATTGCCTTCTGATCCTAATAACTAATCTAACTTCTAACCGTCTTTACGCTGCTCAAATGTCTTGTGTTTATTATCAAGCCCATCGACAGAAGTCATGAAAGAGGAAGAATGAAGAAATTCTCCTCTGTAAAAAGGATGAATACTATGATTTTGTTTCCTTACAATATAGGAATTTCGTGTTTGTTAATAATTAAATTTCATGTATTTAAACTTTTAAGTATATTTCAATCAGATGAAACTATTTGGAAGTTCATTATTTATCTTGTTTCTACAATTCATTCATTTTAACCACAAGACCCTTGGTCGAAAAGTACCAACTCTTCATAATATTTAGTAAGTGTTCTGTAATGCCTCGTTCTTTTCGTTATCTGAATTTTGTTCATTTGCAGGCTGGAGGTGAATTCACAGACTTTATAATTGTATTGAGATCTAACGATGCTGTCAAGACTTTCAGTGGCAATGTGCATCTTTCAGTTGGAGCTGGTTTGAGTGCAGCTGTTGGCATTGTAGGGCGGACAGCTGAAGCTGATGTACGAGCTGGTACTGGTGGCTATGCTGCTTGTTATACATATAGTTGCAGCAAAGGTATCTGTTTCAAGTGAGTTAATTATTATAAGTTAAAGCTGTTTCATCTGAGTTAATTATTGCAATTTAAAATATTACACATCCTTGTGGTAACGCTATCTTATATAGTTATATATTGCCTAAGTGATGGGCAAATTTTCTGGAGTCCCGATAATTGAGGTTTTGTTCTTGTAGTTGTCTTATAAACATTCGGCTTTCACAGTGTCACTTTACTTACTAGAGGACTTCAATCCTATTTAGGGAAAGTGGGTGATTTAAATCGTTAAGCTGGAAGGGCTACACAACTTTATGATGTTGAAAGACATTACTAGGGGATGCATCCCCAGTCTGGCATCCATTTAATATGGGTGGTTGTTGAATATGATGATGTAGAGTTTCTGAATGTTTTTTTCTTTAGGTTACGTGGTGTTTCAATGCAACACTTAGAAAGATGTTACACCATTTTAGGTCAGCCGCTGATCTAATCATCAAACCGGGTAGAAACTGTAAAAGCTATCTAATTATTATGCACATTCTATATCACGTGTTTAAGCTGGAGGGCATACGACCTAGCCTCTCATCTTCTCTTTTTTCATTTGAGCCCATATTGTTATGTTAACCAACCCATATCATTATTTTACTCAACTTTCTGTTGTTGCTTTTATCTCTCTTTTTATCAACCTTCTTAAATCCTCCTTTGTTCATTAATCAAACATAAACAGGCAAATTTCTGTAGGTGTACTACTCATTACATAATACAGTCTTGCCACAGAGCTGAATATGCCGCCTCTGTTATTCTCTCAAAATCTCTCTTCTGCATTTCCATTGCTGGCTCAGTATGTTGATACTTTTTATAATTAAAACGTTGAAATCACTTGTCAGAGATGAATTTGGTTGATTTCCCATGTCTAAAAGGTAATAGTAGTTGGTTTGGTAGCAATTGTTGCTGTAAAACATCATGACAGTTAAATTTGGATATAGATGGTTGCACTCATTGTATCAAGGATGCATGGGGCAATTAAATTAGCAAATATGGTGAAAATATCAAAGTGAAGTCTTACTAAAAAATAAAATTTTAAATAATTATTGAACTAGTGTGATGAACTTATCTGTATTATATGCTCCTTGCTCTTCAAAGTTTATATCTTCTGGTTACATTTCTTTTCTGCATCCATTCATTTTATAATGCAGGGGCTTTCGTTGGATGCTCTCTAGAAGGGAGTGTAGTTACAACCCGCGTGAAGGAAAATTCCCGATTTTACGGTAGCCAGTCATTGACTGCATCAGATATTCTTCTTGGCTCACTCCCGAAGCCGCCTGCAGCTGCAACTCTCTACCGTGCACTGGCAGATCTATATCAGAAGCTTGATTTCTAATTGCTTGTGTTGAAATTGAGGTCTTCGGTTGAACTACTTAAAGGAGCTGGAATGGGGAGCACAGATCCTCACTGTAATTATGTTTGTTTATTCTTTCCTTTGGTCTTTGTTACTTATTATTCCATGTAAATAGTAACTCAATTGATGTACAGCAATCTTTTGGGGCAAGGAAGAAAAGGTTCTGTAAATTAAATTCGGAATGATAAATAAATACTAGAGCATAATAGCTCATTGGTATCTCAATTTATGCTGATAAGAAAAAGTGAAGTGAAAGAAAAAAAAATGAAAATTTTTCCCGGATGTTTACTTCTCTGTGGCCCAAGATTGTGTTCGATCTTCAGCTAATTTTCTTTGTAATTACTCCCTCCCTACCATAGGGGTCTTTTTTCAGCAAATTTTGTTGGGACTCAGTTATGGAAGTATAATAATCTTGGCCAAACAAAATTTGCTGGAAATTGTGTTACATCATCAAGTAGGGGAAAAGGAGTTGTCTGTCAGCTCTAGAAAATGGGGTGTGTGCATCCTTTGCAGGTTCACTGCACCAAAAGGAGCAATTTTGATGAGTACCCATCTTTCATTACAAAGCAATTGGCACCAGTCAATTTATCAGTCATTTCGGATCAAGTGAATATAATTGGCGGTAATAACAATCATTAAAATGGCAGCCTGGAAGAATAATTCTGCTCCCCTGGCATGGAATTAATGAGTAATTATTTAGGGTCCGGAGTAGGTCGGGGATATCTCCATCAATTACATACTGTTATTTTAACTTTTAATTCAAATATGAAATTTACATAAATCTCATATATATCTCATGTTAAGTTATGGGAACAGAATAATTTTCTGAATTAAGTGGCTTTTGTCATAATTGACACTGAACGCTAGTCTAATTAACAGTGAACTCCCCCTCCACCTCCATTCCAAAATTATATATATATTATAAAATTTTAAAATGACCGACTTTTATGAATTTTTTTTACATTTACTAGCTAAAAAAAGTAATAATAGTATTCAATCTACATAGAATACAAGTAACGACATGTCTGAAACTTCATGCCACCATATGGCTAAAACTATAATCATATTTTTAATTTTAATATGGACTAAAAATATATATATTTTTATTTTGTAAAGAGAGGGAGTACTTAAATACTGAATGAGCATGCTCGGACAAACTGCCAGAGCAGGGACATAAAACAAGAAGTCTACATACATAATATTTAAATATAAAATCAAACACTATATTTATCTTAACTATTAAAAAGTAAGTATATTTATCTTATACTTATCCAACAGAGAAATGTCAAGGTAGAGTCAGAATCCAAGAAATCAGTTGAGCTTGACATACAAAATCCACTTCCAATACAAAATCAAAATCACACTGAACAATCAGTATTGGTGTATCCATGGTGTAATGAAAAATTTCTTCAAAAAATGAAAAAATGAAGAAAAAAGAAATAAGACGTAAAATCTCTTACACAAGGTTAAAAGAGGCACTACATGAACTATTATAACTTAATTTATACTTTTCCTTTTCTGAAAATAAAAAGAAAGGAAATAAAAGGCAAAAAGAAAAAAACAACTGCTGTTGCTACTCTGTATTTTAATCTTCCCTGGTCTGCAAACCAGAAAACCTCAAATTCAGAAGTTTCAACAGAACAAGAAGTCACTGGCTGATGTTTCTCCTCCTTCCTTCTGCCACATTTGTCTACCTGCTACACCAAATACACCATTACTAACAATACAAAGGCTAATACTACCAATCAAATGGTAAATAAAGTAAGAGATATGGAATATAATGCATCAGATTAGCAACAAATGCACTATTACCTGGTGCTATGGTTTCCAAGGGTAAGCGCAAGATCATCAGAGACACATTCGTCGTGAATCCTCTCTCCTTCCCATGGTTTAACTAGCCCCTTTGTATTACTGCCAAATGCAAACTCGGAGGAAATTGCTTCAGACATCGGAACATCTGCTGTTTGATCAAAACCTGCAGCCACTGCCGGAGAGCATGTTCCACTTTGCCCGGGAGTCCACATCCGAGACCCTCCACCTGAAAATGCCTCTTTGAAGCCAAATGGGCTTGGTGAAACCAGGCTGAATGTGGGAGATGATGCCCCATCTTGGGGAGTTTGAACACCGGATAACCACCCTGAATCAGGTGGGGTCTGATGGCCAGGGCTTGGAGGTGTGGAAGAGGGTAGGAAAGGATAGTGCTGGCGAGCCCAGGCTGGAACAGCAGTAGGATCATCCCAATTATCCTTCATTCTAGGAGTTCGAGCAGTAGGGGAGCTTAATGGTGGAGTCACAGGCGCACTTATAGAACCTCCAGGAATGTAGAGATGGAGGGGGAACTTAGAAGAAGAAGGTGATGAGCCAGATGAGAGGTTTTTCAGCCATGGAATAAGGGAGCTGGGATCAGCATTATTATTAACACCGGCAGTGTAAATGGATGAGATAGGGCTGGGAAAAGAAGATAAAGCAGGGCTAGGATTGTAGGAAGCACACGGACTTGGTTGGTATGACGAACAAGGACTAGCTGATGCTGAGCCACCCATAATATCCATGCGTTCCACAGGCTTGCAACCCTTTAGAAAAGCAAAGACGATTAGCAAAAGTAAAACATGGTTATATATTTTGTTTTATGTAGCCCATAGTTAACATTCGGGTATTATTTTTTGACAAGTGATAGTTAACACTATGGTACACGAGTAGAATTAAAAGTGCAAGGATTTCAACAGCTGCCAAAGTATCTAAGCCTAACTTTTGCCATATGTAATTTTTAATCTCTCATGATCAAGACTGAAATGATATAACATGGTAGAATATATTCTTCTACACATAGTGCCTAAACGAGAGAGTTTTAGAATCATAATGGCCACTTTAAAATGTGTTACTCCAGCTATGAAGAAGTAGTCTATAAACTGAAACTCTTGGCCAAAGGCTTCATGGAATTTAAGCCTTCAGTAACATCCACACTTGTTTGTGGCTCCACTCTAGCACTTGGATATTCCACAGAGATGGATTATAAGATTTTATTTTTAGACTAAAGAGTGAAATGAAATTGTTAACATATTATTACTTATACTCCCTCCATTCCATATTATTTATTAGATCATTGTTAACTTTTTAAAATTAATTTAAGATAATTTTAAACTCAAAATTGTCATAAATTATTTTAATTTTAATCAATACAATGATGAATATTATAAACTATCCCACAAGTATTACTCATTGTAAGTTTTATTGTTTCATAATTTTTAATGATTCATATTAATTTCTAGTTTGAATTTTGAAAATATTTGAAATGAACTTTCAAAAGTCAATAATGGTCATGTAATTTGAAACGGTGAGAGTCTTAATTACATAATAAATTAAATAATTTATGTCACTGCCACTGCAACATTTGATCATTTAACCAAATGCTCATAAATTCAAAAAGCTGAAACGATAAAATCAGAATGATGACTAACACTCCTTGCACAGGGCCTTAAATAACAATGTTAAGTTGAGCTGGGCCCACTTGGACCCACTCTTGATGTTTTTATTCTCAACCTCCGCAACACATATGCTGCAGAATTAAAATTGTTTACTGAACAAACTCTAGATAGTCCACTTCTGTGTGTACTCAAAAACAAAATCAAAAAATTATATATATATATATATATATATATATATATATATATATATAGTGGAGGAAAATTAGGGGACCATCAAGATGACTATTTAGTAAAAAGTTTAAAATAAAGATGTCAACGATAATTATAATGCCCCACACGGCACGGCACTGCTCAGCCAACCAGCTTCAGCTCCCAGAGTCTATATGAATTCAGTACAACCAACCCCACACGCTCTATAGCTTAATCAAACCTTAAGAAAAGGGAATCCAAAGGGATTGATATATATTTTTTTATATATACTTAATGACACGAAAGGGGGGGAAATATAACCACTAAACCAAAAAGAATGTGAACGTGGTAATGAAAGCATAAAAGAAATGTTTGGATGGCATTTAAAAAGGAGTAAATAAATAGAAAGAAAGAAAAACAGAATTGGCCCACAAGCCATACACAACCCATGCGATCCCACGCTTGAGTTGAAAAAGTGTCGCCCGGAATCTCTGATAAAGAAACGATCTATTCAATTACTTTATCAAATGACTGAATTGTCCTCCAGGAAGATGCAAGATAGGGAAGGACTGTTTGGGACCTAAAATCAGCCATTATCCCTTGAAATGAAAATTATTGGAAATCATCTTATTGTTAGATTTAACGAGGGAGATGGGTAGTAGCTAAAAGACCAAAATGACCAATCTGAAAAAATGTATTTTACATTATATCTAACTAGATTAAGGGGAAGGAATTAGAGTAGAGGAGTGGGAGGGGCAATGTCGTCTAATTAAGACCTCTCAGTACCAGATAATCTGTATCTATGAATGCATTTCTTAATTAGAAGGAAAGAGAATATTTTGTGTTTCGTGCAGAGCAGCTAATGATAAATCACTCACAGCTGAAATCTGGAAGTGCTATTCATAAGCCTAGCCTAGTAGGACATAAGTGCACGGACAAATCTGAGCCGTCCACCACTTATACCAGGCCATCTGTCTGTTTAGACTAGAGGGAAAAACAGAGAGAGTGATCTATCATCGTGGTGCTAGAATGCGCACGGCACAATTTTACTATTTTAGGTTCAGCGAGCTAGCATACACCGACTATCTGAGGCGCACGCTAGCATACAAGACCCGGTTAGATACTACTTGGAAGTTAGACTGTTAGAGGTCTCCGGTTAGTCGGAAATTAGATCAATCTCAACAAAGGACTCCAAATAAGGCGCGTGTTAGCCTAAAGCACATAGGACGAATGCCGAAATCGACAGAGACAGAAGAGCATCCATTTCCGCGAAGATCAACAGCTCTGGACTGCCTCCATCCTCGCGCTATCATACATTAGATGACCACGGCGTACGTTAGCCAAGAGGCAGAAAACGGCAAATCTCACCATTTCGAAAACTAAAACAAATTGCTCAAAATCAAACCGAATCCTTGATCTGGAAAACTACCAGATATTCACCCACAGACTAACGTGCGCACATAAGTATCACCAAAACCAGACCTAAAAAAAATTCTACACAATCACTGTTACATAAAGAGAGCAAATTTGAATATAAATCAATTACCTTTCTGTAAGTGGTACCATCTTCCTCAACACTCCAACCGGCCTCATCACATAAAGCCTTCAAGACCTCGTTGTTGTCACAGTGCTTCGGCAGCTTATAGTTACCGTACATCCTCAACCCGGTGAAGATCTTCGCCGCGATAGCTCGTCGGCGCCGCTCCCTCCGCTTGTTGTTTTCTCTCTCCTTCCATGTCGGAAGCCTCGACCCCGACGTCATAACCCGACGCAGTTTACCGGTCCGTAAAACGGAAAATTCCGGTTCTTAGTTTTCAACAGTGTGAAACCGGACAACTAGCCTGAACCGGATCGGTGGATTAAAATTTTTGTTTTGGTGCAACTGAGAGTCAAATAAATGATGAGCAGGTTACAGAGGAGAGAAGGTGACAGCTAAATATAATATAGTGGGTAGTTATTTAGCCCTGGAAGTTGAATATATTACGAAAGAGAACAGAAATTATAAGCTGGAAATGGTGGTCGTGCACGTGTTTAGTCTTTTAATAGAGAGTGGGGTAGTTTAGTTGCTCGGAAATAAAGTCCAGCCGAACATGTGAAAGACAGGAAAATAGCTAGCATGCGGCCTAGTGGCTTGTTTGGCTGTATGGAATGGTCTTTTCAAACTACAGCCCTTGGATATATTTTTAAATTGAATCCTAGCCCTTCACTTCTTTCATAGTTTAGCCACGTTAGTGAGGCCTAAATTATTATTGAAGTTCATTTGTGAAATTTAAAATTTATTTTAGAATAGTTTAATTTTTGTTTTAAACAAAAATATGTATTGGCGTGGAGTATAGTTAAGGGGCCATAATCAAGTTTAAAAAGAACAAGCACATAAGAGTAATTTAAGTTATTTTAAATTTAAATTTTTATTGCCGAGTCAAATTATGACTTGTCAACTGAAACTCAACTAATATAATATTGAGTTTTAAAAGGACTAAATTTAATAAGATTAGTTCAATAAACGAGTCGAGTTAAGTTCTAAATGTTGAATTGAGTGAAATGTTAGAGTATGTTTACGATTGTTTTAAAAATAAAATTAGTGATTGTGATTATTATTTTTATTTATAATCAGTAAAGCATTTTGTGTTTAACAAAAAAAATTCTTAAATTAGTATAAAATTACTTATCACTTATTTTAAGTGTAATTTACTAACAAGAAAGTTTGAGAAGTAACAGGTAGAATTAATAAAATACATAGGGATATATTAGTAATATATTTAAATTATAAGATTTGATAAATAATAAAAAAACTTCAACATAAAATTTTAAATTATTTATATAAAAAAAATTATAAACAATTTTAACTACTCCATTCCTTCTGAAACTAAAAAAATATAATTTAACTTTTTAGTTCAAATTACTGTATATTAAATTTTAAATTAATATAAATTTATTTAATTTTAATTATTAATTATAAAAAAAAATTTAATTTTTTTTAGAGTTTGTAGGAAAAAGTATTGGAAGGAAAAAGTATATGGAGGAGTGGCTAACCCTATGTTTTTTTAGAGTAGGCTGGCTTGGTGGCTCGTTGGGGAATAATTTATTGAGTTACGTGACGTTTTAATAGGCTAGTCACCTACTAGTGGCAGGGGTGTTCAAACTTGTGACGACCCCAAATCCGGATTCCATAACCTCGAGTTTGGTTCTCACTATTCAACACATTACTAACAATTAAATACATACATTGCATTTAAATATCGCGGAATAATACATATTGGTTTCCTTCAAAAGGTTACAATACCAGGGTCTATCAACCTTAACATAAAAACAGTTCCTATCATAAGGAATTACAAAAGGTTTAACAACCGTAAATACATAAATAAAGATCTAACTAGCATGCATAAGCTACTTAAGCTTTGGCCTTTCATTTTCCCTTATCCTTCCTGGAGCAATCAGGATTATCTGAAAAATGGTTCATGATATAGCAAGAATGAGCAACTAGTTTGCTCAGCAAGTTTATAACAATCATATAGATTTAATATATCATGAATGAATGGGAAAGATCATCAATGGTTCAACAATAGATATAACAATTGTGAATGAAACAGGATTCAAATTTTAATAAACAGAATATTTGAATCTTAAAATGCTGAGTGGTCACTAAGGACCCTGAACTAGCTAGGGTATAATAGAGTTTCCTCTGACCCTTTGAGTTGTTTGGTTTTCAAGGGGATCAACCTATTCAACCCGCTGTATATGCATTACATTTAGTCACTGGCGCCCAAAGTCGGTTTCCCGACACAAAATCCCCTAATTTAGGGTTGTTCAATTCTCAGACTTAATATAAGAAAATCCGCACCCAACAATGGTTTGGATAAGCTTTTAAAAGTATTCAAGTTATTGAATTTAGAAACGCAATGTCTAGCTGAACTATTAGCTTCAGACATTTTTAATACAGTTCATGAATCAAGAACTAACAAGCTTCAAATGCACTAAGTGCGATTTTATAAACAATATGGATGTGGAATAATTTTAAATAATTAAACCACTTCAAGCTTTAACAATAAATACAAGTATGGAAACTTGTTCAACGATAATAATTGAGTAGGGTTAGAGAACTTGCCTGTTTGCTCAGCTACAATAATTGTCTAGCTTTAACTAACTTGCTTTGAAAGACCTAACATTAATAAAGTCGGTCTAATAATTAGTAAGACGTATTTGCATAACTATATGCTTAATAACGAACTTATTTACCACATAAGTACTAACACATAAATTACATTAGTCAAAACAATGTTATTAACCTTATAGACCCTCAATCATATTAGGTTAATAATTTAATAAGTTAGAAAATATTTTACTTAAGTGTTGGACACTTATTAAACCTTTAAACAACTTATTATAATTGTTTAATTAAATTCAATTTATTTTATTAACTCAATCTCTTTTTAATTACTATTTAATATTGATTTAATAGAAATTAATTAATTAACTCTAGTTATTATTTAAAATAAATAATAACTAATTGTACTTACTTATTATTTAATTATAATTAAATAATAAATAATTATTAACTTAGTTTTAATCTTATTTAATTTAATGCTAATCAACCAATAATTAACTAAGTAATTAACCTTACTTATTATTTAATTAAGGAAATTAAATAATAGTTTACTAATCTTAATCCTCTTTAATTATTATTTAATGTCAATTAAATAATAATTAATTATTTAATTAATTTTAATTATTATTTAAGGTTAAATAATAATCAAATCATTCTTATTTATTATTTAAATTAACTAATAAATTATTACTCTAATAACTTAATTTCCATTAATCGTTATTTAATGTTAATTAAATAATAATTAATTACTTAATTATCCTTATTTATTATTTAATAATTTTTAAATAATAAATAATTAATTTATAAATTTTATCTCTCTTTAAGTATTATTTAATAGGCATTTAATAATAATTACTAATTTATCATCTTTATTTATTATTAACATTTAAAATAATAAATAAATAATAAATTTATTTAACTTAACCATGGTTTAGCTAACTAGATTAATATTTAAAATATTTAAATATTAAACTTAATGAAAAACATCCTCCCCAATATTATTTTTGTATTATTATTATTTTTGTTATAATTTTAAATTAATTTTTAAATATTTAAATTAATTAAAATTAACCCGAATGGCATTTTCGTAATTAAGTTGAAAAACCGGACCGATGGCAATTTCGTAAATAATTCGAAAACTGAACCGAGGGCAGAATGGTAATTCTGCCGAAAAAAAACACGGAGGGGCAAACTGGTAATTTCGCAGAAAACCGGCGCTCGCGCATTGCGCGCGCCTTCAGTAACAACGGCCCAAAACGGTGCCGTTTTGAGAAGCCGTAAACGGCTTCCGCGCATTGCGCGGAGTGAATTCTTCACAGACGCCAAACGACGTCGTTTGGCTCCGCGTGTTGCCGGCCTAACGCCTCGCGCGCATTGCATCACATACACTACTATAAATCATAACTTTTTGTGTACAACTCCATTTTGAGTGATTCAAACTTTGTTTTTCTCATGATTTAATGTTCTATAATATTAGAACATCAAACCTAAGTTTTATAAAAATATTTTTGGACATAAATTCCAAAACTTGTTTACACACTATTAAATACATATTTTAGCATATAAAATATACCAAAACACAAACCAAACATATTAAACTCAAACATGACATAAATATTACAACTACACATTAATAATTATATTAACATGTTTATACTAACATGATGATTTATTTAATTTAAAAACAAAACTTTGATTTAGAATAATCATTACCTTGATTTAATGGCTATCTTTCTTTTTCTTCCAAAGTAGGTGATGAATGAAGATGACATGCACCAAGAACTCTTTCTCCTCTCTTAGTATTTTGATCTCACTATTTTCTCACTCTCAAATGCTCTCTAGCTCTCTCTTTTGTTTGAAAATAAAAGATGAGAAATGATTTTCAAAATCTACTAAATTGTAAGTATACTTACAATGGGCATAGATATAAAATCTATATCTATCAAATTTCCATAATGAGAGAGAGCAAGGATACTTACACAAGAAAGCTAGCCATACATAGTTGGTGAAAAGAGGCATGGTTTATGTACTTAAAAAAAAAAACAAGCAACCATTATTTAATTAAATGAAAAATAAAATAAATCAAAACCTCACTTTTTCTCTCTCATTCATGCATGGTCGGCTGGTCACCTTCTTGTCCCAATTTATTAGTCACATTTTCATTTTTTTTTTTATAATTAATAAGTTAATTTAAGTATTTTTCAAGTGGGCCAATCATTGGGCTTTAATTTAAAATACCACTTGGGCTTCTATTAAATTGTTTGGGCTACTAAATTGTCAAATTTTATTATTCTCCACTTGGGCTACTAATTGACCCATGTTGGGCTAATTTAATAATTTACACATTAATTATTCAATCCATGATTAAATAAATAATTAGATTGAATAAATAATTAAATATTTTAACCCATTAGTATTAAATTACTAAATGGACTTATAAATATTATTTATTAATATTTCACATTATCTACATTAATTAATAATCATATTAATTAATTTATTATATTTAATTCCCTCATTATATTCAATTTAATTGAATATTTAATTAATAGGAAACTTATCAATTATTTTGATATTAAAACTTTAGGGTTTGTTCACTAATTTAATAACATATTAGTGACCCCCTTTAATTAATTTTAGTAATTAATTACATAATTATTTAATCACATAATTAATTAATCACATAAAAAGATTTAAATAATCTCATAAAACTAACTCGTTGGAAATTAAATTAATAATTTAATTAATAAAGATGTGAAAATTCTAGGACATTACAAAACTTTTCGATTTTTTCGATTTTTTATCAAATCGATCGGTATCGGTTTTTTCGGTATCGATTTTTTTCGGTATCGATTTTTTCGATTTTTTATATTTTTCGGTACCGATAGCGGTATGAGCATTTTTGAATTTCAGTTCGATTCGGTACACCGAAAGAACCGAATTACATAATATAATAATAATAATTTTATATTAATTATTATATAATTAATAATAATTATATATATTGCTAATCGGTAAAAACCGAAAACCGAACCGAATTTGTACCGAACCGGTAATTCGGTTCGGTTTTCGGTTCTTGTTTTAGCGATAATTTTGGTTCGGTACCGGTTCGGTATTTTTGGTACCGATTCGATTTTTTACCGATGAACACCCCTACTAGTGGGGTTTGAACAGGGTATTTAAAATTTTTGATTTTTTTTGAATTTTTTATTAAATCGGTCTGTACTAATTTCTTTGATATAGGTATTTTTTTGTATCGATTTTTTTTAATTTTTTATATTTTTCGGTATCAATAGTGGTATGAATATTTTTGAATTTCGATAAAAACTGGTATACTCAAAAACAGAAATAAATAATATAATATTAAATTTATATTAATTATTATGATATATATAATAATTATATATATTATTATATATTATTATATATATTATTATAATTTATAAATAAATTATTATATAATTATTATTTATAAATTATAATTATATATATTATCAATTGGTATAAACCGAAAATTAAACTGAATTTGTACCGAATCGATACCGAAACCGATAATTCGGTATCGGTACCGGTTCTTATTTTAACGACATTTTTAGTTCGATACCGGTTTAATTTTTTTGATATCGATTCAATTTTTTATCGATAAACACTCCTAAATTTGAGGCATTGGGAGCACCTTGAACCAACAAAAACTTGAGAAATCGATCTCTACTTGTCCTATTTCCAAGCATTATGCATTAGACACTGCAAGCACCTTCAACAAAATTGTGTTGCCCATAAGTACGACCTTAATACGTAAACGATGATGAAGGATCACTATTGAACCAATATAAAGATCTATCACGCGTTTTTAAAGTCAAATTATATCCCAAAAAAATCACACCGCACATATCCATTTTCTTTTAAATCTAGGTTTTTAATTATTAAAAAGTCATATGCAACCATCCTCACTTGTTTTAATTATTTATTTATTTATATTTAAAAATGTTAATGGTGATATTTTTGATCATGGGTTAAAAATAAGTCGATCTAAATTGTAAAAGGAAGAAATCAAAAATATCATTGTCGGTCGGAACCGTTGGAAGATATGAGAATTAGTATTGAAACGACAAAAAAAATAATCGAAAATATGTAACCGAAGGTAAGAAATTTTAGAGAAATAAAATAGAGAATTGATAGAAAACACTAGTCCTCATAAGTTTTAAATATAGACAAAAGTAAATATTTCATAGTCCAAAGTTTATATATATATATATATATATATATATATATATATATATAATTTTTAATTAATGATCTTAACCTACTACAACAACACATATCATAACATTTTCTGAACAATTCTTAACATAATTGATGATAAATGGTAAAGACCAAAACTTAACCTACTAAACCCAGAAATGATGCCATATTATTCTTCGGAAGTACTTTAGACAAGTTTATTCTTTTTTCTTTGGTACATGTAATTGAGATGCTAGCTGTAAATGGAATAATTTTGACTCGGTAGAATAAATGTACGTCCTTTCTTTCCCTCTTTACAAAAATAAAATAAAAAATACAATAAAATAAAATGTAAAATTCCCCTTTCGAAGAAGAACCTTCGGGCGATGAAGGGTCATATTTCCTCAATGTACTACTTTCTTCTACGTTGTTTGATCATTCATTGATAGAGAATAATATATTTGATTAAATAAATAAGTGGGTGAAGATAAGGTTATAATAATAAGATTAAATTGACACACGGAGGAGGTCATGCCATGCGTGTATGAAGCCATTTCTCTAGAGTCAACATGCATATGATATTTTCTTCTCCTAAAACATTAAGCAAGCAAACCAAAGGGAGAAAAATATTGATATTCATTTCACATCTACTTTCTTCTCTTTTTCTACGTTATGAATAAGATATATTCAATATTTGTATGTAGTAATCATGATTTTGAGTATTTTACTTCTAAAGGCTTTCGTCGAGCGTATACTTCCTTTTATTGGATCATCAAAATGTAAACTCTGCACGATAGAATGAGTACTCCAGCTATACATGACGATGACAAATTCACGTTGATAAAAAATATCGACGTATTCGAATACATGAAATATGTAAAAATTAAAAAGAGATTCAAATATTATAATTCTATTTTATCTCTTTGAGTTTTATATTAGTCGTGACTTAATTTTGTAATGAGATTTGTCGATACGTATATCATTTTTCTAATAGAATTACCGTATTAGATTTATCGCATTTAATATACTTTAACTTTTTTATAATTAAAATTAATAAGTGTATATTCTAACAAAATTTCATAGCAACATTTTCCAAAAAATAAAAAGTAAAAATTAAGACACAAATAAATGTTAATTAACGAGTGCCCTTAGACACTTGGATATAAAGAAACATGTTATATATCGACATGGACAAACAGCAAGCTTAAAGGGGCATTTTTTTTATTATTATTATATATTTTTTTCATCACAAATTTTGACAGAAACCATTTTTACTAAGCAAAAAGTTTCAGTTTCAATGATTTTTGTAAATTTCATTTCATTTTATAACTTCAAAATAAAAATATTTCCCGAATTTTTGAACATATAAAAAAAATAATATATCTATAATAAAATATATGTCACGTGCAAGACACGAGGTGCTAAAGCTAGTAATCCAAAGAAAAGTGGGGGAGCCGTACAAAACTAAAGTTTGGCAGCCCTGATTTTCAATGCTCAAATCATGATGATAATATTCATGTCGCCAAAATCTAATACCATTTCAATGCTTGCATGCTTCCTACGCGGCATTAGCCAACTGATGGACGTGCTCCTTTTTTAATACTATCCCACCATTTGTTGATGTCTTTGACTCCTCTTTATCTCTCTTTATATCTGGTAGTGTTCAAGAATTCGTTACATTTTGTTATTATATTTTGACAAATGTATAAACATACTTATACGTTACTTCTGTAATTTTGTGTTGGAAGAGTTTTGAATTAGGGTATATCTAAATATATATCAACTTACTCACCTATTACCGAAACGACTGAGTTTTGTAAAAAAAAATAAAAACGTACACAATAAACATAATTTTTATGTGTGCAAAATACAGTCGTTTCAATAACGAGAGAATAAAATTAATGTATGTGTAAATATATCTTTTAAATTAACATATTTGCAAGACGAAAGAAGTGGTAACATTTACTATGTGGTATCTGTTTAGTTAATTAATACTATAAGAATGAATTGAAAGGTTTATAAGATATTAATTTTATTTTCTATATTAGGAAACGGTGCTGCAAGCATGTAACGTTATATTTAACGACGTCATTTGGGATAAAAAAAAATACATATAACGTGCTTGTTTGGGAAAATTTTTATCAAAACACGAATCTCTCTCTACGCCTCTATGTACAAATTGTAATAATTTAATTTAATCCGGTTAATATTTTTGAGACGTGAATTGAATTTTATAATAGGCTCGATTCTGAACCTGAGTTATTATATATATAAAAGAGTGATGTGATTGTGAACTGTTATAAGATCTCAACTTGAACCCTAATTGTTACATATTTCTTTCGTTCACCGTCTCTTTTTACAAGGAATAGATTTTGACATAATTTTCTTATAAAAAATAAATTAACTTTGAAGTTTAATAAGTAAAATTTATATATAAATATTTTTTATGTAAATCTTAATATTCAAAAGAAAGATCAATTAAAGAAATAATAATTATAACAATTCTTTAATTTTTAAGATAAATGGAGTGTTGAGTTATCTTGTGTACCCTTATTATTCGAATAATAATTAAACACAATATCAAATATTATATTAATTTATATCAATAAAACATAAAATTTAATACGAATTTTAATATTATATTATATTTTTTAATTATATAAATAAATATATATCCATTCAAAACTGAGCTCTCGATAAAGGAAATGAATACTGATGAATGGTCAAAAATTAAAATAAAATAAATGTGCTTATTTTAGAAAAATCTTAAAATAAAAGGAGCTCTCGAAAATTGAGGAGAAAAAACATACACAAATCAGATATACTTTCACGCATCCCAATAAAATGTGGGCCAAGAGTCCCAATATATAACTATAGCCAGCAAAGCACAGACGTCATTGAACCCACCATCCGCCACACAAGTAAATACTAAGGCTACGGTTTGTTTGAAAAAATATATATTTAAAATTAAATTATTTATATTAATTTAATATTATTTTATAATAAAAAATTAATAATTTTTTTAATTATTTTATAAATTATTTTTTTTATCATTTCTAAAATTATTTATATAAAATTATGTAATTGTATAAAAAAATTAAAATTAATAATTTATTTATTTTAAGTTATTAAATGACGTTGTAAGATTAATGTTTAACATTAAGAAATTATTAATATCTTATTATAAGATAAAATAATTTAAAATAATATTAAATTAAAATAAATAATTTAATTTTAAATATTTTTTTTACTAAAATACGTAGCTTAGTACAACTGCTAGCCCACAAACATTGAATATGACGAGAAATATCCACCCGCCAAATGGCCCGATCACAATCGATTATATCCGACGACACCGTTAGGGGTCAACGCTCATCGATAAAAAGCTTCCACATTGATTGGGCAATACTCCAATTCAAGATAATTACAAGATAATTGAATTATTTCCTGTCCCTTTTAAACCCTAAAAATAAACCTCCCCAATTTTAATTCCAATTCATACGGATCCCAACTTCCCAATCCCAATCTCCCAATCCAATTATTAAGCAACAAACGCCAACTTTGCGTACCTAATTCCGAAGTTCCTCTTTGTCTCAGGTAATTCTCAGGTAATTCTCACCAAACACCTGAAGTACAATTTCCATGAAATGTACGTATACATGTATGTATGTATGTTATAAGTATTTATGTATTTATGATTGGTTTATACTGTATGTATTAATATGGTTGATGCTTTTGCTTTAAGCCTTAGTTAAAAAGATTGTTTTTTCGACACCTTTATGTTTAAAACTTTGCGTGTTATTGTGAAGGGGATGATGAGTTGAGCTGATTTGACTTGATTTGTTGCTTGTGGGGTATACATGTGCAGGGCGTGGTGGTAGACTTGAGCTTGGTGGGGCTTTACTTTGTGGGTATTTGTATCTGACTGGAAATTCTTGGGGGTCTCGACGCGATTTGTGTAGTAAAGGGGGTTTGATTGGTTGAATTTGAACGAGTTTATAGGTGAGAAGTGGGTATTGAAGGTTTTTGAATAATTTTATTGTTTGATGATATTATTGGTGTTCTGTTTGATGTTTTGGATATTTTTTGTTGTGTGAGAACTGGTGGAGATTTTGATTTTTCTTGTCCAATTTGATTTGGGTTTTCACCATTGAAAGGAAGCTTCGGAAAGTAATTGCTGGATAACATTGTTTGGTGTTTTGTTGAGATCGATAGGCTAATTGTATTAACTTTTGAGCAATTCATTTGCCATACGTTAGAAGCTAAGAGATTTGATTAGAAATGAAGGGGATTATAGGGATTGCCATGTGATCAATAAGTCCCTTGGAAATAAAAAGAGGCTGGAAATTTTGTTTTTCTTTACAGCCAAGTTTTGAAATTTGGGCTGGTTGTTGGTTTGCTTTCGAGTTCAGAATTTGAGGATCAAGGCTTTGAAAGAATTCGTGATGGATGAAGGTCAAGGTAGTTCAGGCGGACTGCCTCCTTTTATTGCGAAGACATATGAAATGGTAGATGATATTTCAACGGATCCCATTGTCTCTTGGAGTCAGAACAATACAAGCTTCATTGTGTGGAATCCACCAGAATTTTCTAGGATTCTGTTGCCCAGATTCTTCAAGCACAATAACTTCTCCAGCTTTATCAGACAGCTCAATACATATGTAAGGCAATTAGATTTTCCCTATTTTCAAAAAAAGAATTCAGTGCTTGATTCTATCATAAATTCTTGCATATTGTTTGTACATAAGTGTTTCCTGTTAATTTTTTAAACCAGGGTTTTAGGAAAATTGATCCTGATCAATGGGAATTTGCGAATGAGGATTTTGTCAGAGGTCAAGCACACCTTTTAAAGAACATCCACAGACGTAAGCCAGTGCACAGTCATTCAGTACAGAATCATTATGGACAGGGTGCTTCTTCATCTCCATTAACTGATTCAGAAAGACAGGGATACAAGGAAGACATCGAAAGACTGAGATACGAAAAAGAATCACTTCACTTGGAGGTTCAAAGACGTAATCAGGAGAAGCAACAATTTGAATTGCAAATGCAGGATCTGTCAGAGCATCTGCAACATGTGGAACAACGCCAAAAAGATATGATATCTTCCTTGGCTCAAACCTTGCAAAAACCAGAACTTGCCTCGAGTCTCATGCCACAATCAGAAGAAATGCATTACAGAAAGAGAAGGTTTCCAAGGAAAAGTTCCTTCCAGGATGATGGAAGCTCTGAAGATGATCAGACAAGTGCTTCACTAGTATTCTCCAGAGAAAGTTCAAATGCTTTTTCTCCTTCCTTTAACAAGGAATTGTTGGAGCATTTGGAATCTTCTCTGACTTTTTGGGAGACCATAGCACTAGATGTTACTTTACCTAACATGCCGGAGATTTCTTCTCTGGACTTGGATGAATCTTACCCACAAGTAAATGTTGATCTTGGGTTTAAAACTTCTGGGATTGACATGAATTCTGACCCTGCTATTGCGGTTGTTCCTGAGGTTGCAGCAGCAAAAGAACGAGTAACTGGAAGTGCGTCTAATGTGCCAGCTGGGGTGAACGATATATTCTGGGAACAGTTTCTGACCGAGAATCCTGGTTCAACTGATGCTTCAGAAGTTCCTTCTGAAAGAAAAGATCTTGAGAATAGGAAGAACGAAAGCAAACCAGTTGACCATGGGAAGTTTTGGTGGAAAATGAGGAGTGTAAATAACCTTACTGAACAGCTGGGACAGCTTGCTCCAGCAGAAAGAACTTGATGTTAGTTGGTTATATTAGTTTTAGTTATTTGTTCGGTCTTTTAATACTAAAACTAGCTGCTTGTAAATTAAAGGGCGTGTTTAATTAAGCAATAGATAGAAATTTCACTTCTTGATCGCTGCTATTGTTGTGTTATATTACGTTATAGGTATTATGTTGCATAGCATTCTCATATGTGATGAAATTTTGGTTTATAGGATTCTAATTAGCTGATGTGCTGTTCAGATATTTCAACACGTTTTGATTATGGTATTAATATTTAAATTGAGGAAAATTATCTGAAGAACTTGATGTGTGCTGATGGGAGAGAGATTTGAGGGAGTCCAAACTGTCACTGTGAATCAAAGCTTGTCTTTATATTTTGGCAAAGCATGTTGATTGGTATGTATTTCTTAATTTGCCACTTTACCAGAAGAGTGGTCATTCTCATTATTTAGTTTGCTTTTAAAATACTGCCTACGCATAGGGAAAATGTATAGAAATGGTCAATGAGTGAATATCCTAGCCTGTTGTAACTTGACATGCTAAATTGAGGAAGAAGAGTCTTCTCTTTGTTTCTTTTTTGACAACTGCAAGAAGTATTAAGGGACACTTATCTTACCAGAATTTTTTTCCTTCTTTTGAACAAACAAGTGTTTTTTTGTTGCCTGTGTTGTTAGTACGTCTTGGACGGTGCCGATTGATTGCGACACACAAACACCTCTCTTTTAGTTCCCTCTTAACGGTGGACATTCCATATGTCCAACTTAAAAGCCAAGTACCAATTGAGACTTTGGCCCCAACAAATCCTGATGCAACTTTAAATAAATAAAAAAAGGCTCTTTTCAATGAACTTCAACTTTAACTAACAACTGATGAACAGATGTGATCATAAGATTTCTTATTGTGACAATTACAGCTCCTTCTCTTATGAAACAAAAGATAAACTAAAACATAACCCCTAGATAGAAAAAAGAATGCAAGTGTTACCCTAGATGCTAAAAATATGTTTGCAATGTGTATTCTTAGACACACACACATAAAAACATATATATATATATATATATATATATATATATATATATATATAGGGGAATAATCATAGCATATTAGCATGTATTTGTTATTGATCAAAAATAAGCATACACCATCTATTGCATCCGTTTCAAATATTAGCGGTCGAGATTAAATTGGGGAATGCGGTATCCGCTAGTAATACTAGCGAACAGTAAAAAAATACATACCATCCACTAAAGCTTAGATTTATTAACTAGGATTTAGGGTTTATTAACTAGGGGTTAAGGTTTACTAACCCTACACCCTAGTTAATAAACCCTACACCCTAGTTAGTAAACCTTAACCTCTGGTTAATAAATACTAAATACTAATATCAGAAAGATTGGAACCATCTGATTTGAGATTCATTCTCAATAGCCATGAGATTATCATTGTGATCCTTTTGTCGACAGATGCTCCTATTTAGGGTTTGATCCGCGTCCGCTGGTATTAGTAGCAGACGTCGATTTTTAGTTTTTAATCCTAACCGTTCGTTCTTGTTTTCAATGGTATAGATGGTATATGCTAGTTTGTATTTCATAACAATTACTTACTATGGATCACTCCCCATATATATATACATTACCTGTCCTTCAAATTTAAAACAAAAGCTGTGGCATAATGCAGTTTAGCAAACATCATGTCTATTGTACTTAATCTTTAGATAATTACAAGTTCATTATAACGAGGTAGACAAATGTTTACCCTTCCTTACAAGTGACAACAATATTCACTTTGTATTGCTGGATCAAAATGGACTTGGTTGAGTTCAAACCACACCAGCCGGAAGACCTTTATGATCATGTCATGGTATTCATCGCAATTCAGTGTAAGATAACATGCCAAGAGTTCCTCAAGCTCTTGCGGTTGTTTGATACCTTCTGCAGTTATCATCTCAACCATTGATTTTTCAAAGTCCTCCTGCGGGTTGACTGAGCTTTTAACCACAGCAAAGCGATCAAAGGCCGTTGCTCCTTTGCCTAATCTCTCCTTTGTCGCCTTGTTTGTCTTCATCTTTGCTTTCTTCAAGTCTTCAAGAGCTCTAATCTTGCATTCAATCCCAGCAGCTGTTCTTGGAGTATAAACTCTGACTTTCCTCCTCTGCTTATTCCTTTTCCTTGGCGATTCCCTGCAAATTAGAGCAGATTTTCTCAGTTCCTCACTTTCATCTTGCTCCAATTTCAGAGTTTCAAATGCAAAATCTTCTTCAAATGCTCTTGAATTGGAGCTGCCAGAAGCTGTAAATTTCCCATAATCCTTCTCTGGTTCTAGTTCGAAAATATCTTTCGTAGAATTCTCCACTTGTTTATCCAATTCACTTGGTAATTCTGTGCATTCCTCTTCTCTTTGTTGTTCTTTTCTTGATTTTATATCTTGCAAAGCTCTTCTCCTCGGTACCTTAAATTTCTCACTCTCTTGTCCCCCTTTACACGCTTCATTTCCTAGCAGAATTTCGACATTTCGAGGAAATTCTCTTATTTTCCTTCTACCCGGGATCACATTGCCGAACTTGTGATTTTGTTCTCTAGCTCTCGAGCGTTTGGGACTAAGAATCCGAACCTCAAGTTCATCATCCGAATCATACCAAACAGACTTCAAAACCCCTCCAATTTTCTGACCTTCACCCTCTTCTTTTCCAAATGAAAGCCTCCAATAAGACTCCTCATTTTCACCATTGAATCGACCTTCATTCCAACTAGTACCCGGCTGAAAATCTGGAAATGCTGAATTTTCTCTCTCTTTACACTTGGTATTATTCGCGGGACTTGATTTGGTGCTGCCACTCATTTTCTTGAACCTTGAAATCCAAGACAATGGAAAGACATGACCAATAGGAGAATTTAAAGATGAAGAAGATGATTTCTTTCTTCCCCATTTCATCATTGGCTACAAAAAATGATTTGAAGTTCTGAAGTTGCAAAAAAGAAGTAAAATTTGTGCAGATGGGCAGCAGATAAGGGACGGTTAGGTGGTTATAGAGACTTGTAGTAGTAAATGGGAACGTGGGTTTCATATTTGGCAATGTGTTCTACTTCTGCTAGTGTTTATTTCAAAAGAAAGGCCCGCCTACGATCTTGTGACCACTTTTTCCTACTTTATGGACTAGTTTGTAGTTGCTTTGTATAATGGGTGTCTTACTTGAGGGGACCCCAAGGCTGGCTATTTTTGTACTTGGTTCTTTTTTGTTTGTCATATTCTAGTTTCCCTTTATATCTCTTTGGTTGCTGGGAAATTGCAGGATTACAATACTTCTAACATCAAAGGTTATGTTGTTTTTATAGAAATGAAAAACATCTACTCAACTAAGAAATGGGAACTCAATTTTTTCTTCTTTGGTGTTAATAAAACATCGTAAGGAGAGTCTTGTTTAATGATTGTGCGCGAGTGTTCATATGTAATTTACAGGTTTGAATTTTCGGCGAAGACGAAATTAAGTATATAATCTCTCTCCCTATTTTAAATTATTTGATCGTTCATGACTTTTAAATAAGAAGAATGAGCTTTCAACCATTCCGTCTTAGTATATAGTTGTACTTCAAAATGTTTTTAAGGGAGATTAGTATTGAGTCATTGTACATATTGTAGCCCCAAAAAAAAACATTTTTTAAAAATTGAAGTATTTGATTGCTCTTTTTTAATAATCAGCAAAGTACAGCCATGGATTTAGACCACTCACTGGTTGGTCCGACATGGAGTTATTCGAAACCATATGATTTTACGAAGGCATCCAAACATCTGGACTGTCTTTGTTAACATACCAGGCCCACAATTTCTGCTTTTAGGATTCTATGTTTCTTTCTGGGAAAAAGAAAAGGAAAAAAGAAAACAAATGAATATAGATGATTACTTTCTTTTGCTTTGTGCTTTATGAAGCTTCTAGGATGTGGCCTTTTCTTTAGTCAAAGTTCTGTAATAGGGTCCCTAGTGGTTTTATGCAATTGGGCCAAATATTGGGGAGAGTGACTTAATTTAAGAACCCAATAAAACAGAAAATGTTCCCCAAGGAGAGCAATAGTAGCTGGGGGCAGAAGGGGTTTTTGATTTTATTACAAAAACAAATGAATACTACTACCATGTCTTAATTTATTAGTAAAAATCATTTTTCTCTTAAAAAAAAGTTACTTTTAAGTCAAAATGTGGGGGGGTGCAACTAAGCCAAAAGATGGATGTTAATTCTTTACTTGAGGTCAGATGCTGCTTCTTAATTTTCTGCAGGGCAACCAACTAGGGGAATGGTCAAATGAGAGAGAACATTTCTTTACCACATCCACCTAGCAAAAACCTGTGCTTTCATGTAAATTAAGGAAAGTGAAACTAAAATGCTAGTCAATGACAATATTCAATATCAGGCTTAAGATACTCTTGACAGTATGACATAAACTAGTCTTTTATATTGGTGCTTGCTTCCTTTGTTTTTGAAAGGATGATTTTCATATTTGGACAGAAAGAAAAACTCGGTTGTGACATACTTACATTGTAGTACAGCCAGGATTACTATATACACTACGAGAATCTGCATTAACTGTCAAAATAGCCCTCCATGTTCCTTGAAATTCCGGTTTCAATTTGCACTGATCTTTACCACAAATCATGTTTTGTGAATATGTTATTAAACTCCCATAGCATAATAGAACTTCTAAAACTTTAAAAAGCTCCCTCCCTCCATTTGCTCTTAACTTAATGCTCTTTACCTGGGGCCTGAAAGAATTGATGGCAGCACTGTGGCTGTATAGCGCAGCTCTGAATCCTTCCTTAAAGCTTCCACATTTTGTGGATTCGAGAAAGTGTAAATCAAGTCAGCTTCAATATCCATGGAACCTTCTACAACTTTCACCACTGTCGACATAGATGGCCTTCGAGTAAAATCTTGCTGTGAACACCAAGCTGAAAGCCTCATCATTACCACAGCTTCATTCCCGTGTAATTGCATATCATCACTGTTTTTGTCAATTAATTCAATAAGTTGATTTTCTTCAGTTTTTCCTTCAGTAAACTAAGCAAATGCATGCTTTCCTCTGGTTGTGACCAATCTAAATTTTTCCTTCCGGTGACAATCTCCATAACAACAATTCCAAAGCTATAAACATCTGCCTTTTCTGTAATAACTGAGGTTAACCATTCGGGAGCCAAGTATCCGGGTGTTCCTCTCATTGTAGTCACTGTATGGCTCTGATCCCTGTCTATTAACTTAGACAAACCAAAATCAGAAACTTTTGCACGTAGATTAGAATCCAAGAGGATATTTTGGGGTTTGATATCTAAATGCACTATCATTTGTCTGCATTCTTCATGGAGATATGCCAACCCTTTCGCTATATCAAGAATAATATTCCTTCTTACTTGCCAATCAAGAGTAGGCTGATCCAAGTGTTTGGCAAAAATCCATCTATCCAGAGAGCCATTGCACATGAACTCGTAAACTAAAAGCCTGTGCTGTGTTTCAGCACAGAAACCAATCAGCCTCACCAAATTTACACGGTGAATGCTTCCTATTGTTTTGACCTCAGCCAAGAATTCCTTCTTCCCTTGGCCCAAACCATCAAGGCGCTTCACGGCAATTTTCTCTCCATTGCTCAGACTTCCTTCGAAAACTGAGCCAAATCCTCCCTCTCCAAGCTTTATATGGAAATTTTCAGTTGCTGACTTTAGCTCTTCAAAAGTAAATCGCAGGGGCATCCCTGATAATTGATCAAAGAAGTCACCATCATCTTCCTATGTGATTCTTCTCTTTCTTGAAAATACAACAAAGATGCCAATGGCCATACCAACCAAAACTAAACCTCCAAGACATGATCCTGCTATTAGCACAACTCGGCCAACAGACATAGAAGAACCCTTTGCTGAATCACCGGATATTTTGATAAATGCAGACTATTGGTAGAGAGTTCTTGATTTTCCATCACTTATGAGTGAAAGAACCGGGGAAGGTAAGAAGCAGTTCCCGTGTGAAACATTATGGAAGTATCGAAATACAGCAGCTTTGCAAGAACAGTTTTTCAGGCATTCCTGTTTGCAGCTCTCTATATCAGTTCCTTTGAGGACTGCAGCATCAGAGTTGATATAGCTGAAGTAATAGACATCCGTAAGGTGCAGTAGTCCTTGTGATTGGGGCCCTTTGCATGTTTCTGGGGCAATCTCAGAGCATCCACCGGTGCCATCATTTGAGACTTTAAATCCAGCAGGACAAGAACAAGCGCCATTTGAACAAAGCCCGAGGCTGCCACACACTACGGGATAATCACATTCTGTCAAAAAATCTGCTAACAGATCAACTGGCTCATTTTCATCTCTGTAAACTCTGAAATGCCCATCAGAATCTAATTTCATATATCGCATATTAGATGGTTTTGAAAACACAGCATCTGGTTCACTTGGCTCGGTTGATGATATGTAAAGAACAAGAGTTCCATTTATTGATTTAACATAACTTGTTTGAATGCTTTTCCTAGTTCCTCGAACCAGGAATTTAAAGTACAATTGTTGGATATCGGATTTGTAGAATGCAAACAAACCTTGAGAAGTTACAGTAAGATAATAATTACCTTCAGCCCAGTTGGTGGAAGAAACTCTAGCCACAAGCTTTTGCCCTGCCATTAGTTTCTGCCCTTCAAGCAGTGTATCTGATGGATGATCAAAAGACTGCCAAACAGTCCTATTATAACTGCCGTAAAGCACAAGATTACCAGTCTCCGTCATCTTCATACCAACAACAGACTTCTTGGATGTATTTGTAGACCAAACAAGAGTACCATCTGCATCTCTCGAGACCAAATTTCCATCTGGAAGCAAATGCAAGGTTCCTTTTTCATGAATTAGTTTGTTTCTGTTTGCGAACCAAACTAACTCAAGATCAGTCCACGTCCACAAGAATTCGCTACTCTCATCATAATACAAGATTTTACGACGTACAATCCCAATGGCAAAAGAAAAGGAGTTACCATTGCCTGCAGAGAGAAATCCACCAGCAAAACCGACCTGATCGTCTAGCTCTTTGAGTAGGATGATTCGCATGAAAGGACCAGATGCACCATTATATGGTTTGGTGATATTGACAGCAGAAAGATTGTTGTTCATCCACAAAGTGGAAATCTGTGCAGTGGCATAATCATGAAGTTGTGCTGAAAGGAAGTATGAAAGGTGGAAGATTATTAGAATCTGTAGAATACACCTCAAATACCACATAGCCATGATATTGTTTTGATCATAAAATAAAGTTTCAGAAGGGGGGGAAAAAATAAAAGGGCCAGATTTGATTTACAAGTCCTGGGAGTGGTTTATCCTTTGTAGAGCGAATCAAATTGGAAAAGTTCACACGTCTCCGCACAAGCTGGGTCGATTGCAAATTTTGTTTTAGTTCAGTTGGTTCAATGACCTATTTCAACTATAATGGAGTAAATGTTATTTTTGCCTTTTTTAAATATACTACAAATTAACTTAGTTTTCTTAAAATAGCTCTTGCTACAAATAATGACAACAATTATATCAACAAAAATAGCAAGATGAAAAAATATAGTGAAAAGTTAAACCGCAAATTGCGCCCACCACGTTTTAATTGTTACAATATTACAAGTGAATAAGAATAATAAAACAATGAAGAACTAATATATACGAGTGAACTTAAATTTTAATAACTTAAATTTTTAGGTCAAATTGAGTCGTATAAACACCCATGTCAGTTTTTCGATTCTTTTCTGTTGGGATTGACTCATACTTCTACGGGTTCGACTAATGGTCACTACGACAGGGTAGTCCAATCTTTGATTTACTAATGTATTGGACTTGAGCCTATGTTATAGCAATTAGGGTTTTCTAGTTACTATAAAAACAATTGTTTGTTGTGTAAATTATTATAGAGTGTGTGAGGCATTTATTGAATACATCAGACAAATAAGACTAGATCGTGTATTTTTACTTTTTTGTTCTTCATCTTAAATTCTAACATTTCCTAACACGAGACACTCCCCTAACTTACTTTTAGTACATGACTCAAATGTTACTATCAAAAGAAAATTCAACTTGTAAACAGGCAGGCGATGGCTTTCCTGTTCTTTCCCAACACCAGACACTCCCCTAAACTTACTTTTTAGTACATGACTCAAATGTTAACTATCAAAAGAAAATTCAACTTGATACGGTTATACTTAAATATTTCCAAAAAAAAAAGTATTTTTTTTTTTGAATTTATAACCTTTTTTGATATTTATTATATATGTGTATTAGGTTAAAAAAATCAACAATAAAAAAAAAATTGGTATATTATAAATCTATCAAATATCTTTTAATTTTGCTTGGTAAATTATACATTAATCAAATTAATTATATTACATTAAAGTTAATGAAACAAGCTAAGATTCAAATAAATTATACAAAGTTAACAAATTAAATAAGATAAACAACAAGTTTACATATATACTCTAAAAATAACTAATGATTGGTTGCATATTATAAAATTCCTTACAATCCAAGAGAGATTCCTACACTACTTTGCTAGGTTTAGCTCAATTTCATATCAAGCATCCCTCAAGTTATCGCTAAGAATTGGATTTTTTGAAGGCCAGCCGTTTCATGCCCGCTTTTGGTGCCAAACAGATCAAAGATTATGTTACATCATAGTTGAAAAGCAAAATGGGCTAGTAAAGAAGTTATCAATTAAGCCATGAGGAAAGTCTTGATCTTTTTGATATCAATATTGCAACAAGAGAAAATGAAGTTTCAGGGTTTTGTTTGACACTGTAGACAGGACAAGGATGGCTTACCTTGATATCTTTGGCATGATGCCTGTGACGCCCCCAAATCTAGGTCCACACAGCCCAAACTTGAGTCGTCAAAAGACTACAACAAAATTATTACAACAAAGCACAACGTACAACAATACAGTGTATAATAATACACAACTAAGTCTTCACTATTATTGCCACACTATTTTACAACACGTGAAGACTACGACAGCTATTCCTCAGACTCTCACTCCATCCCCCGGCTAGACCCTGTTACGTTTTCATCTCCTGTTGAAAAACAATGGAACAAAAGAAAGGGTGAGCTCAAATAGCCCAGTAAGAAATATCATGACTAAGATAATGACGAATAAATTATCATTAGCCTTCAACAGTTGAGTTCTTGATAGAATACAATAGACTACAAGGTTTATATCAAAAACTGTAGTTAAATTCTTAAACAATATTCAGATCAATAATAACAGCGGAATGAGCAATCTATTAGAAGAATAATGCAGACTATAATGTCCACTCGCTTCTCTTTTTAGTAAAAATATCATCAACTTTTATCATCTGAAATACCATTGGTCGATATAATACAACTTCACAGTTCCTGGTCATAATCATGCAGATCAACAGTTCATCTTTGCACTACGGGCCAAAGATATTCAATATAACACCAACGGTCATGATTATACCAGATTCAGCCTTTGGTCATAATCATACCAACCAACAGTTCATCTTTGCACTATGGGCCAAAGAGAACATTCACCACGTGCCAAAAAAAACACCGAACAGATGTATCGCCTTTAACCTAGTATATCGCCTTTAACCTATCATCTGTTCAACAATTATATCACATCTGTGCCCCCGGCCACAGATATTCACAACAGCTTGATTCTTGATGATTAATACAAATAACAGTGATACAAATGATGAACAGAAGAACAGGATAAATAATAAGTATCGGAAGTTTACTTTGTGCAGATTCAAATAATGTCCAAATTGCCAACATGATGTGGAGTGAAATTTAAAAATGATATTCAAGATCCACAGTTCAGAATAACGATTACAGTTCAATAAAAAATGTTCAGAAAATAGGAAGGTTCAGTTGAAATAATGAAATTCAACTATTATGGAACATATAATATTTTCAGGAATTATAGAAGCAATAGTTCCATAATAAGTTTCGATTTAGGTGTATGAAAGAAAATAATATCCCTTACCGTAGCAGGTTTGATTAACAAAAGGTGAAGGAAATTAATATCCCTTACCATAGTAAGTTTGAATAATGGAAGATGAAAAAGATGGTATCCCTTATAAGTATAAAGGAAAATGTTATCACTTACGAATATGGAATAAAAGTGTCATGTGATAATTCGTGTAGACAAATTATTTCCACACGAGACAAATAAAAAGGGTTATTCACCAACATGCGGTAATCCGCGCCATAAGGTTATTCCCATCAATTTGAATACGAATAGTTATTCACCAAACAGGCGATAATCCGCGCCGTAAGGTTATTCCCATCAATTTGAATACAAAGAGTTATTCACCAAACAGGCGATAATCCGCACCGTAAGGTTATTCTCAAAGATTAATAAGGAATGAATACAAAAGGTTATTCACCAACAGGCGGTAAACCGCGCCGTAAGGTTATTCCCACAATTTAATACATGGAAGTAAATGGCACAAGAAAGAAACGATATTATTTTCGAGAATCAAAGAATGATAATCCCTTCAAGTAAGAAAGAAAATAATATCCATTTATGATGATGAAAAGAATGATACCCCTTACCGTAATAAATTTAAGAGTGTGAAAAAAATGATATTCCTTACCGTAATAAATTTAAGAGTGTGAAAAAAATGATATTCATTACCTTAACACGTGACTGGATATTGATTTAAATAAGGTTGATCAACCTATATATATTTATAATAAAATTAGTAATTACCACATATAAATTTCAAAGTGTATGATAATTCGTATAATATGAACTATCAAAATTATATATATTTAACATAATTTTTGTAGTATAATATAACTACTTTAAAATAGTTTTTTTAAAATAATATTCCAAAATAAATCTTCCAAAGAAAGCTTTTAAAAATGAATCTTCTCAAAGAAGAGTCTTCTAAGGGAAGATTTGTGAATACCGTGAAAAATAGGAATTTATGAAATTATTACTCTTTAATAAAAGACTTACTTGAAAAATTCCTGCACTCCTTTTGGCTTTCAAACACTCAAAATAACCTTATTATTCTCAGAGAAAACTCATAAAATTCTTATAGAAAAATTTTATGTTTTAGGTGTGATTTTTCTATTCAGCTGAGCAAGCTATTTATAGGAGAAAAGATGACACTATGCGCGGTAGGTGGCAACAGGCGTGATGCACGCCTGTGTTAAAAATTTCAGCAGATGCGCGGCTTGTAAGACCCCGAATTTTATGAAATATAAAAATTAATTTTTCTTCATATATTTTTTTCATGAAACAGTAAGTGGTTAAATTGACGAAATTGAAAGTTAAGGAAGTTTTGTACAATTTTTTTTTGACGGACAATATTCGTTTTGTCGGGGAATATTCGTGTCGTACGACGGCGCCGAAATAACAAATTATTTGTGGACCCCACAACGGAATATTTGTCGGATATAGAAAACGACAGAAGTAACCTTTTTAAATAAAAATAGTCAACGGTGTTAACTGTTAAAATACCGGTGATAAAAGAATAGTAGCATACGGTAATTTATGGTATTTCACGGTATTCTACAGTTGCACACGGTATTGCACAGTGTCTCATATTATTGACACCGTAACTGTTGCGCATCATTTCATCAATAATTGTCACTGCATAATATTTTATATTATCAATTCAATTATCGTTGCTACACAGTATTTTGCATTATTGATTCAATAATTGTCATTACACTGTATTTCATATCATCGAGTCAATAATTGTTGGTGCACTGTAGTTTAAAATTATTGAATCTAATAATTGTCACAGTAGCAAATATACTGTAATTTATATTATTAAATTAATAAAAATATGTAACGTGTTTCTTACATTATTGTGGTAACATTATTTTATATGTTGGACTCACAGGAAGAATAAATAAATAAATAAAAAATAATAATAATTAATTTTACTATTTGAAATAGTAACGTGAATAGTGACGTGAATAGTAACGTGAATAGTAAGAAAACATGTGGGGTAGGGTGGGGCCCACTGGAAGAAAATTTTCTCAGAAACGTGCTGAAGAAAAATTTTCGCGCAGCCCACGTGTTGCTGCTGAATTCAGTATTGGCGTACAGCCACCTACCACGCATAGTAACTTCTTTTCTCCTATAAATAGCTTGTTCAGCTAAATAGAAAAATCACACCTAAAACATAAAATTTTTCTATAAGAATTTTATGAGTTTTCTCTGAGAATAGTAAGGTTATTTTGAGAGTTTGAAAGCCAAAAGGAGTGCAGGAATTTTTCAAGTAAGTCTTTTATTAAAGAGTAGTAATTTTATAAATTCCTATTTTTCACGGTATTCACAAATCTTCCTTTAGAAGACTCTTCTTTGAGAAGATTCATTTTTAAAAGCTTTCTTTGGAAGATTTATTTTGGAATATTATTTTTAAAACTATTTTAAAGTTGGTATTTTATACTACAAAAATTATGTTAAATATATATAATTTTGATAGTTCATAATATATGAGTTATCATACACTTTGAAGTTTACATGTTGTAATTACTAATTTTATTATAAATATATAGGTTGATCAATCTCATTTAAATCAATATCCAGTCACGTGTTAAGGTAAGAAATGTCATTTTTTTTACACTCTTGAACTTGCTACGGTAAGGGATATTATTTTCTTTCATACTCCTGAATCGAAACTTATTATGGAACTATTGCTTCTATAATTCCTGAAAATGTTATATGTTCCATAATAGTTGAACTTCATTATTTCAACTGAACCTTCCTATTTTCTGAATCTTTCTATTGAACTGTAACCGTTATTCTGAACTGAGAATCTTGAATAACATTTTTAAATTTCACTCCACATCATGTTGGCAATTTGGACATTATTTGAATCTGCACAAAGTAAACTTCTGATACTTATTGTTTATCCTGTTCTTCTGTTCATCATTTGTATCACTGTTATTTGTATTAATCATCAAGAATCAAGCTGTTGTGAATATCTGTGGCCGGGGGCACAGATGTGATATAATTGTTGAACAGATGATAGGTTAAAGGCGATATACTAGGTTAAAGGCGATACATCTGTTCGGTGTCTTTTATGGCACGTGGTGAATGTTCTATTTGGCCCGTAGTGCAAAGATGAACTGTTGGTTGGTATGATTATGACCAAAGGCTGAATCTGGTATAATCATGACCGTTTGTGCTTTATTGAATATCTTTGGCCCGTAGTGCAAAGATGAACTGTTGATTGGTATGATTATTACCAAAGACTGAATCTGGTATAATCATGACCGTTGGTGTTATATTAAATGTCTTTGGCCCGTAGTGCAAATATGAACTGTTGATCTGCATGATTATGATCAGGAACTGTGAATTTTTATTATCATGACTAATGGTATTTCAGATGATAAAAGTTGATGATATTTTTACTAAAAAGAGAAGCGAGTGGACATTATAGTCTGCATTATTCTTCTAATAGATTGCTCATTCCGCTGCTATTATTGATCTGAACGTTGTTTAAGAATTTAACTGCAGTTTTTGATATAAACCTTGTAGTCTATTGTATTCTATCAAGAACTCAACTGTTGAAGGCTAATGATAAATTATTCGTCATTATCTTAGTCATGATATTTCATACTGGGCTATTTGAGCTCACCCTTTCTTTTCGTTCCATTGTTTTTCAACAGGAGATGAGAACGTAACGGGGTCTAGCCGGGGAATGGAGTGAGAGTGCGGGGATAGCTATCATAGTCTTCACGTGTTATAAAATAGTGTGGCAATAATAATGAAGACTTAGTTGTGTTGTATTATCCACTGTATTGTTGTACGTTGTATTTCATTGTAATAATTTTGTTGTAGTCTTTTGACGACTCAAGTTTGGGCTGTGTGGGCCTAGATTTGGGGGCGTCACACGGCTGCTGCTCTTTTCTTCACCAACTTCAGCACCCCAAAATCCACACCAACTCTCATGTGGCCCCCACAGAGAGCCCACATGTTTACTATTCCAAATAGTAAAATTAATTAATTAATTAAATTTTTTTTTTAAAAATTTATTTATTTATTTATTTATTCTTCTTGTGGGTCCAACATATAAAATAAAATAATGGTACAACAATAATTTAACAATAATATAAGAAACACGTTACAAATTATTATTAATTTAATAATATAAATTACAGTATATTCGTTACTGTGACAATTATTAGGTTCAATAATTTTAAAAACAGTGCAGCAACAATTATTGACTCAATGATATAAAATACAGTGTAATGATAATTATTGAATCAATAATGCAAAATACTGTGTAATAACAATTATTGAATTGATAACATAAAATATTATGCAGTGACAATTATTGATGAAATGATGCGCAACAGTTACGGTGTCAATTATCAGACCAATAATATGAGACACTGTGCAATACCGTGTGCTACAGAAAAATACTATAAATTACTGTATGCTACTATTCTTTTATCACCGGTATTTTAACAGTTAACACCGTTGACTATTTTTGTGACGCCCCCAAATCTGGGCCCACACAGCCCATACTTGAGTCGTCAAAAGACTACAACAAAATTATTACAACAAAGCACAACGTACAACAATACAGTGTATAATAATACACAACTAAGTCTTCACTATTATTGCCACACTATTTTACAAAACGTGAAAACTATGATAACTATTCCTCGGACCCTCACTCCATTCCCCGGCTAGACCCTGTTATGTTTTCATCTCCTGTTGAAAAACAATGGAACAAAAGAAAGGGTGAGCTCAAATAGCCCAGTAAAGAATATCATGACTAAGATAATGACGAATAAATTATCATTAGTCTTCAACAGCTGAGTTCTTGATAGAATACAATAGACTACAAGGTTTATATCAAAAACTGCAGTTAAATTCTTAAACAACGTTCAGATCAATAATAGCAGCGGAATGAGTAATCTATTAGAAGAATAATGCAGACTATAATGTCCACTCGGTTCTCTTTTTAGGAAAAACATCATCAACTTTTATCATCTGAAATATCATTAGTCAAGATAATACAAATTCACAGTTCCTGATCATAATCATGCAGATCAACAGTTCATCTTTGCACTACGGGCCAAAGACATTCAATATAACACCAACGGTCATGATTATACCAGATTCAGCCTTTGGTCATAATCATACCAAACAACAGTTCATCTTTGCACTACGGGCCAAAGAGAACATTCACCACGTGCCATAAAAGACACCGAACAGATGTATCGCCTTTAACCTATTATATCGCCTTTAACCTATCATCTGTTCAACAAATATATCACATCTGTGCCCCCGGCCACAGATATTCACAACAGCTTGATTTTTGGATGATTAGAATGATATAAATGATGAACAGAAGAAATAGGATAACAATAAGTATCGGAAGTTTACTTTGTACAGATTCAAATAATGTCCAAATTGTCAACATGATGTGGAGTGAAATTCAAGATCCACAGTTCAGAATAACGGTTACAATTCAATAGAAAGGTTCACGTAAATAGGAAGGTTCAGTTGAAATAATGAAGTTCAACTATTATGGAACATATAATATTTTCAGGAATTATAGAAGCAATAGTTCCATAATAAATTTCGATTTAGGAGTATGAAAGAAAATAATATCCCTTACCGTAGCAGGTTTGATTAACAAAAGGTGAAGAAAATTAATACAAGGGTTATTCACCAACAGGCGGCAATCCGCTCCGTAAGGTTATTCCCACAATTTAATAGAATTTGAGTACAAAGAGTTATTCACCAAACAGGCGGCAATCCGCTCCGTAAGGTTATTCTCAGAGATTAATAATGAATGAATACGAAAGGTTATTCACCAACAGGCGGCAATCCGCTCCGTAAGGTTATTCCCACAATTTAATAGAATTTGAGTACAAAGAGTTATTCACCAAACAGGCGGCAATCCGCTCCGTAAGGTTATTCTCAGAGATTAATAATGAATGAATACGAAAGGTTATTCACCAACAGGCGGCAATCCGCTCCGTAAGGTTATTCCCACAATTTAATACATGGAAATAAAAGGCACGTCTTATGAGTAAGGAAGAAACAATATTATTATCGAGAATCAAATAATGATAATCCCTTACCATAGTATGTTTGAATAATGGAAGATGAAAAAGATGGTATCCCTTACCTCAACACGTGACTGGATATTGATTTAAATGAGGTTGATTAACTTGAACAGTACACGTATACTTATAGATCTTCACAAATACTCAAGATGACTTAAGCACACTTAGAGAGAACTTTCACAAGAAGTATTTAGAGAGAGAAAGAAAGAACAAGTAAGGAAGTTTATGAAAAATCCTTAAGTTAAGGCTTCTATTTATAGCCAAAAATCTTATCATTCATTTAATCTAAACCATTCATTTAAATATCACCTTTTAATCTACACCATCCATTTCAAATATTATATTATCTTTAATCTACACCATTCATTTCATATCACCTAATAATCACCTAACTTTATATTATAAACAAATCAATTTAATTATTCAACAATAATTCACACTTTAATCTACACCATTCATTTCATATCACATAATACTCACCTAACTTTATATTATAAACAAATCAATTCAATTATTCAACAATAATTCACACTTTAATCTACACCATTCATTTCATATCACCTAATAATCACCTAACTTTATATTATAAACAAATAACTTTATCAATTCAATTATTATGACTAATTGTTATAAATACAGTATAGTTAGCTCTTAGATATCAAGTCAATAAATTAATGAAATACAACTGTTTAAATAACATCATAATAGAGATAACAATAATGTAAAATAAAGCATACGTTACTGTGTAATGACAATTATTGATTCAATAATGTGAATTACTGTGCATATGTTACTGTGACAATTATTAGGTTCAATAATTTTAAAAACAGTGCAACAACAATTATTGACTCAATGATATAAAATACAGTGTAATGACAATTATTAAATCAATAATGCAAAATACTGTGTAACAACAATTATTGAATTGATAATATAAAATATTATGCAGTGACAATTATCGATGAAATAATGCGTAACAGTTACGGTGTCAATTATCAGACCAATAATATGAGACACTATGCAATATCGTGTGTTACTGTAGAGTACCGTGTGCTACAGAAAATACCATAAACTACCGTATGCTACTATTCTTTTATCACCGGTATTTTAACAGTTCCGTTGACTATTTTTATTTAAAAAGGTTACTTCTGTCGTTTTCTATATCCGACAAATATTCCGTTGTGGGGTCCACCAATAATTTATTATTTCGGCGCCGTCGTACGGCACGAATATTCCCCGACCAAACGAATATTCCCCGACAAAGCGAATATTGTCCGACAAAATAAAATTTGCACATAACATCCTTAACTTTCAATTTTGTTAATTTAACCACTTACTGTTTCAAAAAAATATATATGAAGAAAAATTAAATTTTGTATTTCATAAAATTCGGGGTCTTACAACCTCCCCTCCTTATGAAATTTCGTCCCCGAAATTGACGTACCTGACATATCGAAGAGGTAAGGATACTTAGATTTCATCTCAGATTCTAGCTCCCAGGTCATTTCCTCAGTATCTTGGTTCCTCCATAAAACCTTAACTTGAGGTATAACCTTTGAGCGTAGGATCTGCTCCTTCTTATCCAGGATCTTAACAGGTACCTCCTCGTATGTTAAATCTTCTGCTATAACGTCTGGTTCTAACTCAATGACGTGGTTTGGGTCCTTCACATATTTACGTAACATAGATATGTGAAAAACGTTATGGATGCGAGACATACTTGGTGGTAGGGCTAGTCTGTAGGCTACGGTTCCTATTCGATCGAGGATTTCAAATGGGCCAATAAATCGAGGGTTGAGCTTTCCTCTTTTTCCGAATCTCGTAACCCCTTTCCATGGAGAAACACGTAAGAATACATGATCTCCGACGTTGAAACTTTCGTCTCTCCGATGAAGATCAGCATAACTCTTTTGTCGTTCTTGTGCGGTCTGTATTCGTTGTCGGATCATTTGGATCTTTTCGGTCGTCAAGCGTACCAACTCGGGTCCCAACAATTTTGCTTCTCCTACCTCATTCCAACATATTGGAGAGCGACACTTCCTTCCATACAATGCCTCGAATGGAGCCATGCCTATGCTTGCTTGGTAACTGTTGTTGTAAGAAAATTCCACCAACGGCAAGTACTTATCCCAACTTCCTTTGAAGTCTAATACACAAAGTCTCAAAAGATCTTCGAGGGTCTGGATCGTCCTTTCCGATTGTCCGTCCGTTTGAGGATGGTATGCAGAACTAAAACGTAGTTCAGTGCCCATAGCTTTTTGTAGACTGATCCAAAAGCGTGAAGTGAATCTAGGATCTCGATCAGAAACTATGGAAACTGGCATGCCATGCAATCTCACGATCTCATTTATGTACATACCGGCAAGACGTTCAAGTGAAAAGTTTTCTCGTATAGGCAAGAAATGAGCAGATTTGGTCAATCTATCTACGATCACCCAAATTGCATCTAAGCCTTGAGAAACTTTTGGAAGACCCGTCACGAAGTCCATATTGATGTGTTCCCACTTCCATTCGGGAACTTCAAGTGATTGTAATGGACCTTTAGGAACTTGATGCTCTGCCTTGACACGTTGACAAGTTAGGCACCTTGAGATAAACTCTGCAATCTCTCTTTTCATATTATTCCACCAAAATGTATGTCGAAGATCTCGATACATCTTGGTACCTCCTGGGTGGATTGCAAACGGCGTGTTGTGTGCCTCCATCATGATTTTATGCTTTAATTCAGGATCGTTAGGAACACAGAGTCGAGAGTTGACTCGAAGTATTCCTTTCTCGTCGATTCTTGCTTCGGGAATGACACCTTCTTGTACTTTCTTTATCATGTTTATCAGTTCCGGATCGGTAGCTTGAGCAGCTTTAATTTTATCGATTAAAGTTGGTTCTACTCGCACGTGAGCAATCTTCGAGCGGGTCCCTGGTGTCTTTAGCTCTATCTCCATCTTTTGCAAGTCGTACAAAATACACTTTTGTGTTGTCAGCAGTGCACTTGTACTTGCATAAGATTTTCTGCTCAAAGCGTCAGCTACAACGTTCGCCTTTCCCGGGTGATACTGGATTGTGTGGTCATAATCCTTTAACAGCTCAAGCCAACGTCGTTGTCGCATGTTGAGTTCCTTCTGGGTGAAGAAATACTTGAGACTTTTATGATCCGTATAGATATCCACTTTTTCTCCGTACAAGTAGTGTCTCCAGATCTTCAACGCGAAAACGACTGCTGCCAACTCTAGATCATGAGTAGGATAATTTTTCTCATAATCTTTGAGTTGTCGAGAGGCGTAGGCTATAACCTTTCCATGTTGCATAAGGACACAGCCTAGACCTTTGCCAGAAGCATCGCTGTAGATAACAAATTCTCCTGATCCTGATGGTATGGTCAGAACAGGAGCTGAAACAAGTCTCCTCTTGAGTTCTTGAAAACTCTTCTCGCATTCCTCGCTCGATATAAGTTTTGTACTAGAATGAATGATACCGATATCTAGTAATTAAACTTTCAACTCTTGGTGTTCTATGGGAGCCATTTGGTATGGGACTTTAAAAATGGGCTTAGTGCCGGGTTCAAGATCGATACAGAATTCAATTTCACGGTTTGGGGTAAGCCAGAAAGTTCCTCAGAAAAAACGTCAGGAAACTCATTAACAATGGGAATATCATTCAAGTTTGACGTGTTTTTGTTCAAATCAGTGACATGAGCTAAAAAGGCTTGACATCCGTTTTTCAATAAACGAATGGCTTTATGGCTAGAAATAACAGTTATAGATTTCAATGGTTTAGTTGCTTGAATTTGTATGACAGGTTGACTAATAATCTTATGAAAATAATCAATTTTAGCATGATGGGTAGTCAACCAATCAATTCCTAAAATCACATCAAATTCACGCATCTCCAAAGAAATAAGGTCAACAGGTAATGTGAGGTTGTTGATTTGAACTAGGCAAGATTTATAGATAGTAAATGTAATAGGTATTTCTCCTAATGGGGTTTCAACTGATAAGTCAAAGTCCAAATTTTCAGGAGTTAAGTTTAAACGCTGAGCACATGCAGGTGAGATAAAAGAATGGGTAGAGCCAGTATCTAACAAAGCGTAGACTTCACGAGAATTTATGAATAGCTTACCGGTTATCACCTCGTTCGAGTTTCGCGCCATTTGGGATGTCACAACAAAAGCTCTCCCTTGAACTACAGATTTTCCCTTATCCGCGCTAGCTTTTGGTATCATCATTGCAGCTGGACTTGATTTTGTGGCAGGACAGAACCGCGCAAGATGACCCTCTTTCCCACAACTGTAGCACTTTTTGGACTGCAGTGTACAGTTTGGGCTGATGTGACCCTCCTGACCACACCTATAGCATCTCACTGGTGGTCGATCTTCTCCCCTTGAAACTGGGGTCGGTGCTGGTGTTGGTACTGGTGCTGGTGCCCTTCCATAATTATTATGGAATCTCTTTCTTTTGAAATTGTTCCCACTAGATTCTCCTCTTCTGTTATTTGGTATGGAATTACCACCGAAGTGTTGGTTACCTCCTCGATGGTTCTCGTTCCTGTGGTTGTTGTCACTCCTTTCTCTATGCTGATCATTAACTCTTGGCTGCAATGTTTCATCTGTTTGCTCCACCCTTTGAGCCCTATCTACAACATCTGAATACAAACTAAATTTATGAGAGCTAAGTTGTTGACGAATTTTGAATCTCAAACCTCTTAGGAACATCCGACTCATTCGTGCTTCGTCATCCACAAGATGGGTGGCAAAGCGAGATAACTCGGCAAACTTGGCTTCATATTGGGAGACTGTCATGTTTCCCTGCTCCAGCTTAATGAATTCCACCTCTTTCATATGGCGGATGCTTTCTGGAAAATACTTCTCGTTAAACAGTTCTTCGAATTCTGTCCAAGACATTTCGAGTGCTGAAGGTTGGATACGTTTTACCGCTTCCCACCAATGGTCCGCCTCACCTCGTAACATAAAAGTGGCAAATGGCACCTTCTGATCATCAGCGCATTGTAAGACATCAAGTATTTTTGTCGTCTGCTTTAGCCATGCCTCCGCTTTGAGTGGGTCAGGCTTCCCGTGGAATTCAGGTGGTCCTAATTCTTTAAATTGCTTAACAGTGACCATCCTCAAATTGCCAGCGTTTCTACCGTTATTATTGACTGGATTTCCTCTTCCTTGATTCTGTATGAACTGCATGAAATTCCTAAAGAATCCATCGTTCATCATGTTATCAGGAACATTATTTCCTGAGTTGGCAGGAGGATTGTTTGGGGTCTCTTGATTCTCGACTACATTTGCTTCAGGCATTCCATAGTTAACCTCTTGATTTCCAGATGCCATACTAAACTGTGGTCACAAAATAATTGTTAGTTCAAATAAACTGACTCATCACTTCATGTTCCTACATTCAAATCGACTCATTAGATAATAAAATCTATTTTAGGTAGGACACACTAGTGACTGATTCTATTCGTCTCTCCCCTCCTAGTTCTAACCCCAGATCTCCATTAAAGATCATATCCCTAAGCTCTGATGCCAACTGTGACGCCCCCAAATCTGGGCCCACACAGCCCATACTTGAGTCGTCAAAAGACTACAACAAAATTATTACAACAAAGCACAACGTACAACAATACAGTGTATAATAATACACAACTAAGTCTTCACTATTATTGCCACACTATTTTACAAAACGTGAAAACTATGATAACTATTCCTCGGACCCTCACTCCATTCCCCGGCTAGACCCTGTTATGTTTTCATCTCCTGTTGAAAAACAATGGAACAAAAGAAAGGGTGAGCTCAAATAGCCCAGTAAAGAATATCATGACTAAGATAATGACGAATAAATTATCATTAGTCTTCAACAGCTGAGTTCTTGATAGAATACAATAGACTACAAGGTTTATATCAAAAACTGCAGTTAAATTCTTAAACAACGTTCAGATCAATAATAGCAGCGGAATGAGTAATCTATTAGAAGAATAATGCAGACTATAATGTCCACTCGGTTCTCTTTTTAGGAAAAACATCATCAACTTTTATCATCTGAAATATCATTAGTCAAGATAATACAAATTCACAGTTCCTGATCATAATCATGCAGATCAACAGTTCATCTTTGCACTACGGGCCAAAGACATTCAATATAACACCAACGGTCATGATTATACCAGATTCAGCCTTTGGTCATAATCATACCAAACAACAGTTCATCTTTGCACTACGGGCCAAAGAGAACATTCACCACGTGCCATAAAAGACACCGAACAGATGTATCGCCTTTAACCTATTATATCGCCTTTAACCTATCATCTGTTCAACAAATATATCACATCTGTGCCCCCGGCCACAGATATTCACAACAGCTTGATTTTTGGATGATTAGAATGATATAAATGATGAACAGAAGAAATAGGATAACAATAAGTATCGGAAGTTTACTTTGTACAGATTCAAATAATGTCCAAATTGTCAACATGATGTGGAGTGAAATTCAAGATCCACAGTTCAGAATAACGGTTACAATTCAATAGAAAGGTTCACGTAAATAGGAAGGTTCAGTTGAAATAATGAAGTTCAACTATTATGGAACATATAATATTTTCAGGAATTATAGAAGCAATAGTTCCATAATAAATTTCGATTTAGGAGTATGAAAGAAAATAATATCCCTTACCGTAGCAGGTTTGATTAACAAAAGGTGAAGGAAATTAATACAAGGGTTATTCACCAACAGGCGGCAATCCGCTCCGTAAGGTTATTCCCACAATTTAATAGAATTTGAGTACAAAGAGTTATTCACCAAACAGGCGGCAATCCGCTCCGTAAGGTTATTCTCAGAGATTAATAATGAATGAATACGAAAGGTTATTCACCAACAGGCGGCAATCCGCTCCGTAAGGTTATTCCCACAATTTAATAGAATTTGAGTACAAAGAGTTATTCACCAAACAGGCGGCAATCCGCTCCGTAAGGTTATTCTCAGAGATTAATAATGAATGAATACGAAAGGTTATTCACCAACAGGCGGCAATCCGCTCCGTAAGGTTATTCCCACAATTTAATACATGGAAATAAAAGGCACGTCTTATGAGTAAGGAAGAAACAATATTATTATCGAGAATCAAATAATGATAATCCCTTACCATAGTATGTTTGAATAATGGAAGATGAAAAAGATGGTATCCCTTACCTCAACACGTGACTGGATATTGATTTAAATGAGGTTGATTAACTTGAACAGTACACGTATACTTATAGATCTTCACAAATACTCAAGATGACTTAAGCACACTTAGAGAGAACTTTCACAAGAAGTATTTAGAGAGAGAAAGAAAGAACAAGTAAGGAAGTTTATGAAAAATCCTTAAGTTAAGGCTTCTATTTATAGCCAAAAATCTTATCATTCATTTAATCTAAACCATTCATTTAAATATCACCTTTTAATCTACACCATCCATTTCAAATATTATATTATCTTTAATCTACACCATTCATTTCATATCACCTAATAATCACCTAACTTTATATTATAAACAAATCAATTTAATTATTCAACAATAATTCACACTTTAATCTACACCATTCATTTCATATCACATAATAATCACCTAACTTTATATTATAAACAAATCAATTCAATTATTCAACAATAATTCACACTTTAATCTACACCATTCATTTCATATCACCTAATAATCACCTAACTTTATATTATAAACAAATAACTTTATCAATTCAATTATTATGACTAATTGTTATAAATACAGTATAGTTAGCTCTTAGATATCAAGTCAATAAATTAATGAAATACAACTGTTTAAATAACATCATAATAGAGATAACAATAATGTAAAATAAAGCATACGTTACTGTGTAATGACAATTATTGATTCAATAATGTGAATTACTGTGCATATGTTACTGTGACAATTATTAGGTTCAATAATTTTAAAAACAGTGCAACAACAATTATTGACTCAATGATATAAAATACAGTGTAATGACAATTATTAAATCAATAATGCAAAATACTGTGTAACAACAATTATTGAATTGATAATATAAAATATTATGCAGTGACAATTATCGATGAAATAATGCGTAACAGTTACGGTGTCAATTATCAGACCAATAATATGAGACACTATGCAATACCGTGTGTTACTGTAGAGTACCGTGTGCTACAGAAAATACCATAAACTACCGTATGCTACTATTCTTTTATCACCGGTATTTTAACAGTTCCGTTGACTATTTTTATTTAAAAAGGTTACTTCTGTCGTTTTCTATATCCGACAAATATTCCGTTGTGGGGTCCACCAATAATTTATTATTTCGGCGCCGTCGTACGGCACGAATATTCCCCGACCAAACGAATATTCCCCGACAAAGCGAATATTGTCCGACAAAATAAAATTTGCACATAACATCCTTAACTTTCAATTTTGTTAATTTAACCACTTACTGTTTCAAAAAAATATATATGAAGAAAAATTAAATTTTGTATTTCATAAAATTCGGGGTCTTACAATTTTTATATAAAAAGGTTACTTCTGTCGTTTTCTATATCCGACAAATATTCCGTTGTGGGGTCCACCAATAATTAGTTATTTCGGCGCCGTCGTACGGCTCGAATATTCCCCGACAAAACGAATATTCCCCGACAAAACGAATATTGTCCGACAAAATAAAATTTGCACATAACATCCTTAACTTTCAATTTCGTCAATTTAACCACTTACTGTTTCATGAAAAAAATATATATGAAGAAAAATTAAATTTTATATTTCATAAAATTCGGGGTCTTACAACGCCTGTCATCCCTGCTGCAATTCATCAAGGAGCTTTTTTTAGAGGAATAAGTATAAGTGCACAACATTCAAACACTATATTCATCTTAATTATTAAAAAGTAGGACATGACATTGAAATCTGTGACATGCCCTATTTTTTAACGGTTAAGACGAGAACGGCAAACAAAATAAGCGTACAACCTTTTTCCTTCCCAAAAAAATGAAAAAAAAATAATAATTCCAAGTTGAAATCATCCGGTATGCCCATTGACAATGCTGAGCTCTGTAAAAAAATAAATGGAAGCATGTTCTGAACAACTTTTATTCTTGTACAAAGTTTCCTAAGCAGGAGGTACAATAACGCTGTAGCCTGAGCTCTATGTTACCCTTATCAGAACTAAAGCCCAACAACCAAACACAAGTGGAGCATTAGGAGAAGAGAGTTGAGACAGCTCATATGAGGAAAAAAATAAAAAAGAAAATAAAGCACAGGGAATAAATCAAATATATAAAACAAATACATCTACATATTTCCTACATATTTTACTCTATCTTAATAATTTAGGTAAGATTCCAGAAGCAACAACCACCATATTTCTTGGTTGTGAAAATGCATGCTTATTTCCCAAGTTAGTAGCCTGTTGGCCACTTAAAATATCTTCTTTCCATTCCACTAGACAAACATACCCCAACACAATCATCAGTTCCAACACTGTCAATCTATGGAAGATAGTGCTGCTAGTGGAGTTTCAATGGAAAGGAGACTGTCATGGCAATTAATACATTGATCACAAATGTGATATCTTCAGTAACTTTGCACTCGCAAGCAAACAGGAAGGTGTCAAAAAGTTGGTTTGGTGCTTCTCACCATCATAAGAAAGTAGAAAAATCATTGCAGGCAGGCAGGCAGGAACTGTTGAGGCCACTGGTCTACTGACATGATTCCTTTCATTTGTAGTGCATCATAATCATTTAAATTCTCCAGAGAATTCTCTGTCATTCATTATGGTATAGCATTGGAGTATATTCATTGACAATACCACAATGGAAGAGGAAAAGGATATAAATCTGGGCAGAACAACTAAAAAATGAATTCAAAACATCATTTGATACAAAATGCAACGGCTTATTTGTGCTCTAGTAAGGCAAGAAACAACTAGCACTATCAACTCTATCAAGTTATTCTTTTTCCATCGAATTTTGGTAGTAGTAGACGCATTGAGCTAAGTTATAGAATATCAAAAAGATTCAACTTTTTTTCACAAACTCTTGTAGAATGAGAACCAATATGCAATATTACAATTAATGTTCAAGTTCTTTTTTTTTTCAGACAAAAAATTATACAGCGTATATCAATTGGTTGAAAAATAAATTAGTATGTATCACAAAAACAGAATTCCTGAATACTTTGAAGTGACTTTCAAATATAAACTAGAGGACCAAGAAGAATAAAAGGCCACAAGTAGCACATCTCCCACTTGTAATATGTGATGATCAAATGATCCGCAAATAATTGAGTATTACTTTACATAGAGCATACTCAAAACCATTGTACATTACAGATAAATAGACTAGATGCTTTAACCATGTCCATGTTTCCCAAACACATCATTTATAGTAATACTGTATTTTTTTTTCCGCTCATAATTACTATTTTAATGAAAGAATTGTGGATATTACAAACGAAAATGAGAAATAATGAATTTGGGGAGGGCAATAAGAAGTGTGGTTGTACCACTATAGAACTGGAACAGATATAGACATGGACACCGAGACATCACCAGCGAAACCTGAATCCCTACTTGCAGCTGAGTTCCCAGCAAATGCATACCCTATACCCAACCCACCAAAATGCAAGGATGTATTCTCACACCTTTGGAAAACTCTAGCAAGAGATGCTGCTTTTCTCCTAGCTCGCTTGGTGCCCGTGAAGAGTAAAGTCTGAAGTAACCCAACCAGCGCTGGTGCCTTCAACACCCTCTGGGTTGCAGCCGCCCCACCACCCCGACATAATTCAAGCAATGCAGCAACCGCATTCTCTTTTCCTTTAGGACTCCCACTACGCATCATGCTAATTAGTCCTGCTACTGCCGACTCCTCATTTCCAACTGCTTCAGCCCCAACTGGCTGCTTAACAATCAAGGCCAATGCACCTGCCGCTTCTTCTGCAACACCTTCAACTCCCAAAGCCCCTACTAGTGCTGCTACAGCTCCCGAGTCTATCATTCTCACACAATTATCCATGTGAGTCGATAGGTTAAACAATGCTGTCACAGCATCCTTCTTTCCTCTTGGTGTCCCCTTCCTCAATAGCCCTGCCAGGGCTTCAACTGCACCTTCTTCTTCTGCTATACGTTTCTTATAATCATGAACTGCGGAAAGGCTGAACAATGTTGCCGCTGCATTTTCTCTGGCCTCGGTTGTGTGCCCGAATCTCAAAACTTCAACAATAGATCCTAAACACCCTGTTTCATCCACAATTCGACTTTTATTCTTTTCATAAATCGACAAGTTAAGCATAGCAGTTACTGAATTTTCTTGTGCTACAGCATTAGGAGAGGAAAGCAGAGCCTTTAAATGGGGTACTGCCCCAGCTTCTGCAATATAAGCTCGGTTTTCTCTTCCAGTTTTTGCTAATAAACGTATTTCTCGAGCAGCGACAGTTTTGGCACCCTGTGACCCGCTTGCTAGCTGCTGAATAAGAAGCTGTGATGTGGCCTTGTTAGCTTCAATTGCAGCCTTGCTCGCTGAACGAGCTCTAAAATTTTCAGAAGACGAATCCAAGCCCTCAGGTGGGTTATAGGGAACTCCATGAGCAGTACACCACTGCATAATCAAATTTCTGAGAGCCCTATTGGGCACAAGCCGTGTGTGAAGAAGAGTCTGTCCAGTCTTGGGGCAAGTAGAATGCCCCTCTTCCATCCACCTTGTTATCGAAGATCGATCATAAGTTTGGCCTGTGCATATTATGACGGGGTCTGTCATCAAATCCAACGTAATTGGACAAGAAAAATCCTTAGGAATTGAAATAAACGTGTCCGCAATTTCTTGACTAATCAACCCATTCTTGGCTTTCCTTTGTTTCCCAATTCCCAACCCCACCTCATCATTCTCAAAGCCAAACAACAAGAACCGACAATACCGAGCCAGTGCCACAAACCCATTAAGCACCGTAGCAGAAGGCTCAACATCCCCTTCATGATTAATAATCTGCTCCTCCAAGAACTCAATTTCAACCGTAAAACAATTAATATCTAAAATTTGCAATCTTTCCACGAAAAAACAATACAATTCAACCGTATCAGGAATCCGCCCATCCTCAAAGTCATTCAGAAATGAAAAGAATTTTAATCTCAACACTTCATCGTGTTTATCAATCAGCAATTTTGCCCTTCTAGATTGCTTTTGTAACAATTCAATCTGTTCCCTCACATCATCGCTCAAGTTCAATTCTTTCAACGGAAAAACATCCAAAAGGGTCGATATTTCTAGATTCAAATCATGAAAATGGCCAGAAATCGAATGGTTTTGAAGCAAAAGCCATAACTTACTCGATTGTGCGCAATAATCAAGTAAAATTTGGGATCTATACAACAATAAATACAGCTCTTTGAAGCAAAGAACCGCCGTTGACGGCAAATTAGACCGCAAATCACCAAGATACTCCAAAAGAACAACAAATACCTCAATTTTTCGAACCAGAGACCGCGAATTCTTGCGCTGGAACGGCAGCTTCTTACCCGAAAAAGATGAGATCAGCTCCACCGATACCGCCTTCAGAATCTTCACTAGCGCCACGTCGGTCAAATCCACCGGCGCTAAAAACGCCTCAAGCGACGGCGGTCTTCTCCTCAAGGAGGAAAAAATCGCAGCTGAAGTCATCAAAAACCCAAATTCCAGCAAAACTGCTAAATAAAAAAATTATTCTGCTTTTACCCAATTGATGATTTGGGATTGAAATTATTCTTCAGATCTGAAAAGGGGTGGTTGTTAATTTTATGGTGGGATTAAATGTTACTATGCGGCCGTTGAATATTGTGGTAGAAAATGGAATCCGCGTTTGGAGAAAAAAAGAACAAAGAAAAGGTTGTGTCTGTAATGTAATGTCAAATGTGTGTATCTGACTGAATTTCCAATATTAAAAACAATTGTTTCCCTCTCTTCTTTTTATCTTTCCTCTCTTACAATTTCCTTGCACCCTTCATGGAAATAACTTTCCTCTTCTTAGTTTGGAATGATTATATAGGGGATTGGTATTTTTACATGATTTTTAAAAAAAAATCACATGTAAATTATATTTATAAATTTATAATGACGATCAAAGTTATTATTACAAATTTATAATAATAATTTTTATAAAAAATATCAAAAAACTCTATAAAAATACCGGTTTCAGTTATATATCATGCAACTTCTTCTTCGTTCATTTCTTATTTCATCATATGTCAATCCATGGTTTTTTCTAGTAATAAGATTACCTTTTACGGACTTTTTTTCATAAAAAAATTATAAATATAAATGTTCAAACACATTTCAAGAAAATACAAGTATTAGACTTTCTGCAATATTTATGATCCCCGAATAAATATTTACATTGCCAGAATAAATATGCTATATTTTAAATTTTTGTCAATACTTATTGCTTAGTCATCATAACTATTGTTCTGATGTTATCAATGACTTAATATATGAAAATCTTTCAACATTTAATATTTTTATCCCATTTTTGAATTAATCAAAAATGTCCTTTGTCTATGTTGATTTATTATTAGGTAAATATTGAAGGTTGCGAATAAAAGACTTCGTATAAACAAAAAATAATAATGTATTTTGCGCATTTATATATTAACTTTTTTATTATCAGTTATGTGAATAATTATCGTTAATAATATTTTAATAAGATATGTGATATAATAGATCAATTTTATAATTTTATTTCATAAAAAAAAAAGACTTTACAAATACATAACTAAACTCTAAATAAAAATCATAACTGTGTTTTTGCTTAGGATAAAAGAAAATATTCTTCACTTGTCTTGATGAGAATGCCAGGGTTTAAACCACGGGGTGAATTTTTGGCTATTTAAGGAGGAAGAGTGATGCGAGGACTTGAAATGAGTCACTTTTATTAATACATAGGTTAAGGATTTCAATTTTGTTGATAATATTTTATTATAAAAATAGGTCTAAATAAAGATAATAAGTTATCTATTTTCCCTCTAAATTCTTTCTATTTAAATTAAAATAAATTATTGTCATATATTAGGATATTTAAAAGAATAAAATAAAAAAAAGGAAGGAGTAATGTGGACCGGAAAATGTTTAAAAGTCCAACACGCGGTCCCAGTACGTCTGCGATAATCCACTGTTTCTTTCTTTTTGAGAACAATCCAAAGGTTGACTAAATGCCTAAGCTAAAGCAGTTGGGTCCCTTCACGCTGAGTGTTTTGGAGTATTAATTCGTGATATTTTAAATTAATTATATATTATTATTTTAATATATATAATAATTTTATTTATATTTAAACTTATTATATATATATATATATATATATATATATATATATATATATATATATATATTAAAATAATAATATATAATTGACCTAAAATATTAAGTGACAATATCTAAAATTATTGAATAATTTTTGGTAGAACAATCGAATGGAAAACAGTGAAGAAGTGCTTGGGCTTTGTTTTAACTTTTAACAAATTGATTAATATATCCTCTCTATCTCTCTCTCCCTTAAACTAATTAGGCACCATATTTTTTAATTTAATTTTGTAATATTTAGAAGGACATTTAATTCTGTAGGTAATTAATGATATTTAACAGTGTCATCAACCATCAAGTGCCATCGTAGCATATTGGCTATTGTGTTCCTCACTAATAGTAATACTATTTCCCTCATTTTTTTTCATAATGAAAAACATTAACATCACATCATATGTTTCAAAATCAACAATTAAACCCATTGACTTCACCCCCAAGTCCCATCCCCCTATCCTAGTTGGGACCACTCCATTGGTCTGCATGTTGCCAAGTCTGGAATCACATATTATTAATTATAATTTATTTTAATATTTTAATATATTTATTTTTCCTTGAAACTTAACCTTTCCATTTTTTAACATTCGGATTAACTATAAAAAATAGTACTCTATCATACAGTGAAACTTAACTCTTCCGTACTTAAACCATATGTGATAATTTAATCGTAAAAGTCTCTTCTTCTATTTTTGTTAAGGTCAATATGTTCGAGTTTATTTTTTATTAAAAATTTTCTTCTTTTTTTTTCATAAAAGAGTTTAATTTATAAATTTTTATTTTATTAAAAAAATAATTTTTTAGAAATAATAATATAAAGTAACATATATTTTTAATTAAAAAGTTGTTATTATATTACACTACTAAACTAATAAATTATTCATTCTATCTTACGATAAAAACTATTTATTGAACACAAAATGAACATTTTTTAAATAATTAATTATTTATATATATTTAGTTTCTAAAAAAAACACTAAATTGTATATACTTTCTAATAATAATATCTATTAATTTAAAAAAATAATTACTTTAACCATAAAAATTAATTAAAAAATTTTTTATCGTGCGACGAAAACAATATTATTTTTATGAACATGCATGGGACAAAAAAGTATTACAAATTTTTATGAATGAAATTAATTTTGTGAAATAGTAACTAACCACCATCAATTTCTCTATTTAACGGGCTCAAATTTTTTATTATTATTCTCTGTTTTATGTCTCTATTGTAAAAAATAAGAAATAAATATATATATATATAAATACAAACTTATATATATTTATTTCATATATTTTATAATAGAGACATTAAACAAAAAATAATAATAGAAGATCTCACATCCTATTTAACCGACTTGAAATTCAATGTCGACCCAGTCTTGTGAAACAATCAAAACGACAAATTACTAGAGATGCATGCATGATCTCTCATCTCTAGTAATGATGATAATGATCTCAATGCATAAGAGGAAAGACGAAACAAGTACTCAAGTAGACATGGAGAGACAAAGTCAAAATCCCGGCTGAGCCTGCATTTAAACTCCTGCTGCCATATATCCAGATATCTAAGCTATTCAATTAATTATACTAGTAAACAATGATTAATTAGCGACAAGTAAGCTTTATTATATATGTATATCTTCTTATCTTTGGTAATTTGTGACGTGGTTTTTGTTGTTAATCTTGTTTAGCTTGGCATTTCGATTCAACAAGAAAGAATATGTGTGCCGCCATCTAAGGCCGCCCGCCCACGGTGCCGCCAACGTTTCAAATGTGACAATTGCTAAAGTCGATAAATTGTTATATAGTTTTGTTAGTGCATGTTTAGAATGTACTAATAATATTTTACGATCAATATATAACGGATTTATACTTGTTGATTGTCAAATTTCACAAACAGATTAGATTGAAGGATTAAAGGTGATATCTTACTGGTAGAAGTTTATGACTTTAACGTGTAAAGTCATATCTTTGAATTTATCATTCAGTAAAAAAATTATATCAAAAATATTAACTTAGTTGCTTATAAGTGAGCCATCCTATCTTAAGAAAAGAATTTTTAAAGATAAGAAAATTGATATATTATCGATAAATGTGTGACGAAATTAAATTACAATCGACATAAAAATTTATACGATAAGATAGAATAAATTAAGATAAAATTATTTTTAATTTTTATCGATATGCGCATACTTCACAATTATTATTTGACTGAATTTTTTTACAAACATAACAGCATTCAAAAGATAAAATTGTTACGTCACATAGGAATTGAAACTTGTATCAAAAAACATAAGTATGCTTTTTTTTTAAAACGCCTTCATTTTGAAAGTATATTGATACAAATACAAATGAATTACGTAATTAATACCAAGATTTTCTCAATTGAAGATATAGATTAAAAAACAACGTAGTCTCACAATAAGGAACAAATTCACACGACGGGTAAACTTTGAACAAGAAAATCGTCGTGGCTCTCCCCAATCCTTCTACATTAGTTTTCCTTTCTCACAAAGAAATGTGAGTTGATAGGGTTCCATGCATTTCTTGTCCTGATTTTCCTCACTTTGCTTATACATGCAGGGACGAAGCCACGTTGGGTGGCATGGGATCAATTGATCCACTGAAAAAGTAATAATAAAATATATAAATTTGAGTAGTTTTTTAATATGAGTAAAGAAAGAGCCGATAGTCATAAATAATCTCACATCTAAATCTGAATAATCTATCTTTTAATTATTTTCGCACAGAAAAAATTATCACAGAAAAAAAAAATCTCTCAACTAGAGAAAGTAAAGTCTTCTAAGAGATGATAATGAAATTCTCTTACAAAAGATAAATAAATCAGTCATATCATAGAGAAAATAAATCCCACAAAAAAAAAAAAAAAAAAACTCCACAAGAACGAAAAAAATTAGTAGAGTAGAAAAAAATAGATCTAGAGGATGGTCCCTCCAAAAAAGAGGTTGGTAGTTGATTGAATCAATATTTAAAAACTTGGACCGGACCGAATCGGCGGTCCGATCGGAACTAGTTGGCTCTTCGGTTCGATTGGCCCAGAAAATCGGTTTGACAGTAACTCGGTCAAAAACCGGTTGAACAGACGATTTAACCTATAAAATCGATTAATTGACCCAATGAACCAGACAGCTAAATATTTTTTTGTACAAAAATATTTTTATTTTTAAAATTAGATATTTTTAGAAATATTGTAATATAATTTCACTATATTTTATCTTACAAAAAAAATAGATATTTTAAAAATATATTAATTATTAATAATATATATTTTTATGTATTTATAATGTTACCGGTTCAATAATAGTTCGACCAATAATTAAATCAATGATCCATTTAACCAGTATCATTTTCAAGTCGCTAACTGGACCGGATTTTAAAACATTGGATTGAATTAAGTCTTTAACCATTTAGTATATAATACTCTCTCTAGTCTCTATCCCTTTTTCTCTGTCTTTTTAAGGAGATATTTTTATTCCTTTTATTCGTGGTTTATAAATTTCAAAGAAATATTAAATATTTAATTTTTTATTTTATTATTTATGATTAAAGGCTGATTTATTTATCTCTCTCTTTTCTAATGAATTTTAAAGGATTAATATTAAAAATTTATACTTAATTTAATCAATCAAATAAAATATATATATATATATATATATATATATATATATATATATATATATATATATAATCTTAAAATATCAATTAAAAAGGGACAAAAAGACTAAAATACAAGAACCGTAGGAAACTTGAATTTGGATATATATCCAAACACAATAAATTTCAAATTGCTTGTTCTAACAAAGAGGAAGCAAAGACGATATTTTTAAGACGACGTGCTTACAAATTCAAATTATAAAAGTCAACATTTTTGATTCAATGTAACGTAACAAAACGAGCATATTAAATTATGGTTGAACGTAGAAATTAATGCAATTTTGGTACACTGTCGTAGAAAATACACTACCTAAAAACAGGTGGGGGAGAAAGGTTGTCTCATAAGATAAAGCATCTTATGCCGACATATATATTAACATATTATATAGCTAATTATATTTCAGCTATCACCTATATTATCTTGTACTTTAAAATATTTATATATATTTTTTGTTTTAAATTAAATTTTTTATTTTAATTTTTAAAAAATAAATTAATTATTTTTAAAATTAATTTTTATATTATTTTTGCCAAAATATAGTTAAAGAGATTATAATTAATATATACACACACACACACACAATTAATATTAACTCTAATTTTTTTAATTTCAAAAATATATTTATATATACTTAATTATTAATTTTAAAAATAATTAATTTAATTTAAAAAAATAAAAACTGAGTATTTAATTTAGAATGAAGAGAATATATTTTTCTACTATTTTGTTGGCTTCTTGTTGTTCACCAAATATCTGACCAAAGTATAATATTTAACAAAATTGAATGAAGATAATAATGAAAAATACAACACATAAACCTCACTTGTTAACAGTGACGGACGTAAAAATTTGATTAAGGGTGGGCAAAGTTTTAAATATTAAAAAATAAATAATAATATATTTTAATCAACCGAATATATATATATATATATATATATATATATAAGGGGTTAGGGCTTGCAGCGTTTGCAACTGGCAGGATTGGGGTTTGCAGGCGATCGTGAAGGAGAAATTCTATTGGAGGTGGGGGCTCGATGATGCTTCAGTTGAAGGGGTGAATCTCACCTGGAGAAAGGGGGAGGTGGTTTGAACTTAAAATCCCTCCTGTTGCGGCCGTCATGCTCCTAATCCTCTCCGGCGGCGCTACGTGGATAGTCTAGATAGAATAAAATTCAACCGACTCCCGAATAAAGAAAATGTTGTTTGAATTACATTTTCTTGGCATACTATGAAAAAGTATTCGACAAAAAATATTTAATTAATGGTCAATACACAATTAATCTAAATTTTATATTATAAAAAAACACTTCAATTTTCAAGATTGGTTATCATTTTCAAAACATTAATAAATTATTTTCTTAAATAAATTTTTTGAAAAATATTTTTTTTTAAAATACACCAAAGCAACGACATGATGATGAACTAAAAAGTCTCGTGAACTTATTGGTAAGAATAGTAGTACTATTCTCATTAATAGCATTTAACTAATTGCTTCAGCTCGCATTAAATGGCCTATTCTCATTAATGGCATTTAACCAATGGTACAACTAGATGTTTCGACCCGTATTAAATGCCGGGTCATTTGTTGAGTATAAAAATACATCAAAATTATATATTTTCTTTGACTCAAAATAAATTTTTTTGTTATTATTTTAAGTAATCTCAAATTAAATATCTATTTATCTTAAATAATTTATTTTTTATAATAATTTATTTTTAATATTAATTGTCATATTTCTATTCTGTATGCATATTTATGGAATACCACTAGTCATGTGCATAAAATTATGTAATTAAATAAAAATTTAAATATGAATAATTTTGTCATTTTATTCTCTTTCTTAATATGCATAAAAAAATCAATCAAACTTTAATCTTGAGATGGATGGAGTAAAATTTTACTATGAGCAGATTGTATCCATTAAAAAAATATAAGTTCGATTAAAATTTCTTTCTCCGAATTACCAAAGACAAACATGACATTATTATGTACATAGTCTCAAGATATGGAACCCAGAAATGGTCAGAACGTATGGTTCTATATTATTTATTCTCTATTTATTCTCTAGATAACATTCTCTTCATAAAATAAAGATTTATAAAAATAAATATGACTAGGGAAAAAATATGATATGTTATATTCTCAACAAAATAAGTTTTTCTATATATAATATTTAGTAAGAAAGACTCATTTTTACGGTCTACTTGTTATTCTCCCTTTCTACTAAAATTGATAAGCCTAAGCTTCAATAAATTTCTTATATCAATGAGAATGTGGTTCAAGACCTTCTGCAAGGAAAGGGAGATTCTAGCAGACTTAAACAAACTTTGATCTTGACTGCTGAATATTCTATAATCAAATTTTACAAAAAGTAAAAGGCCACCACCTATTTCCACTAACAGCAAAGCTCCAGCTCCAGCTCCACTAGTCATAAATATTTTCAACAGGGGACATTACTGCATGCATATTCACATTTAGTAGTAGGGTTTCTAATATATAATAACCACACCAGTTTTGCATCATATGTTCACACTGTTATCAAACCTGGCCACTGCAGGAGCTCACTTTCAGAATATAGTTCAATAATATTAGCTACTTTCGACTCCATTAAAAATAAGAAGATCATCTTTTAGAAGAAAAGATTCAGCCATTGCCATCACCTTTCTAAGGTTCTAAAGCGCTTAACAGACCACAGGGTAAACAGTCCTAAAATACTTTGAATCAAACACAAGTTCTAGTAATAATGGGTAAATGCCAGAATTTTGCACAATGTAGTTTGGTTGGAAGTGTTTCTATTACTTTCCAAAGCATTATTAACATTTAGGATCGCGCAATGCAGTCATATTGAAATCACAAAAGAACAAGATGAGTGGAATATAAATTTGAAAATTCATTGATAAGAGGCTTTTACTATTTCATTTCTCTATTCTAGTTTATTCTTTTAAAGATAAATTATTTGACTGATAAAATCCACCTTCTAGCAGCAGGAATGAATAAACTAAAGTCATACAATGAAGTCTACAATGAAGCCTTCAGAACCGTGCAGTATCTTCTATATTACCTTGGAGACCTAGAAGACAAACAGTTTCCACAGGAGACAAATTTCAGCAAAGCTTGCGGCTTCCTTGTTCTAACTTTCAAACGTGCAAGCTGCAGAGCATTCACAAAACATCATAAGTAACAACTTCAAACAAATCACCAAAAATGAAATGCGGGCTATGACAATAAATTCAGTTTACTAATTATAAAAATTAAAATTTACTCTGGAGAATAATTTGCTAAAATTTCACTATTGTGAATATTCCAAAAACAAAACAAAAAAGCATGGATGCCAGATATTGACATAACTGAAAATGGTATGCCATATAAACGTTAAAACACATTTTTGAGTAAGTTTATTGTCTTTTATTTTGACATGGATTCTTGGCCTGAACAGAATGTGACGCAGAACAGCTGAAATATTGGTACCATGCTCTAATGTTCTGCCATAGCTGGTATAATAATGATGATGATTACGAAAAAATAATATGATATCTGCGCACCAGAAAGTACTATACACACATATGAAAGGTCTTTAAAATTGATGCTCTATCAAGAAGTAAAATGGTAAACCAGGAACAAGTACACGGCAATCTCTAAGATAAATGAATGAAATATTGTTATACTACAATGCCAACATATTAGATATAGAGGTTAGTATACAGGTTATTTGTCCTACCACAGCTACAGCTCAACCTGTCTTGCACAAAAATGGGCTAGAAGAGTCATCATGGGTGAATGCGCAAGAATGTTTGGACTACACAGTTACACACCCACCAGGTCTTGCTCCATTTTATGCCAGCATGTAAATTTGTAGTTGAATACTCGTTATTCGCTGACATAAACATATTCTCCTTATTTAATCAGTTACTGGCAAATTCTTCATCAAATTATATTAATAAAATCTACACAAATTGTATACAACCACATTTGGGTGCTTTATGTTCTTGTATTAACTTGGAGTCTGAGTTGCTCCATTCTACTTTACTTGCATTATTCCTTTGTCGTGTCCAGTCATCCTCACTCCTTCCGTACTAATCCCAAAAGGGAGGGGATGAAGGGCAAAAGGCAGTATGATATAAGTGTCCAGTTGTTGGGAGATCCTTATAGACTTGATGATCCATGCAAGACGATTCATATATATGATAAAAGGAGGCACAAGTTTGCCCAATTAATAATCTAGTGCCTTATCTACATTCATCTCAAAGATCACAAGGTGCTGTAGGTTTTTGTGAAAGTAATGGAGCCCAGTAAACAGGGAAGTTCACCGTACAGCCATCAACCAGAAATAGAAGACTGCTGCCCTGAGAGAGGGAAACCTCTTTCAGAAGAGTGAGAATTTTATTTATTCTGCTTAGGAATTTTAGTAATGAAAGTAATTACTTAATTTTAGGACTTGAGTATCTTGGTTCCAAGATACATAGCTATTTTTTTCAGGCTTCGTCACCTATGTAAAGGCTTATGATGTATTGGATTGATTAGCTTCTGATGAATAGATTCTATTCTCCCTCTAAACTCTCTCTTATATCTCTTTTCTCTCTTATTTTACTTCTCTTTCCTTATACAGCATGCATCACCAGTAGTGAAATTTAATCATTTGGGCGCAGTGAATTTGGAACAAATTGGGTGCACACCAATATCATTGATTCTTAGCAAATCATTTTATATTGGCAATAACATTTCTTTAGGTTACGGTATTCCTAGTATTTCAGTAGATATGGTGTATCTTATGCAATTCAGAGTGGAACACCCACATCACAAAAGTCTGCAATCATATGGGTACATGAGAAGAAACAATATATAGTTTAGTGCTATACGGCTCAAAGAAACATGACAAAACTGCACTTTATGCTCATATGAAAATCTACAACACGTACCTTTCGACGGGTCAACCTAGATGCCCTCCAGCACAGCAAGCTTCTTGATCTAGGTTCTAATCTCCTGTGGAACAAACAGATAATATTATAATCTTTGTCATGGAATCATGCAAGATAATCCCAACACAAATTCACTCCAATAAAACATCATTTGTCATTGCAGAAATCTGAAATCGTGAAATGGTTCTCGGAATGTAAGAGCAACTACATTAATTCTAAATTTATAATATATTTTCAACACCGAAGGTTGAGTTCAGCTCCTTTTTCATGTTTTACCTATTTGGGAGGCGATTCTTCAAACAATAGGTATTGAAGAAACTTAAAAATAAAGAAGGAAAGGAAAAGCAGAAAGAAAAATATTGGATCTGCAAAAGCATCCAACCCAAAACCGCATGACGGGCACTATTACACTAATGTGGGACAGGTGCTTCCCTTCTTCCCTCACGTGAGATCCCATTGGTTATGCACAGCACCACAAGTGCTCTAACATGAATTAGCCGCCATATCCTCAATCTATAACCTGGTGGTTTGGGCCAACTTCACAGTATCACAAGTTTGGGTCCTCCGAGTATTAGATATATCGATTTCTCCAACCCTCTCCCCCACCCCAAAAAGAAACATATTGTTTCTGTAAAAGCAATTAACCTAAAACCACATGTTAAATTTTATTTTACCAATGTCCTCTCCGTGCTCCGTCACATAAGACCTAGTCAGTATAATGAGTTGGAATAATTGGTCTGGATGCTCTAACATATATTAGCCACCACAACCTCCATCTATCACCCCTTATGATTTGGGCCAACTCCCAGTTCCACAAGATTGAGACATCTCTCTCTCCCCCCCAACCCACCCCCCGTCTCCTACTTAAAAACCTCCAATTTCACCACTTCGTCTTCCCCAGCCTCCCAAAAATATATACTGTCATAAAACAATGAAGTAAACTTTTTCCTTTTGTAGGGGAACATGTATCAAATCGTTCGTTGAATCCCTCCCACCGCTACCACCCTTGCACCAAAAAAATATCTAACAAGATATTTCAGAACAAGACTTTAGGCATCATCATTTCAAAGTTGTAGTTCAGAATTGTCAAACAAGGTGTTTATTAGCCAATTGAGCAAGTTACTGATTAAAAAGACTACATCAAGCATTGACCAGGAGAACCCACATCATTTCAACCCATGCTCGTTACAACTAACACATATCCAAACTAATTACTATCTAACCCTCTTAAATTATGTGTTCTTTACATATATATGGGTACGCTTGGTGACCCCAAGTATCGGAAAAGTTACCTAGCCTCTTAATTATGTTTTAGCCTCTTCGTACATTATAGTCATGGACGATTTAGAGGTTTTGGGTTTGCTCGTCAAAAATCAAAATCATGCGAATTCTCATAAAAAATACAATTTTGGAAGTAATATATTAATCGAGGAAAAGAAACATACAGATTCTCTTGCTCAAGCTTTTCAGCAATAGAAACAGCTTTTCGTTTTGACCACCCATTTCGCTGTGTACATCCTTCTGCCTGCTGAATTACATGGGCAAGGGACACCTTTCTTCTCACTATGCTCCGACTCTGATTTGGTTCGCTTGACTTACTTTGTTCAGGGAGAGAAGCCAACATGGAATTTTTATGTGAAGATGCTATTTCTCCTATCCAAGCATCTCGTATATCTCTTCTGGCAGGCTGTGTATTGGCAAGATGCTCATTACCTCTTGGTTGTCTTGGAGAAGCTTCAATTTCAACAATTTCACTCCTTGCCATTCCAGTTGAGTCAAAATGTAACGGCTGGGCTCGACTTAAATTATCTCTATCTTTCAAAAGCCTTCCACTGGAATCATCATATCTTGCCGTAGACATCCTGCTGCTAATAACTCTAGGGTCTGCATATACCTGGGATGAACCATCCCCAAAAGCTGGTAAAATAAGTGGCACGTTAACCCCTGTTCTTGTATCTATCCTTGATTCACATTTGATTTCAATTGTTACAGGGGATCCAAGAACAGACTCAAATGCTTGTAAAATGTGTGTCCTAAATTTCTCTGCCTTTGATTGTGCCTGATGGGAGCTGAACAGCAAATGAACTGTCGAACCTGCTAAAACGAAATTTAAACATAATTAACTAATTAGACTGGCCAGGACAATGTCATTCCACTAAAAATGTAATAATTATGTAAATTTACTAAATAATGAGCATTGGGCGTGCATCAAGAGGAGAACTAAAAGTCATTCACTTCTTAGATAAGAAACATAAAAGAGACATTTTTAATTAACAAGCGTACCATATTTTTTTATTTTTTTGTTAAATATACTTCTGATACTCTAATCTCCCATCCATGTCAAATACTTGGAGTCTTGAAATGCCGTAGCAGCGGAAAATTTTCAGTGAAATCTGGTTACTGGGGTCATAGAGGGCAGCAGGAGCCGAGTTTTCAGTGGCAAAGTATTTGGAGGGTGCAGACCGCACGGTTACCTCAGAAGGTGGCTTTTTCACATGGACAGCGGCTCTTGATAGTATTAAGTCAGGATTCTTTGTGGAGGAGAGGAAGGTCGTGGTGAACCATTGCAACATGTATAGGAAGGATTGGGATTACGCTGACCATTTGCTTCTTCATTGTGCTTTTGTTCATCTTTTGTGGTTGATGGTGTTTGCTTTGTGGGGTTTACAATGGGCGATGCCTGTATCTCTGGTGGAGTTGCTGAGGGTATGGAAGGGGGCGTGAGTTTCTAAAGAAAAGTAGTGTTTTGTGGGCCAGGATTTCAGGACTCCTCATTGTTTGGATGGGTGATGCGGTGAGAGAGGAATTGTAGATACTTTGTGGTGAAGGAATGGACTATTGGTCAGATTTTGAATTCATTTATGCCCCTTTTGTTCTTCTGGAACAAGGATATCTTCCTGGTTCAGATGTGGATTTTGTTGATTTTTCATAGAAATTTAGATTACAAGCATGATTAGGGTGTGGTTAGTGTGGTGTTAGTGTTCTTGCATTTGAGATTCTTAAGTAAATGGGTGCACCCTCTTGGAACCTTTTTCAATAAAAAAAAATTACTTAACCCAAACAAAAAAAAGCAGAAAAGTATCTAGTCTATTAGAATTATATGTGTTCTCATCAAAATGAGACTACCATTTACATATATAAACTGATTTGAATGGATAAATGATATTGTCTTAACAAGAGAAAGAATCAGCATTTCCTCAGATTTTATACAATAAAGAATAAAAAGAATTATCCTACACAGCATTCTGTGGTGCACTCTCTCAGTTCCTGTTAGAGATAATCTAAGTTAGTGTAAACTTATCTCAAGTTTGATACATTAGAGAAGTATTAAGCGATAAACCTTATCTCCATCTCAAGGACGGTGTGATTATAAATATTGTAATATCTTGTACACATTTGATGTGTTGAAAATAGTGTTATTGTTCTCTATGGTGGAAGCAAGTCTATATGGCTGAATGCCGTTAATCCTTGAGTTGTCTCCCTCTTCTATCATTTTATATATTTTCTATGTAATTAAGTTTCTACACAACTACTTTCTGTTAACTGTTTCCATTAAATGCTCACTACTTCAATTTAATAAAAGTCGCTCTTTCTTTAGTAAAGGTCTTTCACCACTCTCCCTTTTCCTCCCTCCTTCACACACACATACTTAATAACTAACAAGTTCCTTCATAACATTTATAATAAGACTAGTTTAGCATATGCAATGTTAATACTATTTTACTCTTTCAACCCTACAGAGACTTTAAAGTTTTTCTAGGCCTTTCAAAGGCAATTCTTGCCATAACAACAGTAAATATCTGACCCAACCTGTTAGGAACTAAGGATGACTCTCCAGTTTAACAATCTCTTGATCAGCATGGACTACCTCATAAGCAAGGAAGTCTGCAGTTTGGTTTCCTTTGGGATACACAATGATTCTGTTAAGTTTTGGCCAGCTCGTCTTAGTCTTTCTATATCTAGGTCCACGGATATTCTTTTAGAAGGGTAAATTTGGTTTGTATGCAAAAGAAAGGAGGACAGTACAAGTCCTGAAAAAGGTTAGGCTTTAAGGGAGCGACATGCTTAAATGCTCGTTCTACCAAGCATGACTGAATCCTTAATAAGCATGACTGAATCTCGGAGTCATTAAAATTGGGAATGAAGGTCTAGATCCAGTTGTCAATAAAGACCAAGGAATGAATGAAAATTTAAAGGTACTAATGCTATTTTGTCCCAAAATTTGCCAAATTCCATCAGCCAATCTAGCCCCCAAATTGTTCAGGATTTCATGAGTTAGAAACGTTCGCACACAACATTTCAGTGACACCAACAACTAAAAAAATACTCAAGAATGAAAATAGGGCATAAATTATTGCATGAGTTAATAATAGGCAATGATGCATGTCGGAAGTACCTGCTCCAAAACTCACTGAGATCAGCTTGCCTTCTTGATACATGAACTCTCTTATGGTATTTATTTTGATCTTTTCAAGAACCTCCAACCAAATTTCTTCAATTTCCTTGCGAAATTTACCTGGCAACTGCTTGCTATTTATTTTATTTTTATGACTAGAAACACCAAATGTCTGCTGAGGAACCATCCCAGAACCAGCAAGTCCTTTTCTATCTAGACTAGTGCCTCCTTTCATCTGAGCATTATAATGTGTATCACTAGAACTTCCAGCTAGAAGGTTATCTATTGTAACCATTGTTGACAATCCTCTTGCAATATTAGGCATATCATTATGCTCAACATTACTTCTTCTGGGCCTCTCTCTTCCACCAGCAGAGTTTAAGCCCAAGGGACTATGATTTAAACTAGTGTCCGCAGACGAACTAGGCAACATATACTGCTGATCAGGAGCAAGTTGCAACAGCGCAGCCGTTAGCCATGTTAATCTATCATTTGACATTCTCAGCTGCTTTTCAGCTTCAGATAATGTTTTCAGAGCTTGACGTAGTTTTTCCATATCTTCTTTTGACACTAGAACCAATAAGAAAGCATATTAAATTTAAAACAAAATAACAGAAAATAAAGTCAGATGTGCCAGAATCTGAAAATGGTTACAGAGATGAATTTGAAATCAAATATGACAGGTAGGAAGTAACAAAAGGCTCTGACACTAGTATTCTTAATGTATGCAGCCAAAAAGAGAGATAGGTGGTCAAAAGATGTGTCATTTCAAATTCTCATATTCAATAGCTTGGGGGAAAATATGCATTAGTGCCATGCCGCCCATGACGTGTAGCTGGCTAAGTGAAAAAACAATAAACAAAATTAAAAAAATAAACCATTGAACTTAACAAATTGATCAACTTTTTGTTATTAACATGTGGACCATCAGAAAATCTCAACTTACATGATTTCCGTCGAAAGAACTTCCTTCTAGGCAATCCTTTCATGATATCATAACTACCAGCAAGAATGTCAGTTATTACTGTAGCAAGTTGTGACATCAAAGCCAATGGCTCGACACCAGACTCCATGATCTCTCTCAAATTCTTAACAGTATTAACTGTGTCTGCAGATAATGCTAAATCAAGCAGATCGACCAACTTCTCATCAGATATAAGACCAACCTGTAAGAAGCATACACTATGAGATTTTACGTAGAACCTAATTAATAATTGCAATGGGAAGTCTCAATATTTATGGAGAGAAATAAGCAGTTTCAATATTCATACGTAAGATGGTATACAGAGTATCTCATATCAACTGCTGAATTCCAACTTATTTAGAAAAAGAAGGCAAAAGAAAGTACTGACTTTTCATAATTCTTTATACATTGTATAAAACCTTTATGACACAGGTATGTTGTTTCCAAAGGAAAAAATGGATAGAAACTTATAATCATATCCAAGAAGTATCTACTTGAGCAGTTGAGCAGATACGAAATCACAATTAATGTGCCAAGATAAAGATGTTCTTCAGCATTTCCTTAACTTAAATATGCAAGTTAGAAGAAATCAAAATAACAGTAAACTTCCTTAAATGCATAATTATACATGCAATTATAATATATATATATATAGGGAATAAGACCTTTATATGCTACTGTAGCAGGTAAGTGTATCATGAGAGTGGAGGGCCTCGTGAGAGCAACAATGTGAAGGGGCATTAAATATGGTGCCAACAAGCAAAATTCCGCACGAATTTAGCTAAGTCACAGATTCACAATTTGAATCTCATGATATAACTTGGGCCTACATTTGAATCTACATTCTATGAACCTTAGCTATTGTAACTGAGTTGATTATTGGTGCTAGATTCGAATGCTCTAACTCGAACTAACTTCAAGTAAACGTAATATTTATATGTTTTTGGCTTATAAATTACTTAACATAGCATTATAACTCATAAAAATGACAACTGTCATAAAAAGTGTATACAAACTATAGAAAAATATCTCTAGTCAGGTTTAAAACTCAAATGAATCAAATCAACTAAGCAAGGAGTGATCCTACTACAATCAAATCTATAACTGTTAGATGAGTGCTACAGAGGAACAGCCAAATATCTCTTAGATGTATTCTAAGATATGTATCGAGTATCGTAACATAGTGACAACTATGCAAAATTAGTAAATTGCACATGCAGAAGTCATGCATTTGATGAGTTTTCATGCTTCTTTTAAATTCAAACTTTCTTTGAGTTTAGCAATTTACTTAGATCTATTCAACCCATTTTCTCAATTGTGCAAAAATATAATGTTGGATATAATCTTAAACTTTTCAAAGCAAGTTTTTCAACAAATTTGTAATATTATACTCCCTCCTCCATTGACCTTTGTGGTCAAATTGAAAGTTTTGAAAATTAATAATTAAACATATATATATTAGATATTTGAAAAGGCAAACATTGAGATTAGTACTAAATTGTATAGACTTTATAATGTTTATAGGTTTTTTGTATAGATATAAAAGAATAATAAGATCTATTGATTTAAAAAAATTGTCAATTTGACCATAAAAGTTAATAGAGAAATTTTTTCCTGAGACAGAGGGAGTATGATATAAGATGGTAAGAAAACAAATAACCGTAGGAAGTTAGAACTATATTAGAGTCACCAGCTCTAGATAAGCAGTAGTTTTTAAAAAATAGGTATTTTTTTGGGCTCAAGTATGGCTAATTAATACTTTTAGAAACATGTAATTCAAAGGAGTGATAGCAGATTAAATAAATAATACACTATGGAATAATAATAATAATGTTTTGTGAAAGATAAAATAGCATATAACTAACCAGTTCCTGAACCAGAGGAACAGATATTCTCTGCCCCAGCAAACTTAATTGATCAAGGGTCATCTCAGCATCCCTTAATGATCCATCTGATCTCGAAGCAATAATCTTTAGAGCATCCTTATCGATTTCTAGATCTTCTTTGGTTGCAATCCACTGCAGAGTATAGATAATATCAGCATCCTTCAACTTTGGGAAGAAGAATTTTTGGCACCTGGATATGACTATATGTGGCAAAACATCAAGACTCGAACTAACAAGGACAAAAATGACACGCCTGGGCCCTCGATCCATGACCTTTGATATAGCACTCCAACAATCAGCAGACAGAGTATCACAATCATCAAAAATAAAAACTCTGTACTGTGATGGCATCTGAGGAACAATCATGTTATCAAGTAGATCCATAATACTTTGGAAGTCAAAAGTACTGACTGGACCTACTTCCCTTATATATTGACTTCTACCCATGTCATATGCAGTGCAAGATGCACAAAACCCACAAGGTTTGGGATGCTCCATAGACCGGCAGTTTAAGGCCCTGGCAAATATGCGTGCGCACGAGGTTTTACCTGTCCCGTGTGGTCCATAAAACACATAGAGCAACCCAACTTTTCTTTTTACCATAGCATTAGAAAGAGCTTGTGCAACCAAATTCTGTCCCACAAGATCTCTGAAGGTTCTTGGCATGTACTTTTGGGTCAAATTCTGGTGCCTACCATTTCGATGCCCTTGAAACTTTTGCTGATCACCAGACCTAGCTTCCGAAGCAAGTTCAGAGTCAATATCTTGCTTCGAAAAATTATCAGCATAAATGCCTAACTCCCCCGAGTAATCATGCACCCAAGCAGCATTATCTGTACTGTCCTGATCATCAATGAGTAGTGGAAGAGCTTCCCCGTCAGATTTACTAGATGAACTTGAGTGATCAGGCCTCACAGGCATATTAGAAAACTCCCCCCCTTGAGTTAGTCGACCACCTTTCTTTGACTTTGAGTCAGACAAACCACAAGAAAGGCTCCTTCCAGCAATGTCAAGAAATGATTTACCCCTGTGATGAATTCGTGACCAATTCCAAGGAATACCACACCCATTTCTGGGAGCCCTTGTAACATTCTGATCGCCATACTCTTGCCCTCCTTCCTCCATGTTATATTTTGAGCGTACTGCACCATGAGCTAATGAATTAGAGGCCACAGATATTTCATTCTGAGCCACAACATCTCGTGAAACTATAGAAGCTCGAGTCCTCCTTGCACCTCGAAACTTACGTCTTTTTACCTTATTCAAACCATTACAGTGGCTATGACTGCTTGCTTCTGCTTCTTCAGGGGGGTCTTCATACTGTGCATGTCTTCCATCATGATGGATATGAGATGATGCTACATCATCAATGTCCACTCGGACCTCATGTAACTGTTCAGAGAGGGTCCTGAGGCGATCGTCTTGTCTATGCCTCCCCTTCTGATTGATCTTCGTATCCCTTGTTCCAGAGTTTCCTGAATGAATGTTATGGAACAAATCTTTACCATCTATTGGAGTCTCATCTTTGCCAACTAGAAGATCAGTTAACAAATTCTTCCCTATTGATCCTCCTCTCTTACTTCTTCTGCGTTCCTGGACTCCACTCTTGCAACTACGATCACTCACAGCTGGCGCCCCATCATTATGCTGGCTGGCCTCCCCAGGAGCCACTCTTGATATTGGCACACTAGCTAAAAGCGGTGATCTCCCCGAAAATCCTCTATCATCCCTTTGATGCTCAATGCCTACAGACCGCCTTCCATTTCCCACCGATGCATCCTTTTCACCTCTTCTGGATAGCAAATCAATAGCAGAGGGAGAATTCCATGAGGGTGGACTCATGGAAGGATCCCTAAGAGATCGAGACCTCTGGAGGACAACAAGTTCCCTTATGAGGGACCTGTCGGCTAATATGGGGCTTTGCTTATGCATATGGTTCTTCAAATGAATACAATTTGTCAAATGAATATGGTTGCGGAGATGATCACTAATATCACCATTCGCTTCCTTAAGTATCCGGTCGCGGACAGCTCTGGTCATGATCAGATCATAAATTGATCCAACAGCATAAATTTTTGAGCTTTAATGCAGAATATCAGAAAACACTGCATTGTCTTGATTTATTTCTGTCCCAAATTTTCCCAATTACAGTAAAAAAGCAACAAACCCAGCCAAAATCCAACTAAATTCCTCTCAACGCAAACATTAAGCCCAAATCCAAGTAATCAAAGAATCCCATTACAAACCCATGTTCAAAGAACTTATAACTTCATATTAAATCCTTCAAGATATATCATTGGCCGAACAAAGGCATAAATCCACTAGCAACAGAGCAAAGAGTTTACACCAATAACTTAAACTCCAAGCTGTAAAGCTTTAAACTCAAATGCCAACACAGTAACATCTGAGCATCAAAAAGTAACAGAACTAGCAGGAGTGGTACATGAAAATCTCAAAACACAAATGCCCAGAAAAATACCGTTGAACCCTTACGGGTTTATGGCCATAAAAGGGTCATTTTCATTTGCCATGGTGGTAAAGCAAATTAGAGGTGGAAATCAAAAGGGGCATTAAATTGTAGGAAGTAGAAGGTGAAAAGGAAGGAATTCACAGAACACTCGATTCACCTGAATCAGAGAGGCAAAAGAAGAGCAGCAAGTGACCCGTTTCCATCATTAAGCCTCATCAGATCCTTCTAACTCTCCCTATCATCACATGGAGTTCACGAGGATTTCTTTCTTGAAAACGATGGAAGATGCGGTTCATATTGTTTAGAGAGATAAAGCTTAAGAGAGTGTAAATTAACCAGGGAGTGAGATTCGGAGTCTTGAGGGAGTATATGGAAAGAGGTGGGCGTTATGGGGACCTGAGAAAAATGTTGCTAGATGCTGACGAATGCACCTAAACTGCACACTCGGCAGTCAGCAGTCAGCGTACAATAAAGCGGTGTGTCCGTTTGTTTGTTTGATTTTTTGGATTAAAAATTTAAATTAGGGAATCTATATTACCACAAACAAATAGGTTTGGCAACGAGCGGTATAATTTAGGGAATTCCTCTTCATACCTATTTTATCAATGTAAATAAAGTGAACAAGTATAAATATAAATAATTAAATATTATATTTATCTATATTATTAAAAATAAAATATAATATTAAAATCTGTGACATACCTTATTTTTTAATAATATAAATAAATATAGTGTTTGATTATTATGTGTGTAGACTTGTTCATATAAAGTTATTCTCCGAATTTGATCCGATCCCAAAAATAATATCTTATACTTGTCTCCGTCCTATATAACCGATTATTATATTTTTTTTCTAAATAAAATCTCTCTATTTTTTTTTATTATTTTGTATAACTATTTTTAATCTAAAATCAAACAATATGCAACATTTTATATTATAAGTATTTATGAATTTAAAATAAATCAACTTAAATAAATACATAATTATATACATACAAAATGCTAATTTTAAAAAAATTATATATATACATATAATCGGGATGCGAGTGTGGGTGAGATGATATATCTCACGTCCGAGTCTAACCTTACAAAGTTTAAAAAAATTAATTCCATTAGGATTGGGATCGGGTGAATCCCATCTGATTCGAATGAAATTCTCAGGCCTACGAACAAAATAATAATTCTACAAACCTACACTATCTATTTTATAAAAGGAGAAGTCAAAATAGTGTTTCTTGAGACTGTCACATATAACTTACTTTATATTTTTCACTTTTTATTTCTAAAATCTCTATCATATTTTATCTTTCATATTTTATTTTATTTTAAATTTATTTTTTTTAATTGTACACGCACAGTATATGCTATAAAGTATAAATATTAATATGGATAATCGTAGGTAGATTGCTGATTATTTTAGCTATTGGAACCTTTTTTTTTTGACTTTTTTTTCCTTTCTATTTTTGGATCTTCATTTGAACATTATATATATATATATATATATATATATATATATATAGGAAATAAAATATGTAAAATTGTAGGGGACGAAATGATCATTTATGTTGGAAGAAACCGTTTTTTTTAAGATACGTGTGTATATGCACAATTTTAAATATTATATTTTTATTTTAATTATTAAAAAATAAAATTTAATATCAAAATTTAATTTTTAATAACTGAAATATATGTCATTTTTAATTATAGTGTACGTAAAATTATTTTTTTTTTAATGTACGAACAATGTTGCGCTGGATTGGGCTTGTAATTTTTGTACTGAGAAACATTAATGACAATAATATACATACATATATATATGGATTCTCTTAACATGTGCCCTAAGGGCACATGCTAAGCACACAATTCAAGAGAATATTCTCTTGAACTGTGTGCATATTCTCTTAATTTCTACATTTGTACCAAATTCAAGAGAATATGCACACAGTTCAAAAGAATATTCTCTTAAATTGTGTGTTTAGCATGTGCCCTTAAGACATATGTTAAATTTTTCGTATATATATATATATATATATATATATATACAGTGATCAGGTCACATCCACACTTGGGACCTACTTCAAATTATATATGGTACGGTTTAATTAATTTTACAAACAAGTTTATTTACAATCAAATCATTCGTGCATATAAACATTTATTAATAGTTTATTTTTTGATCTAAAAATTCATTTGATGGTCTAGTTTTTTTAGGTTTGGATGGAAATTTTTATGATGCATGAATTATTCTTTTCAAGTTTCGAACACATTTAAGGATTTGATAATTTGAGTTTGTCGCGACTCTAATATATGAATCAAATAATGAGATAAACACAAATTTTTCTTAAAAATATTATATTGCATGTGTTACATATTTTGAAAGTGATGAATAAATTTTATTATTTTTATTTAATTTTTGTTGTCTTTCGTTTAGCAGCATTTTATGATTTTATTAATCAATTAAGTTCAACGTTCTTTTTAAAAATTTAGCATTTATAATTCATCGCAATTATTATTTATTTTTATATCTTAATAAATTTAAATAAATAAAATAAAAGCTCTCTATATATTTAATGAGAGCAAAGGAAGTTAAAGGTAACATGTTTAATAGGGATGATTATAATTTATCGTGTTTCATGTGTTGCCTAAAATAGGGTGACAAATGACTTTAGGAGAGGGTGATATACTTAATTATTATATATATAAACAGAAGCCATGCGTAATAGTAATTGTTTAAATTCGTACGGAATTGTAGGGTTGTCAACTCAGTTGAAAAAAGTAAGACGACAAGAAATGGCCCTACACGTACCCAACAAAATATGTTTGCATCTAAAATTTATGTGATAGAATACAATGCTAAAATGGTACTTTCTTTTTTACATATGAGTCGTTTAAAATATAATTATATATATTAATAAATTTTATTAATATTAATATTAAATAATTAATATTAATTTATTATTTTATTATTATCTATTCACTAATTAATTTTTTTTTTCTCAATTATTTTATTTTATAGGTAAAACAGAAAATGTCAAGATTTTTTATTTTAAATATATATAAAACGTCTTATATTATAAAAAAAAAAATAAAAAAAACAATCTATATAATAAAAATGAGAGAATATTAATTTTGACTTGCCATGTTTTTTCCGATTTTTTTTTTTTGGAAACCCAAGATTTCTTATCATCAGATAGGTAATTTAATATTTTTTTAATTTAATGAATTTCTCCGTTTCAGTTTTTTCTCCAATATTTATCAACAAAAAAATAAAATAAAAGTAGAAACCATCTGACTATTTTTTAATATATTTTTTTTAAGTCTACATCTACTAAAATTTTAGTTTAATGGTAGCTGGGTCTAAGAGGGCCACGGACCACACGAAATTTTGTTGCCTACCTCACCGAACTGAAGAATGTCATGTGCTCCCCCACTCTCAATTATTTTATCCCTGCTTGCTGGATTCAGAGTACTAAACTAGATAGCAAATTGTAGAAAACAATCTTCTCCTCCCCAAAATGGGACTTCATTTGCACATATAAATCTTAAGGTAACTCAAAATTAATTGACTATCAGTAAAATAGTTTATAAAAGATATATTAGTTATTCACGTCTTAATTGTTCAATTGAGACACGTTCTTTGACGTGTGACGTAATTTTGAGTTAAAGTTTTAATTGAGTGACTTAAAGCATATGAGTCAAGAGTTGCACATGAATGATTGTCTACTCTGATATCAAATTAAGGCATCAAGGTTATATATTGAGTCTAATAGTATTCATTGGGTTATGCATATCAACGTCAAGGTAACATGTAGTCGGAAGATTTGAACAAAAAAACTTGCACACCAAGAGTTTTGATATCATTAATTTTAAAGTATTTAACTCAAACCAGTTAGTAATGAATGGAGAAAGTGACCCATCAAAGTTATATATATATATATATATATATATATATATCCTTTAAGAAAATGAAAATTACAATGTAGGCAAGAAAAATGTATCAACCATCCAAAAAGTTATAGGATTACAAAGTTTTAAACTTAAGAGATGCATGATTGCAAATTTGAAATATTAAGATTAAAATTGAAAAGTATAAAACTTTGATGGAATGTTTTGCAGTTTCTCCTTATCCATCTTTCTCCTTTTCCTTCTATTCATTAGTACCCTCCCCTCTAGCTAGCCATGTGAGCTAACAAGGCCTAGTAACATTCCATAATTATTCACACATGTAGTTGGTTAACATGTCCATTTATCACACTCCCTATGTACTCAATTGAATGTCTAAAGACATAGTTCCAAAACATGTAAAATTTAATTTTATACTTTAAAATAACATAAACTTTTGTTATTTGAAGTGAAATTGAGTAGGAATTTGACTCTCCTTTTTTAGTTGTAATTTTTTAGGAAGCCAACCAACCAACCACAATAATGTGGCCTAGTAAGTTAATTATAAATTAGCCTCTTATTTGTATTTACTTTTTGCTTCTTTTGAGGTCTCATAGGACATTACCTACCACAAGTTAAACTATTTCTTTTTAACTCCATTGGAAAAGAAGTGCATAAAAAATAAAAACCCATCTGACATGTGTAGTAAAACTAGCAGTTCCTCAGGTAAAAAAAGCTTATGGCATTCAACATCTTTAATTGATGAAGTATCCACCCCATAAAGCAAACCAAGAACTTACAAACAAGAGAAATAATTAAACAAGTGTATGCATGATTGTCTGTCTTTACACTAGCTAGCTACATGTCAATATCTGGTAAGTAAAGTTTTGAGAAGTACACTCCTCCATAATAATTAATGAAAGATATCAAAGTCATGTTTTGTAGATTTAAAGTGGTGACTTTTTGAAAAGATTAAGGATCGTTTGTTAAATAGTGACAATTAAGGAGGGTGTGGAGGGCATTATTTTCATTCACTAAAAAAAGGCTCAAGTTCATGTCCAGTTCCAAAGGGACAATATCATGGGTATGCATATGTGAATGTGTTCCCAAGCTCAAGAGAATAATTAAGAGAATTAATATTTTTACAAGTTCATTTGATATTTTCGCAAGATCAAATAGAACCCACTTGTACATATATCAAATTAGTTTGTGAAAATATCATTTTTCATAATTAATCTTTTATTAATTTTAGTTTTTGGGGTAATGCAAAGCCCTAGTCTTTAGGGTGGTGGTTATCAATATTATTTTGGTTATAAAGTGAATTAAGGCATGCATGGTTGGTACTTGTACTCACATGCACCTTTACGGCTGCCGCCGCCCCTCTCCCTCCTCTACTTAATATACCTATCTTGTTAAAGTTTTAAGCTATGATTATTTGTTTGAATTACTTCTAAGGGATTATATTACAAACTTTAGAATTATTTCATCTGTAATAAAATAAGAGGAAATTAAATGAGAGGTACTGAGGGATTGCACAAATGTACAATACAATATACCCTAAAGTTTAATTTTTTTGCAAAAATACAATAAAATAAAATAAAAATTGCCAATGAGATGAAGGGGGCTACATTTGTCAAGCACATAACTAGTGAACCACAAATCCAAAATATTAGGCAGCTGCTCCATTGTGTTGTTCCGTGTTGACTAACATCTTGAGAGTTCTAATTATGGTAGGTTGAATTTGGACTGAATAACAAGCGACGAAGAAAATTTTTCATTATACTTATTTTTCAATTTCTCACGATACATATTTAGTGACATAAAAATTACTTTTAGTAACATTTTTAACAAAACATTTATTCACGTCAAATTTTATTGTGTCGCTAATTATTTGTGATAAATTTTATTTTGCTACTAAATATAATACGACAAAATTTATCTTGCTGCTTAATGTAATATTTGTATTGGGGGGATCGTAATCCGTCAACATGAATTTGATGTATGAAGTATGGGCAGAGTTTTAGTGAATACCCACACTTGGTTCACACAGAGACGGTAAAAATACATAAAACATAAAGTAACAAAAATATATCAATTTAAAAGAAATTTTATAAAATAGCTTTCATTCTTATACATCACAAATTTAAAGAACAGAAAACTAAATTCACAATATATAGTAGCTGTTGCTTGTTAAATTACAGCAATGTTAGCATATGAGCTTTTGGGAATGGATCAAGAAAGTTCATTATCGTGTACTGAAGCTAGATTATATTTGAAACAAATGGTAAGGAGACTAATTTACACGATTTACAGATTTAGTAAAGCATTGAACTCAGTAATGTCTCCATGATTAATCGTCTCGGATCAAATTAGTCGGGTCACTCAAAACATACTTGGGCAACTCATATTTTGCACCTGCAACAAAAATCCACAAGCTGACCGAGATTTTTGCAATGAAATCTTGAAACACGTGAGTTGCAAATGAATAACTTACCTCTCTCATCATAGCAGATTGTCAAGTCTGCAGATTGAACAATAACACCAGCACTATCCACAATTGCTTGTGCAAGAATTAAGTCAGCCACTGCAGCAGCTTGCAGTGCATCCCAGATCTCTGATAAAAACGTTAAATAGGTTCTTCAGATATTTGTTTCTATGCTGACCTTATTTAACTACTTAAACCAAGGTCTCGTTTTGCATGAAATTGAGTGCATTATGAACACACACACACACATATATATATTTGACTTAGTTCAATGGCATACCCTCTTAAAGGGCATACCAAGCTCACCCCCTTTAGTGACGGACCCTGCGACGGTTTGGTCCGTCGTCATAGATTCGTCCGTCGCTAAATGTTTTAGCGACGGACAAATATTTAACGACGGACGAACTTATGGCGACGGACCAAACCGTCGTCGGGTCCGTCGCTAAAGGGGTGAGCTTGGTATGCCCTCTAAAAGGGTATGCCATTGAACCTTGCTCTCTCTCTCTCTCTCTCTCTATATATATATATATATATTATATGCACTGCCACACTGAAGAATTATAGTGACCATAACGAGGCCATAATGTTTGATCCTTACAGTTTTCTCAGCTTAGATGCATATATAGAGAGAGGGACAAATAGAGAAGATAAAAAGATGCCGTTCATGCAAGATTTCACGTCTTCTAAGTTTTTACAGAAAAGTCCATATTATGATAAAAGGTGAATAGATAAATCCTATCTTAACAGTCATGATATCCATTCTCAATATCAAGTCATTAAACTGCTTTAAACAAAGATGACATAAAGATCTTAGACATCTAAATTTCTACATTATTACAACCTAAGATTAGAGAAGTTAAAAAAAAGGACAATAAACATCAAGAAATGCTGGAAGCAAAAATCTAAGTAATAATACAATAGTAGAAAATAGATTTGGAGAAGAGAAACATTGTTAAACTTTTTACATAGAAGTATCAAGCCATGTCTATGGAATTATTGGATTTCAGTACTCAGTAGTCAATGAAAAGTTGCAAGTTGTTATGAATTTATCCATTTTTCACATAAAAAAGTTAAAAATTACAGAATTCACAGTAACAGTAAACTTTATGTGACTTGGTTGTAGTTAGAATGCATGAAACATAAAAGTCAAGGGGTTGTTTTCAAGTTGTAACTACATTATTGGCAGCACAAGCTTCCAAATGTTAGTAAAATTAGGGGAAGGGGTACACTAGTTAAGCATCATTCTCCTCTCCTACTCCCTCCTCTTCATCATGACGGGAAATGCTTAGTTCTTTAAAACGGACTCTAAATTACCAAATACCGACATGAGTAGATGCAGTAAGGATTTTCTAGAAGTTAAAACATTTGGACCTTTTCCTTTGACCTAAAAGAAGATATGTTAAGTTAAACACACTCCCAACCTCTGAAAAATGACCCTGGAATTTTACAGCTACCAAGCAAGCTTAGAGTGAAGAGGTGCATGTGTTCATCATTGCATGTGTTCAGCGTATGCTACTGTGCTTCTATATAGGTGAATTAACCTTTTACATAAGCTTCTCAAATAGAAAATCTTTAATTAATGTGCAGCATCTCAAAAGAGGGGATAGGGGTTCAAAAAATCTCTTTAATGCTATGAATACCAAAAACCCAAGACTCCTTATTTACCATATATTCATCGAGGCTTTGACAAATCAGCTCAGATTTTCTGTCACTCCACTGAACCCATAATTTTTTTTTCTTCTCGTCTTTCCACTTTTATGCTTTCCTATGGAATTCATTTCAGCCTACCCCAACTAGTTTGGGATAAAAGGCGTTGATTTGATCCTTCCAACTACAGAACAACCCCGAAGTATTGCTTCCGTGGCACACAACATCTACTAATAGTTACATGGCACATATACCACAAAGTTCTCAAATACTACTGGCACTAAACAAGAACAACATTCCAAAAGGCATAAATCATGTCATTGCTTAGAAGGAAAACTTCAAAAAACAAAAGAGAAAAAAAAAGGGGACACAGAAGACTTTAAGCTCTAAGCAGTTAGGCAAAGATGCATTCCACCCAAGCCCTGTTTTCAATTTCAATAATTTGTCTGGCATTATCACTCTGTTGAACAAGAACAAATACATTAACTATTTTTATAATTGTAAATATGGTCATGCATAATCAATATATATGCTATGCACCCAACTCCACAAATTAAGAAAGTAAGCAAAGAAGCGACTCTGATAAGCTCTACTCTAAACACCCATTCTTTTCTCATTTGTTTCGTTAGAATAAGAGGGAAAGGGAGTGAGTTTTGTTGGACTCGTACCCTCTCTACAGTGTGTAGGATTGCACAGGGCAGATTTTAGCTCCAATTAATTATTGCAAACTGACCACATTATGGTCATCCTGTTAACTCTCCAATCTTCAAGCAAACTCATCATAAAGAATGAACATAAAAACTGAATGCATTATTAAAAGGACATATATACCTTTTCTGCCACCATAGTGTGGGGCAGTATCCCAGAACTCTTCACGCATCTGTTTTAGCTGTGCCCTAGTAATTGGTTCAGAATGCTTCCAAGGCTTTGGTTTTCGTATTTTCTTTGCAGTTTCTGCAATTTGAAATAAGCTAAGATATTAATCCAGCTAATTTATATCAGAACTCGAGTCACCAATTTTTTTAACTACCAGAACAGATGAAAAAAAATAACTTTCTCTTTGTGAAAGATTAAATAATCAACAAGTTCAAATAGATGTAACATGATATTTATACTTGTTCACACACACACACACACACACACACACACACACACACACACACATATAGAGAGAGAATTAATGAAACGCTCCATATATATTTTTTTGTCCTCTTTGACTTTGCAAACAGATTAAGGGAAACAAGCTTGGGTGTAATAAAACTGGTAATATTTTTCTTAATTTATAGTTTAACTTTCATCATTGATGTGCTTGAAAAAGAAACATTATTTAGTGCATCAACAAAAGGGTATATTTGAAAAAGTAACATCAATAGGTGTTTGACTAGTCAAAATTGGCAATATTTGTGGAACATCCAAACACTGATGGACAGCGATTTCTAGGGGCAGATGGAGTAATTATTGTGCCAACGAATTGGGTTAGTGCAACCAGGAACTTTTGATAAGGTGGGTGAGGAAGAAGGTTAGTTATTAAAGTTATATTTACACTTTTGTCCTGCTTTATAAGAAAAAGTATATTTTAATACCAATTAACTCTTCACGCATTATTAAAAAGTACTATCAATTCGTGCTCCCCTTTGAACCAGAAAAATAAAGATATAGCATGCTCCCATCTCTTTTATTTGTACTAAAATCTAGTTTTCATATCCATATCACGTGAGTGCCCCCCATCCCCTCTTTCTCCACACTAGCTTGTCTGTTCATAAATTGAGACGGAAAAAAGAACAAAAGGCAAGGGGAAGCGGGAGCAGTTTTTCCACTCATTAGGTAGGAGATTCGAACCTAAAGCTTACCACAACCTATTATTCCATCTGCAGTGGAATCTCAATTAAATGATAGACTTCACTAAAAGGGATCCTGGCTCTGCCCGTGTGGAAATAAGTAGTAAGAGACAGCAGCAATAACAATGATGATGCCCACGAGGTGGCGTCTGTGTCTCTATCTATGCTCCTGATCAATTTTCTGCAAGTAGTGTTTCCTGGTGTTTGATTGTCTTTATGCTTACTTAGCCTTAGTGCATCTACGAAAATATTTCTGAACATAACTGCGTTTACCTTAAGTATTCATACAGCCATTATTTCCTCTTTTCTTTTAAAGCAATCCCTTGTCATATTAGAACCCAAAAACTGAAATGTTTCTCCTTGTTGAACTAAAGAAAAGAAATCATATTGAACATTTTTACAAGTACAGGATGAGCTCCAATGAAATACTAAGAAGTAAGAATGCAACAGCAAGGCAGAACCCTGACATCTTTATAAAGCAGCTCAAATCAGATTACAACCAGAAACTGAAAATTCATCAACATATACTCTTCTAAGTATAAGAAAAGGATACCGCTATTCTTAGCTTAGGCTGGCAGATTAGCTGTCACTTTTTCTAGAAAAGTACTACTGATACAGAAAGTAGATTCACTTGAGAAGGGGCACAACTTTGACTCATACATCGTGACAATACAACAATTCCAAATAAAGCCATATTGTCGTCGATGGAAAATAACAGAAAGTCTCACGCCTAGGAGACCATATCTAATGCCTTCAGTGCTTTCTTATTGCTTACCCTATTTGGAAATAAGAAGATATATTAACACATCACAAGATGTTTGTCCTTTCATCCAAGTAATATAAGGCTCGGTGTTTAGTAGTCTGCAAAAGTATTACAGTTTTGTGGATCTAGTATTCTCCCGCTGATTGATCCAGCATTGAAGAAGTTTCCCCAAACTATAACTGACTTTTTCCCCGTATCAAAACTAAGAACAGATACACATTTTTAATAAACAGAAATCAAGTTCAGATCCATTGACTCAGCAGAACTAGATTCACTGAATGCAAAACTTCAACAGCCTGAAGCACTAGTTATGTTATCAGTCACAATCAAGATCATCAATCTCATTTTCTTCCAGGAGTTCTAAGTTTCTAACTGAAAGTAGAATCAAGATGTCAAACTGTTGTGCGCCCATTTGGTCAATCGAATCCAATTTGGGCACTCACCTCTTTTACAGGTTGTTCCAGTGTGAGTGTTCAATTCAGTTTCCCTCTGCCTAAGATTTTCACCAAACCTTGATTTTTAACATAATTTTTGGTTAAATTGATCAAAATGGAACCGTATATCAGACCATAAAATCAATTCCAGATGCAAAACCAAAATACTGAGAGAAACACAATTAGCAAATGATACTTTATATAAGCCAATGCCATGAACTTGGTATATCTTTTGGATCAATTCAGTAATACTGTACGTTCACTGTTATTTTCTTGTTTCTTTTGAATGCCTCCTTGGATGTGTACTTAAATCATGACCCGGTGGTTTCAAACAACTCACAAGTAGATAAGTTAGTAAGAAAGAGAAAATCACATTGTAAACATGTGTCCACCAACCAATAGGCACGGACTAATATTTCTAATTTCATTTTCCCCCCTACCCACTAGTCTATTTAAATAAGTATTAGCTTAGGTTACTAATTAGAGTAACAAATGTACCAATAAATGTCAGATTTAGGTTTGAACTCTCGATCAAAAATAAAATTTATGAATAAACCAAATGCCCAAAATAACGTTACTCCACCGACATATTCATTCATTTACCAATCAACTAATCACATTTCTGACAGTAGACACTAAACAGTAAAATGAATTTCACACATTTAAATCAATACAGTGAACTCCCAATCATTTGCATCGAAATCAACTTCAAAACATGTAATACAAAACACATGCAATAGAAAAATTCAAGCAAACAACTTAAAAAAAAACTTAACAATCGAATTTCAAATAGATAAGACTGAAGTGATTAAGATTCAGAATCTAACCATCTCCTTTACCGATCGAGGATCCACAACATCCCATACTGCGGAGTCAAACACACTATCAGGCAATCAAGCTTATCGTCTTTCCCGATCTCTCCGGTGAGTTTTCGGTGTCGGCAAGTAGATTGAAATGGGGAGAAAAAAAGGAACAAGATTTATAAATGATTAATTTAGGACTTTAATTCTTCTTTTGAGGAGTGTTTTTGCGTGCTCAGAACTTTCTCTCTCTTCATCGAATTCAGCTATATATATTTATATATCTACAAGTGCAGAATAATTTCATTCGGTGTATGAGAGAGAAGCTTCTTTTTCAGAGTATTTTCTAGAGAGAGAGGAAGGGAGTCCACTACCTTTCTTGCTACTCTGTAAATTGTAAGAATATACCTGAGCTTGGGGGCGCCTAGAGCTCCACATAACTTCTATGCTACCGTTTTTACATAAAGACACGTGATGTCTAGGGTGCACCGACTGTTGGCAAATTGTCACAATTTAGCGGATAATAACTTGATTAGCGTTGTCCTGATTTTGATTAAGCTATGCTGGTGTTATCGAAAGAGTAGGATGTTTATCGGTAAAAAATTGAATCAGTATCAACAAAATTGAATCGGTATCAATGTCGTTAAAATAAGAATCGGTATCGATATCGAATTATCGATTTTGGTACCGATTCAGTACAATTTCGGTTTGATTTTCAATTTTTATTGATTGGTAATATATATAATTATTATTAATTATATATATTATAATAATTAATATAAATTTATTATTATTTTATTTCATTAGATTTTTTCGGTATATCAATTTTTACCGAAATTCAAAAATGTTCATACCGCTACCGGTACTGAAAAGTCTAAAAAACCAAAAAAATCGGTACCGAAAAAATCGATACTGAAAAAAATTGGTACTGAAAAAACCGGTACAAATCGATTCTGTAAAAAACCGAAAAAATCAAAATTTGTGAACACCCCTACTTCCCAGGTCCCACGAACCATTATTGAGATAATATATATTTATTCTATGTTTATTTATATAGATTATAATTTTGAAATTATAATTTTAAGACATAAATTATAATTTTAAGATTATATTTGTTTGTAAAAATATATTTAAAATAAATTTATTAAGCTCAAAAATATTTCATTTGTTTTTAAATTTGAATTTGATAAAATGAATTAATAGTTTTGAGATTATAATTCTCGACTAAAATGGTGTTAAATAGTCCTCATATTTAATTATTTTATAATCCCTGAATTAATAATCTCAACTTCAAATTTAAAAACAAGTAAGATAAAGATGAAATTAATAATCTTATTCTAAATGTAATTCATGCAAATAAAAATGATATTGGAATTATAATCCATGTCTTGAGATTACTTGATTGGTGTTTTGATTTTGCAAATTTTTTATATAGGCTTAGTGCGTTTAAAGTGTTTAAAAATTATAAATATATTAAAAAAATATTTATTTAAAATCTATTTAATTTAAATATAATTTATTTAACTTATAAATATATTTTATAGTGTGTAGTCACAAACTCTACTTGACTTATTTAATTCATAAATACATTTTGCAGTGTATTTAATCACAAACTCTATTAACCAATAACAACAACAATTCCTTAAAATTACTCCCTTCGATCTATAATTAAAAATATACCTTAATTTTTCAAAATATGTTTGTAAAATTTTAAAATTGAAAATAAGAAGAAAAGTATTTATTAATAATTCAAAGACCTAACAATGGTAAACTAACCATAAAGTATTAGTAATAATTATATTTGTTAATTTTAAACTCAAACAAAATTATATTAATTTAAAAATAATTTAAATTGATTTCAACAAGTCTAAATATATCTTAATTTTGGAATGAAAATTACTTCATACTAAATAAGGAAAATGGAGCTCCATCATTCTTAATAAGAAAGTAAATAATAGTCTTATATATAATATTTGTTAAATATATAATAAAATTGATAATTTATATTTATTTATTAAATATTATTGACATCTTGCATATTCATAAAGATAAATTAAAATAATTCATTTATTTAACTTACTAAACAGAAAAATTAAGCCATCAAATTCTTGCAAAACCAATTTAGAATATTTGGGCCAAGGTTTTGTTGGACTAACTGAGGATGTTGATATTTAAGGCCCATAGATCTAATAAGGCTGACCACGTGGGAAAAGAAGATAGGCCGAAGAGTCGTGGCAGAGTACACGGGGACCGACGCAAAACTCTACCCTTCTTAGTTCTTAGTTATTATAAACTAAGGTGTCTCGTTTCGTTACCTTCTTTCATTTGGACCCGATCCATTTATTAGGGCTAGAAATCGAACCGATTTCATCTCTCGCAAGGTTCAGGTCTGCGAATTCGAACTGTAAGTCTCTTATCTCCCTTCATTAGATCTATCTATAGACATATTTGTTGATATGTATGCATATAGATTTTAATAAGTAGCTGTTTTGACTGATCAATCTGACGGATTTATTATTCAATCCCGAACCAGATCGGTTTCGGCTTATATAATGCGTTTCCGAGTTTTCGTATGAATTGCGATTTATATTTTTGGTTACTAATAGATTAGATCAGCTGATCCCTTATTTGTTGGTTATGGAATATATCGGATTTATTGCTCAGGAGTCGGCTGAAGTCACATAAAAAAGTACTAAATAGTTTGTTGTTTCTTTTTATAGATTACTAGTTTTCATTTCTCTGAGCCTGTGCTTTACATGCAGAGGAGCCTAGTATAAGAATAGGAATTTACCTTGTTATACAATAACTCAAAACATATCTAGTTATGTAGCCTTTTTTTTTTTGAATAATAAATATTGGATGCGGATTGTATTTTAGCTAAATTCAATGCCTTGCTATTTATCAGGAGTATGTTGGGTCTTATTGTATTCCAAAAATTTCTTTGGGAATATGAAGTTTAGTAGCCATTACATTTGTTCCTCTGAGGTGGTTAAATATATCATGAAATCCTTGGTTATGTAGTAGGTTTTCTTTTGGTGTCCATAGTTCCATGATATTGATGTTTCTCCCAAAAATGGATAAAATTGCAGGTAGGGGTGATTCTGTGTGATTCATTAGGATGGGAGGAGGTTTTAGGGTGCTGCATTTGGTCAGGCCATTTCTTTCATTTCTGCCAGAAGTTCAGAGTGCTGACAGGAAGGTTCCCTTTAGAGAGAAGGTCATATATACTGTAATCTCCCTTTTCATCTTTTTGGTATGCAGTCAGCTCCCTTTATATGGCATACATTCTACAACTGGAGCAGATCCGTTCTACTGGATGCGTGTCATTCTTGCATCAAACCGTGGGACAGTCATGGAGCTGGGAATCACACCCATTGTGACATCCGGACTCGTGATGCAACTATTGGCTGGGTCGAAGATTATTGAAGTGGACAACAATGTTCGCGAGGATCGTGCACTCTTGTATGTACATTTTTTTACATTTTCATTTAGATTCTTGTGTACTGCTAGATGCTAGTTATCTCAGCCTCCAAAAGTTTTGCGTGAATTCTTGGTATTTTGTCCTCACTTTATTGGGTGTTCTTTATTTGTTATCTTTATTAATCTAATAATGTGGTTAACTTGGTGGATGTCGTGGTTGTTGATTCACTCTGCTGATAATAATTTAATGATCAAAATAATTATTTTGATATAATAATCCTAACAGAAATTTTACCAACGTTCTCATTGCTCTGTCCGATCAATGATTTTAAGTAAAGGCGAAAATTATCTAGAGTTCAAATATCTTTTACACTTGAAATATGTTCAGTGCCTCGAAAAATTAATTCATCCAACTTTGTTTATGCATGATTTCTGTGTGTATATAAATTGCATAGGCTGTTTCTTTAGATTTAGAAACGGGTTTAATATTTACCCTTTCCTTGTTTCTGAATCATTAACTTTTTTTTTGGGTTATAATTGTCTTGGCTATTTTCCCCAGAAATGGTGCTCAGAAGTTGCTCGGTATCCTGATTGCTGTTGGTGAGGCTGTTGCTTATGTTCTGTCAGGGATGTATGGCAGTGTCAGTCAACTTGGTGTTGGGAATGCTATTCTCATTATTGTTCAGCTTTGCTTTGCCGGGATCATTGTGATATGCTTAGATGAACTTCTTCAGAAGGGATATGGTCTTGGATCAGGAATTTCTTTATTCATAGCTACCAATATCTGGTATGTCATTGATACTTTTTCTATTGTCATCATGGCTAATTGTACCCTCTTGAAATTAATCCCAACAAATATTGAAATAACTTGCAGTGAAAGCATTATCTGGAAAGCATTTAGCCCCACAACTATCAACAGTGGGCGTGGTGCTGAATTTGAAGGTGCTGTTATCGCCTTGTTCCATCTGCTAATTACTAGGACAGACAAAGTTCGAGCTCTTCGGGAAGCTTTCTACCGGCAGAATCTTCCGAATGTGACAAATCTGCTTGCTACTGTCCTGATCTTCCTTATTGTGATCTACTTCCAAGGTTTTCGAGTGGTTTTACCTGTTCGATCAAAGAATGCTCGCGGACAACAGGGTTCCTACCCAATAAAGCTATTCTACACTTCCAACATGCCTATAATTCTTCAGTCTGCACTTGTATCCAACCTTTATTTCATTTCTCAGGTACTGGTCCTTGCATGTGTTGGTGCAGCTGAAGTATTTTACTTTCTCATGGCTGATGAAATTGTATAATACCATTTGTTTATTTACAGTTGCTGTACAGGAAGTACAGTGGAAATTTCTTGGTAAATCTGTTGGGCAAATGGCAAGAATCTGAATATTCAGGTCAATCAGTCCCAGTTGGTGGTCTTGCTTACTATGTGACTGCCCCATCAAGGTAATAAAGCTCCTGTTTGCTTCCATTTTAGTAATTTGAATCAGGTCGCACACTTACTAGTATAATATGGGCTCTTTGTTTCTTATTCTGGATAGTCTTAAAACTTAGTTTTCTCAATCTATTGTATTACTGACTCCCCACGCCCCCTCTAAAATCTATGTGGTCATATCTCAGCTTAGCAGATATGGCAGCCAATCCCTTCCATGCTCTTTTCTATATAGTGTTCATGCTATCAGCTTGTGCACTGTTCTCCAAAACTTGGATTGAAGTATCTGGATCTTCTGCCAGAGATGTGGCTAAGCAACTTAAGGTATGCTTGGATGAAAACTTTATTTTGTCATCTCATTATACTTTCTGTCATGTTCCCTGACTTTGCACATTATTGTCGTTCAACTATTTTAAATGTAGTAATACAAGATTATAAGTTTCTTCAAGAGAAGAAATGTTTAAGAATTTAAGGTAGAAATTAACTTATTTGATAATTTGTACAAGTTTCTTCATTGTTGCACCTGTTGCAGTTTATGTATGACCTGGTAGAATTTCTATGCTGCTGTGTACCAACTGATATAGAATGAACCAAGTGTGCTGCTTTTTCATATGCACAACTCTTGCATGAGGTGTGAAATTCGGTTGCGTCCACTTATTATTCCAACGGTTTCTTTAAAAGGCCCCACTACACTTTGTTTTACTTGTGTGAACTCTCCACATTGTAAAGTGGCTTGTAGATTAGTTTTATTTTTCATGCATTGTTTTGCACTGGGCAACATCTGAGAATTACCTTTTGAGTCTTTGTTTAGTTTTTTGTATATATGGCTGGTTAATTAAGAATTTGTTTGGCAGTAGAAGTATAGAGGTTAAAATTTTATCCTCCTGAACTTCAGTTTTTTTGTTTGGTCTGGCCATCTGGCCCTGGTGAGTTCTTGAGATATCGACTGTTATTAGGAGATGGTGCTTATGTGTGTGTACATTAAATTTGAAGCTTTCACCGATTTATTTGGAAATGACGCATTGAATTTTAATATATCCATGGAATTGCACAATCTTGTGAATCTGGCCTCTGTGATCATATATAACTAGACTGTGTCCCCAAATCCTTGCATTTTATATCAAAGATTGTCATCTAAATTTTAATTTTCTAAAATGTTCTGATACTTCAGGAGCAACAAATGGTAATGCCAGGGCATCGTGATTCAAACTTACAGAAGGAACTTAACCGCTACATACCCACTGCAGCTGCCTTTGGGGGAATCTGCATTGGTGCATTGACGGTTTTGGCAGACTTCATGGGAGCTATTGGCTCAGGAACTGGAATTCTGCTTGCAGTTACAATCATATATCAGTACTTTGAGACATTTGAAAAGGAAAAAGCTAGTGAACTAGGTTTATTTGGCTTCTAAATGAACTCCTTTTTGATAGTAGTTGCAACGCCTGCAACGTTACATGCCATTTCTATTGAGCCAGATATCCAGTACTCCGTTGTAACATCCTATTGGTTGACATTAAAAATGTAACATCGTCCAAATACTAACTAAACTAGTTATTAATTTTCGGAAATCTGAAAAATTCTAGAGAGGAGAAAAATCACTCCGTGAAATCCAGTTGTTTCGCCTTTAGTTTCTTATGTACCATTAGTTACAAACACCAGAGTTTTCCCGGAATTCACAGGGCCACGCGCACGCACATATATATTTTCATAATTGTATTAATTTATTTATATACTACGTCAGTTATATAATAATTCTTTGTTGCTGTTTTAGAGTGTTGTTATTGGTGAAATTTCTTATGAAATACAGTCGTAGAAATTAGAATGCGTCCCTTCTTTATTGGTATTGTGCCGTTGGAATTGAAGTATGCATGGAAGTGCTGGTGAAGTAATTTCCTTTTATACGTAATACTTAAATTGACAGGAAAAAAAGGTGATATATACATCTCTCTCATTTGGGATTTCTTTGCTAATTTGTGGGGGTAAAGAGCTGTTTTTTCAACTTGGGGACTTGTGTTTTTCTCGGCTTATGCTTTTGGAATCCAGAAAATGGTTAATTACTAGAGTGCTCCTTCTCTAGGATACAAGTTTTATACTTTAAGCCTCAAGCATCAACTTTTATCTTCTCTCTTTCCCTTTGATTGATTAAATAAATACACTTGGAGCTACTCAAGTTAGAGATAATCTACTTTAAACAATACAATATAAAAATTATAAAGTATATAAAAAAATAAAAATAATAATAATAATTACAATATTTCAAAAGCAACATGCTTAAAAAGTGGAATTATTACTAAGGTTTGAGTATCCATACAAGTATATT